>NW_021026332.1:86975-237612 GCF_004153795.1 Camellia sinensis
AAATGCTAAGGTTTTTTTTTTTTTTTAAATCAAAAAATCAGGAAATTTAGATTGGGAGATTGGAGCTCCCACAAGGCTTGGGATTAAAAACTCTCTTTTGCTTAATATATAGTAAGTACTAGCATATCACACGTGCTATGCACGGATTGTGTTTACAATTATCTATATATGTGAATTGTAATTTTTAATTTTTTAATTTTTTTTTAAATGCCTTTTTTTTTTTACTTTTTTATATTATATTAAGTCGTTTTGGGAAGAGCACAAAAACGCTTGCGTTTTTGTTGCTATGGAAAAAAGCTGAGCCAACTAAAAAAGCAATTGTTGCATTTGGGATGTGCTAAAAGCGTTGCCTTGTCAAATTACATAAATACCCTCTATGTTAACAAATTATGTAGATTTCCAAAGTTTGGCAGGGTTATTTTGGTCATTTTATTTTGATTTGATGCCATAAACAAATATTAACTAAAAAAGTCAAAAGCTAGCTTTTTACCAACTTCTCAAATCATTTTCTAAAAAAGCCAAAAAGCTTAGTAAAAAGTTAAAAGTCAGCTTTTTACCAACTTCCCAAAACACCCTTAAAATTTAATATTTTGATAATAATTATGTGTTAAGATTTTCAAGGAATTAAATGTCTTTTTTTTATAATTATATTATATTAAAGTTTAATATTTTGATAATAATCATACATGTTGGACTTTTCAAGAATTTTTTTTTATGCTTGTTCTTAATGTATTAAAATGTTATTATGAGAGATAATAATCATATATGTTGGGACTTTTCAAGGAATTCATATGAGTTGTATTTCAAAAAAAAAATTTATGCTTGTTTTTAATGGATTAAAGTGTTATTATGAGGGTAAGCCTTGGGGGTTGGGAGAAGTTAATAAATATTAAGGTTTTTTTTTTTAAAAATCAAAAAATCAGGAAATTTAGATTAAGAGATTGGAGCTCCCACAAGGGTTGGGGTTAAAAACCTCATTTTACTTAATATATAGTATAGATATTAAAGTTTAATATTTTGATAATAATCATATGTGCTAGACTTTTTAAGAATTTTTTTTTATGCTTGTTCTTAATGCATTAAAGTGTTATTATGAGGGATAATAATCATATGTGATGGGATTTTTCAAGGAATTCATATGTGTTGGATTTCAAAGAATTTTTTTTATGCTTGTTCTTAATGCATTAAAGTGTTATTATGAGGGTAAGACTTGGGGGTTGGAAGAAGTTAATAAATGCTATGGTTTTTTTTTTTAATCAAAAAATCAGGAAATTTAGATTGGGAGATTGGAGCTTTCACAAGGCTTGGGGTTAAAAAACCCCTTTTGCTTAATATATAGTATATATATATATAGATAGATAGATAGATAGATAGATAGATAAGTCCATTGAACTTCTTATTTATGTAAAAAAATTAAATTGGTCGAATATCGATAGTCAAATTATTGTATCATATTTGAAAATAGAATGTTGATTTTTTTGAGAATATATCATCAATTTTATTTTATTTTAAGACATTGCGATCTAATTATATAACTACGATACTTGATCATCTTTACTTTTAACATGAACTAGCCTATCATCCGTGCTATGCACGGGATAATTATAATTATAAATATTTATATTTATTTTAGATTTTTTTAGTATATAAATTATGTTTTTTAAGATTTTTTATAATAATAATTTAACAATCTTATTACTAACCATAATGCATTGGAGAAATTAAAAAGGGTACTGTAGTAACTATACACGGGTTGTATCTATAATTATCTGTATGAGGGGATTTTAAATGCTGATTAGATAATTTTGACCAAATCAATAAATTCAGGCATATGGAAAGACATGTGGATTGAAAAAATGTAATAAATGCTGATCATGGGATATATATGTGAATTGTGATTTTTAAATGTCTTCTTTTTCTTTTTTCTTTTTTTATATTATATTAAAGTTAAATATAATAATCATATGTGTTGAACTTTTCAATGAATCAAATGTCTTGTTTTTTTATATTTTATTAAAGTTTAATATTTTGATAATAATCATATGTGTTATACTTTTCAAAGAATTTTTTTTATACCTGTTCTTAATGCATTAAAGTATTATTATGAGGGATAATAATCATATGTGTTGGAACTTTTCAAGAAATTCATATGTGTTGGACTTTTCAAGAAATTTTTTTTATACTTATTCTTAATGCATTAAAGTGTTATTATAAGGGTAAGGCTTGGGGGGGTTGTGAGAAATTAATAAATGCTAAGATTTTTTTTTTAAATCAAAAAATCAAGAAATTTAGATTGGGATATTGGAACTCCCACAAAACTTGTGGGTTAGAGATAGATATAAATAAATAGATAGATATAGATATAGATATTTATATTTGTTTTAATTTTTTTTAATATACATATTATTTGTTTTGAAAAAGGTACTGCAGTAATTATGAGAGAAGTCAAAAAGTCTTATAGGTTGAAAGAACTTAATAAATGCTGAGGTTAATTTTTTTTTTAAAAAACAAAAAATTAGAAAATTAGGATTGATATATTGGAGCTTCCACAAGCCTTGGGGGTTAGAAACCCCCTTTTACTTAATATATAGTATAGATGTTTTGCTCAACAGCCTTGTAAGATGCACTATTTAGATTATCAAGATAGGTTCTAATGGATGATGGGTGGCTACTTTAGCACAATAGTCATTGTTGTATGCCCGATAGGGCCCACTCTAGTTGATGATTCGAATCATTTACTTTTTAAAGTTTGTTGAATATATAACATATTTGCAAAAATTAAGAAATCGGATATCGTTAACCATTATCCTTCCATCAAATAACATTTATATTCACTTTTATATTTAAAATTATATTTATCATTTATTTTTTAAATGTAAACGTGATTTTATGAAAGGATAAATGTCTACCGATATCTAATCAACTTGATTTTTTGCAAGTCTATTCTACAGAACAAATTTTAGTAAGTGAACGACTTTGATCATTAAAGTAAAATCCAAAATGGGCCTTATCGAGCGGCCAACAATGATTGTTGTGTTAGGGGCACATTAGTCACTATATTTTTTATTCTAAGATAAGCTTATCAAGACTTAGGGGTGCTCACAGATTAGTTTTGGACAGCTCAGGCCTCAAATTGAACCCATAGAATGGGGTGTGAGTTGGGAAAAAATGGAACTAAAATAGTTCGTGGTGCAGGTTGCGAGCTACATAGGTGGGTTGTACGGATAGTTTGTAGATTGGGCTTTTTTTTGGAAATTTTATTCTTGAACTTCACTTTTGGACCTTTTCCCTCATTTTCTTTGAGATTTTTTTTGGGACAACAAACATAAATTAGGGTTTCAACTAGGGTTTCTTAATAGCAACCAAACATAGAGACACCCAATTTCTCAACAATCAAACATACCATAAATTAGGGTTTTAACTCTTACCTTGCAAATAAAGTAGCCATGAAGTGCGAGGAGCGGCAACGGAACATCGACGGAGTGCGATGAGATAACAAAAGAGTGCGATGATGACAGAGTGAGAGGCAACAAAGCATCAAAGCGATGGAATACGAGAGTCGATGGCAATATGGAGGAAAATAGATAAAAACGGTGATGAGGATGAGAGAAGAGAAGGAAGACAAGATGCCAGAGAGAGATGAGGGCGAGATTAGAGGGAGAGAAGAGAGAAGAGGGAGAAAACCTAGGCACTAGGCAGTAGGGATGACAATTTGAACCCGGCCCGATGGGGACCCGACCCCCTCATCCCCGATAAGAATGATTTTTTCCCGAAAAATACCCCCGATGGGCTGGGGATGGTATTCAAAAATAAATCTCCTGTGGCATTCGGGCTGGAGACGGTGATACATATTTCATCCCCGGCCCCGGCCCCGGCCCGGCCCAACCCTGGCCCCGTCCCCGCTCTTATCATCTCTAGTTCTGTCTTCCGTCTCTCTCTCTCTCTTCACTCTACTCTCTCTCTCACTTTCACTCTCACTCTCACTCTCACCACTGTCGCAACCCAGTCACAGCCACAGCCACCTATCGCGACGCCGATCGTCCTCCTTCAGCCACAGCCTCCATCCTCTCCCTCCGATCTCCATCGCTGCGCTGCCTCACGCCGATCTCCCTCCCTCCGATCTCACTGTCTCACATCGATCTCCATCATTGCCTCACGCCGATCTCTTTTCCTCCATCGGATTTGCCTCACGCCGGTCTCTCTGCCTCCCTCTGATCGCTGTCGGCCCTCTATTTCGTCGCTTCTGTCGCCTCCTCCATTCCGAGCTCAGATCTGATGAAGATATGTTAGATTTTTTATTTTTTATTTTTTACATTTGATGAATTATATATTTTTTACATTTGCTGAATTTTTTACATCTGATATATATTTGATGATTATATATACATTTGATGTGTTAGATATGTTATTGGATGATGTTTATGTTATTGTTTTTTAATTTTAGTCGGGGAATTATCGGGGTCTGGGAAACTCGATCCCCGTTAGGGGGCGGGGGTAGGGGGGGTGATGGGTTCCCCGTCGGGGATCGGGAACGGAGGTAGGGAGTTTTGTAGCTTCGAGGATCGGGGACGGGGAGTGCGATCCTCGGCCCCGCCCCGTTGCCATTCCTACTAGGTAGCAACGAACTCACGAGAGAATGAAAAAATAAATAAATAAAATATTTTATAAAGGTTATGTGGGTACTGCCAATTTCATGCTGGTAGGGTTGGGTCTGACCCGAACCCAATTTTATCTATAACAATGGACCCGTATCCGACCATATTTATCTCTCGAAACCACCCAAATCACTACGGGTAGGGTCTGTTTGGACAAGTTGTGCTAGTTGAACCCACTGCCCACCCTTAACAAGACCCAACAATATCTCTCTAATTGGATGTTTAATTGAAGATTTCCTTAATTTTTCACTTTTTCAAAGAGGGGCATTCTTAGATATTTTTAAAGTTTAGAACTTCAATTTTAACATGAGAACCACCAAAGTGTTATGGACATTTAACCAAAGTATTCTCAAAATGGATTGAGAATATTTCTAAAGAAGTTTTTATACAGAGACTTTCATAGTAACATTTTGTAATTAAAAGCATCTTGCTTTTTTTTTTTTCCCCAAATAAAATAGTATTTAAAATGAAAGCATCGTTTGAATCATGCCTACAAATACATATTATATATCAATTGAAATCAATATCTACAATAATACTAAAAGGATAAGTTGCCTATTTGCTTTAAAAAAAAATAAAACTTTTGGCTCTCTTATGATCCATGCTAGAGTCACATTGTTCCTAATTAAGCTTCCAAAATATATAATTCATAATTTTAAATTATTAACTTGATTTAAGAATGCTATTCCACTAGAGAGTTGTTGAATAGAAGGAAGAGATATTTAATATTCTAAATGGATTATTATAAATGGTGGAGCACAAGATTAAAATCCTCTCATTTCTAGAATATTTTTTCTTCATTTTTTTTAATTTTTATTTAAATTCATAATCTAAACACAACCTTAATTTATATATTAGAGCAATTCCAACATAATGAGACATTTTTCTTATTACAAGTACAGAGAACAAGTGTACTTTTTATTTTGTCTAATCACTTTAGTTAATTTATATTTCAACAAGATACTTTATAATTAGTCACATAAATATTTAGAGAGCGATAACATTTGTCTATCTTCTCTTAACTCTCCATTTGCAGCTAGCGCATTTGCAAACGAGTCATAACGTTTAATGTATTGTTTACCCTGATGAAGCATTAAAATTATGATTTGATTAGATAAAATACCTAATAGACATAGTTTTCATTTGGCAAGTGCGGTTTCGTTTGGCTAAAGAGGTTAGGGCTAAATTAGTTACTGAAAGATAAAATAGATTAAAAAATTAATAAGACAAAATGTCACATTTAAATCATAATCATTTTATTTTTTCTGTCATAAAAGTCAAAAAAATAAAAAAAATCAAACGAACTTTTTTGTCACAAACTAAAAAAATCTCAACTCCAAAAAGCCTATTAAAAAAGTTTTTGCCAAACGACAACTGAGTTGAGTTTAGGTTAAAATTAAAAAATATAAAAGATCAAAGGCTACATAAATCAATAAGACAAAATGTCACATCTAAATTATAGTCATTTTACTTTTTTCCTCAAAAAAAAGCAAAAAGGTCAAAAAATTCTTTCCAGAGAAAACTAATTTAGCTAAAACTAAAAAGTTAAAAATCAAACTAATTTTTTTTTTTTCCAAACGAACCATAATCTAGAGCATGCTGGAATTGCTCATATTCTGCAGAGGGTGTTCTTCAGTAGGTTTTTTCCCCACCCCTCCTAAAATTCTATTTTATTTTATTTAAAAAAAAATATTTTTCCAACTCCCTATCCTAAGAGTTGGGTTGGTCACCTTTTTTGAAATATTTCATTTAAACTTTTCTTGCTGTTCATCTCGTCACTATTCAAATATAATGTGACTCTTCACTAACAAGTGGCATTTTCCAAGAAATGTTTAGAAGTTCTTTTGGCAAATTGAAATCCTCTTTATCATTTGTTTCTTATATCAATTTAGTTTATATAGTTTTAATTTTATCATTTTTATCCTTCAATTTTTTTTCTTACATTGTCAAGTTAATTCAATTGATAATATTTGTTAATATATTAGACAAAAATTAAAAACAAAATAATCTATTTAAAAAAGAATTGATCATTTCAAATTAGACGTTAAAAATAATAATAAACTATTCTGTCATTTGATTTCAATTTTGTGCGGGGAGCAAATATTCAGGCAAGCCTGCACTCATTTCTTCCAAACTCCTGTCTGTCCAATCGACCTGCGAGCACAACGGCGGTGAGCTACCCGGCGGTGTATGGCCGGAAAACCCCTCCGACGGTCAAGTTAGAACACACACCAGGGGATAGATAGAGAGAAGGAAGAGAATTGTGTTTAGTGTTTATCTTACCAAATGTTCATCTGTCCACGTATGGGGGGCGCAGACGTGCTTATATACCTTATGCGCCCCAAATCTACTTCCAGTGACCTCTCAACACGTGGCACTGCTATCCCATCTGTCAGCATAAACCTTGCTGAGCTCCACCTAACCCAACTGTCTGCCCTTTCTCCTGGGAGCTCGGTAGCCGGGCAGTACCCTCTCGGCCATCGTCTGCCATGCTGCGCTTCATGCCCAAGTACTCCAACAGCTAAGCTCAGATGAAGACCGGACTCGGCGGCATCTCGACAAAGCCGAGCTCGGGACAAATCACGCTTGTCTGCGGTCGACCTACCTGCCGAGTAAACAGGTACCTCGGTCCAACCTTGCCTTTCCTGGCGCTGGACTTTTCACCTGACCGGTTTCGTAACCATGGATCCTTACAGCTCGGTCAATCCACGCGCTGCCTTAACCGAGCTGCTTCCTTCAAGGCCAGGCCACACAACTTGGCCCAACACCTGTTCGGCCCAAATCTGTCTGGCATAACTCTGTCCGGCCCAACTCTGTCCGGCCCAATTCCAGATCATAAATCTCCCTCTCAATTGCCCCTTAATTCTGTCCGCAAAAGCGTGACTGGGATTACATATTCCGACCGGGGTAACACTTCCTCGGTCCTCAGAATGCGAATCGGCGACCGGGCTAGTTGACTCCTGTTTGCGAAATTTGTCCGGTTCATCTCCTCGGTTGACGTTCTCTTCTTTAAAAATTGCCCGGTTGTCTCCTCAACTCTTCAACCTGTCCCTTCAGTTCTGACGTCATAAATGGGGACACGTGGCAGGCTTCCATTGGACCTCGAGCAGCCAACCCAGCCGTCTGCCAGAATTTGAATTATTGGCGGTTTCTCTATCTATACATACATGCCCCTTTTCCCTCATTTCGCTCATACTGCCTCTCAGCAATCCGACGCTTCAGAGCTCAAGTATCTTCCTTCAAACCTCGTCTGCCATTCTTTGCGTTTGTGCTCGAAAAAGCAGGCCTTCCATTGGTAAGTCCTTCAACCCATGTCATTTTCATTTGATATTTCTTCCTCTCTGGTACCAAATCCGTATGTTTTAGGGTCTTCCCCACCCACAACCTTCAATGCCCCTTAGTTTCTTCATTTTTCTTCAAACTGTTCTTCATTTTTCCTGAAGAACACTGAGGATCTGGGGCTAATCGGGCTCCAGATCTTCATTTGATCCAAGAAATCAGTTTAACTGAGCAAATAAACTGTTTGCTGTAATCTTAGAAAAAACCGGAATGGCCATAGGACTTGGCCGCTCGACCGGGCTAACAACTGGTCTGCTTGGGCAACCGAGCTCCTGGTTAGACTTTACGACCGTGGTGGTTTGGCACAATCTATGACCGAGCTAAAGTCAAGCTCGTTTTGCGCGACTGCGCTTCCTCTTATGCTTTCCATCCTTTTTCCTGCAGAGTCCAAGGGAGCCAAAGACCAATTCTGAGGCTCATAAGGACCGAACTGCCACCCATTCCTAGTCTGTGCCAAACCACCTCGGCCGAGCTAGATTAGTCGGCCACATGGGGAAATTCCGCTTCCTGGTGGATACTCCGGCTGTGCTAGCTGCGTTCAGGGAGGAGTACGGCATCCCGGCCGACGTCCATCTTGAGCTCGTAGAAGAAGAGACCACGCCTGGGGGCAGATCAGAACAATGCCCCTTCACCGTGCTGTCCATCATCGAAGGAGGCCTCCGTTTCCCGCTCAATCCACTAATCACAAAATTTCTGCGCCGCACCGGGCTAGCACCCACTCAAGTGTCCACCAACACCTACTAGATAGTAAACGGTGTGCACGAATTAAACAACCGGTTAGGCATAAACCTAGGTTTAACCGAGATACTGCGGCAGTACACCCTGGGGCACACCGGCGATGGCCTCGCCTACTACCTTAAGATTAGGCCGGGCAAAGAAAAAATTGTGACCGGCACACCAGACAAGGACTTGCATGATCTGGGTGTCTGGCAATTATGAAACAGCCAAGGTACCGGGCTGGTTCATAAGCAAGAACTTTGGTTTCACATGTAAGCTGTTCAAACTTGCTCGGTTAGCTTACTTTCTTCATAGTTCTGTACTTAACCGTTTTTCTTATTTCTTTTGCAGCAATCTAGGCCTTGTAAGCCAACTACCAATACCCCAACATAGAAGCCATCAGGACCGCGCTTCGCTACCGCGACCGAGATTGCAACGAGTTGCTCGGTTACACTCAAACCTACAGATACTCTGCTCCCCGCCGGAGTAAAGTTATAGACTTTCTCCGTGCTCCATCACCTCCTCCAGATCCAACTTTGCCAGATCTTCCACTAATCCGGTTGACAGAAGAGCAAGAGATGGCCAAACGAAGCCGAATCAAAAACCTGCTCACCGCAACGTCTGCCGAGATACCGAGCGTCGTCATCCGCTCGCCAGCCGTCGGTCAGTCAAGCGGCGCCGTGGTTGCCCTAGCTTCTCTAGCTGACGGGCAGTCAAGCCAAACAACACGTCGGGTTGGCAAAAGAGCTCGCGCGGACCCGTCTGCCGAGCTTATTACCGAACTAAGCACCGAGCAACCTACCGTCACAGCTGACCCAACACCAATCTGGCGTCCGCTACTCAAGCACCGGGGTAAAGACATCTCGGCGACAGCTTCGATCAAGGGCGACAAAGAGCACCTGCTCGCCTACGATCTTTCCAAGGCCCTTCTCCTACCGAGCGACGTAGTCGGCAGTGACCACGTCCCTAACACCCGATTGGTGAAGCCGTCTGTCAAGTCCATGGTCAGGGTAAGCTTCAATCTGCCTCTGAAATTTTCACAAGTGTTTGCATGGTTTCTTCTTTGATCAGGTTTCCTTTTTGCAGGCCATCCAAAAACAACACTTAGTCATGGAGCGCATCCACCGACTTCAGCAAAAGGCAGCCGACACTAACAGCCAAGTCCAAAGCCTCCAAACCGAGCTTGGCCGAGCAAAGTCCTCGCTTGAACTCGCCAACACCGACAACAACCGATTGCTCAACCAACTTGACGAAGTCGAGAAAAAGAGGGACGAGCTCCAGGCCGAGCTGGACGCGCTCAAGAAGTCTAGGGAGAAGGATTGTGAAGACGCCAATAATGCCGGCTTCAAAGAGGCGGAAGACAACTATAAAAAACAAGTCTTCGCCACCCAGGACATATATTTCAAAGCTGGATGGAAGGCTGCCTATCAACAGCTCGGTCAAGGTCCTGACACTGACGTGTTTGCCTCTTCACCGGCTGTCCACTTACCGACCTATCTCATTCCATACGCCAATGACGTCTTCAATGTGGTGCAGGCTGAGGCCGAGGAAGGACTCGAAGAAGCCGAGGCAGACGCTGAGGGAGATGACAAAACCGAGCAGGAGCAGCCCGACCAGACTGGAACCGGTGTCCAGGACCAGACAGCAACGGTCAACCTGGAAGCGGATGAGGAATTCCCAGACCTCTCTCCCTTAGCTTAGTTTTCTTTTTTCTTTGTCTGCAAATGTAACCGGGCTAAGTTCCCCACCTTTTGTATTAACTTTTTATCAATGAAAAGCTTTAATTTCATCAAGTGTTTGCACGGTTTTCTCCAACTCTATCTTCAGCAAAACATCTCGGTTTGAACCACCTGGCCTGACCAGAATTCACATCACGGTATAAGTAGCAGAATTGAACTTCTTCAACCGGAATAAGCCATCTCGGTTGAGAATACCTAAGCTGAACAAAACATCAACTTCTTCAATCGAAATAACCATCTCGGTTGGAACAACAAAATTGAACAAATCACTAACTCTTTCAACCGGAGTGAGCCATCTCGGTTGAGAATACCTAAGCTGAACAAAACATCAACTTCTTCAACCAGAATGACCATCTCGGTTGGAACAACAAAGTTGAACGAATCACCAACTCGTTCAACCGGAGTGAACCATCTCAGTTGAGAATACTAAGCTGAGCAAAACATAAACTTTGCCAACCGCCGTAACCATCTCGGTTGGGAATCCTAAGTTGAACAGGTCATCAACTCTTCCAACCGGAGTAAATCATCTCGGTTGGGAATTCTAAGTTGAACAAGTCATCAACTCTTCCAACCGGAGTGAATCATCTCGGTTGGGAATCCTAAGTTGAACAGGTCATCAACTCTTCCAACCGGAATGAATCATCTCGGTTGGGAATCCTAAGTTGAGCAAGTCATCAACTCTTCCAGCCGGAGTGAATCATCTCGGTTGGGAATCCTAAGTTGAGCAAGTCATCAACTCTTTCAACCGGAGTAAATCATCTCGGTTGGGAATCCTAAGTTGAGCAAGTCATCAACTCTTCCAACCGGAGTGAATCATCTCGGACGGGAATCCTAAGTTGAGCAAGTCATCAACTCTTCCAACCAGAGTAAATCATCTCAGTTGGGAATCCTAAGTTGAACAAGTCATCAACTCTTCCAACCGGAGTAAATCATCTTGGTTGGGAATCCTAAGTTGAACAAGTCATCAACTCTTTTAACCGGAGTAAATCATCTCGATTGGAAACTCAAAACAGAGCAATAATCAAAATGCCAAAGCAAAGAGGACACTTCTATATATTGACAAAAAGAATTACATTCTGAAGTGTAAGCCAAAAAATTCTTTTACACAAAAAGAAAGCTAAAGCTAGAAATAATACAGTTTGAGGTTGGCCGCATTCCATGGCCGGGGTAGTCCTCTACCATCCAGATCCTTCAAGTGGTATGCCCCCTTGCCCGCCAGACCGGTTATCTTGTAGGGTCCTTCCCAATTTGCACCTAGTTTGTCTTCACCTGGCACCAGGGTGTTGCCCATAACCTTCCTCAAGACCCAATCACCAACTTTGAACGGTCTGGGGTGCACCGTCTTGTTGTATTTCTTTGAAAGTTCTTGTTGATAGGCCGCCACGTGGATGAGAGCCTTTTCCCATCGCTCTTCCACTAGATCCAGTTCCAGGGCGATGGCCTCGGCGTTCAGCTCGGGCTCAAAACTTTCACTTCTGAGAGTGGGCATGCCTACTTCCAAAGGTATGACCGCCTCCATGCCATAAGCCAAAGCAAATGGAGTTTCCCCGGTAGAACGCCGCGGGGTAGTTCGATATGCCCAAAGGACGCTGGGAAGTTCCTCGGTCCACTTTCCCTTGGCTTTCTCAAGCCTCTTCTTCAGTCCGTCAAGAATAGTCTTGTTTGACGCCTCGGCTTGACCGTTGGACTCTGGGTAAACCGGAGTGGAGTTATAGAATTCAATCTTCAAATCTTCATAAAACCCTCTGAATAGGCGACCGTCAAACTGGGTGTCGTTATCAGAGATCAAAATCTTGGGGACGCCAAACCGCGTGACCACATTCTGCCAGACAAACCGCTTCACGTCTTTCTCCTTGATTGTTGCCAAGGGCTCAGCTTCAACCCATTTGGTGAAGTAATCTGTGGCCGCGATGAAGAACTTCCGGTTGCCTGGTGCTGTTGGTAGCGGCCCGACTATATCTAGCCCACACATTGCAAAGGGCCAAGGACTGGTGAGGGGAAGAAGTTCTTTGGCCGACTGGTGGATCTGATGGGCAAATTTCTGGCACTTTTCACACTTGCGGACATATTTTTGTGCGTCGGCCTGCATGCACGACCACCAGTAGCCCTGCGAAATAGCCCGATAGGCCAGGGACCTGCCCCTTACATGACTGCCACAGATGCCTTCGTGAATTTCGTACAAGAAGGCCTCCACGCTACTCGGGTGCACGTACTTCAGATAAGGACCGGTGAAGGAATTTTTATACAACGCTCCAGATGGAGAGAGCCAAAACTGCTCTGACTTCACCCGGACTTTGTGTACTTCTTTCTTGTCGGCTGGCAGAGTCCGATCTTTGAGAAACAGGGTTATAGGGTCCATCCAGGAAGGACCTAGCGCGGCGTAGAGTACATCCGTCTGCCCGGCTTCCTCTATGCTTGGCCGTGGAAAGAATTCAATTAACAGGGGGTTAGGAGATGTACAATCAACCATTGAAGCAAGGCCGACCAGCTTATCAGCTCGGCTGTTTTCTTCTCGGCCAATCTGTTGAACTCTGATTGCCTGAAATTACTTGACGCGTTCCCTGACCAGAGCTTGGTACTTCGCCATTTTGTTATCCTTTGCTTCATAAATCCCAGGGAGTTGGTTAACCACAAGTTGGGAATCACTGTACACCATTAGCTCGGAAGCCTTCATCTAAAGGGCGCTCTTGAGTCCGGCCAAAAGTGCCTCGTACTCAGCCTCGTTGTTGGATGCTGGGAAGCCAAGGGTGATAGAATGTTCAATAGTTAGGCCATCCGGCGTGATAAGAACGATACCTAGCCCGGCACCGTGACGGTTCGACGCTCCATCAACGAAAAGTTTCCACATCTCCCCTACAAAGAGCTTCCAACATTCTGAAGGGTCCTGAGAGTTTCGAAGGTCGATGAGATCACGGTTGTTCGGCTGTTCGGTTGCAGGTTCTGTGCCGACTGGTTCCACTTCATCCCCCCTTGGTGATTCGGCACAGGACTCATCAAGTTGATCTACAATGCCCAAGTCCGTAGGCGAATCTCTAGGTTACGGTATTATGCCGGCCGCAGGCTCTGTGCTGAGTGCTTCCACTTTTTTCCCCCTTTGTGATGCGGTACTGGACAGAGCAGGTTGGACGGTGATTCCCAATTCCATTATCGCATCATCGTGCGTTGGATTTGTACAAACTGCGGGTGTGCCGGAGGGGCACGCAAAGTCCGCGTCGCCAACTTTACCAAGTTGTTGTGTCTCGGTCGTGCTTGCGTTCACCTCATCATCTGCCACGGCAATGTCGACCGGGCACACCGGATGAGTTCCAGGTGAGAATTTCGCAATGAAATCGGCCAAGGTCTGGGCTTTTATAGCAGTGCGCGGCTAGAACTTAACATCAAATTGACCCAATTCGACCGCCCACTTGAGAATTCGGCCAGAGAAGTCTGCCCGTTCAAACAAGGCCTTAAGGGGGAATTCGGTCAGAACGATGATGGTATGGGCGTGAAAATAGTGCGCCAACTTCCTTGAAGCCATCATCAATACTAACGCAAGCTTTTCCAATGGCAAGTATCTCGACTCTGCCGGTAGCAAGGTCTTACTGACGTAGAAGATTGGGAGGTGCTTAATTCTTTCAGCTCGGACAAGCACCGCACTGACTGCATGCTGTGAGACGGCAAGGTAAAGATAGAGTTCCTCGCCTAGCTTTGGTGTAACCAACAGTGGCGGAGAAGACAGATACTCCTTGAGCTCGGCCAAAGCCCGGTCACAATCTTCGTCCCACGAGAACTTTGATTTCAATGCCTGAAAGAAAGGGTGGCAGCGATCTAATGACCGGCTTATAAATCAATTAAACGCGGCGGCCATCCCGGCCAGATGCTGCACGTCCTTAGTCGAGCTGGACTGCTTCAAATCTTGCACGACACTGATCTGAGTGGGGTCTGCTTCGATGCCTCGGTTCGTGACTAGGAATCCAAAAATTTTTTGGATCCCACGCCAAAGGCACACTTAGACGCATTCAGGTGCAACTTGTGTTTTTTGAGAATGGCGAACATTTCGGCCAAGTCAGATAAGTGGTCTCCTACATGCCGGCTTTTAACCACCATATCATCAATGTAGGCCTCCATTGTCCGCCCAAGCAAAGGAGCAAACATCTTGGTTACCATCCTCTGAAAAGTTACCCCGGCGTTCTTCAAACCAAAAGGCATGACTCGGTAGCAGAAGAGTCCCCTTGGAGTCATGAAGGAAGTAATCTCTCGATCGGGCCCATGCATGGCAATCTGGTGGTAGCCGTGATAGGCATCCAAGAAGCTGAGCCGATTATGTCCAGCCGTCAAGTCCACAAGCTGGTCAATACAGGGCAAAGGGAAGTTATCCTTCGGACAAGCTCGGTTAACTGTCTTGTAATTGACACAAACTCGCCACTTCTCATTCTTCTTGGGCACCACTACTGTGTTGGAAATCCACCGAGGGTAGTGCACTTCCTGAATTGCTCGTGCCTCAAGCAAGTTTTTCACTTCCTCTGCAACTACCTCGGCGTGATGAAGTGCCGATCTCCTTGTTCGCTGAATGACTGGCTTTGCTCTGGGGAAGACATTGAGGTGATGGCAGATAAAACTTGGATCGAGACCGGGTATATCGTAAGGCGACCATGCGAAGACTTCGATGTTGGTCATCAAAAACTCAACTATCTCGGTCCTTTCTTGGGCCGTGAGGCTGGAACCGAGCAGAAAGAACTTATCCGGCCGCTCCATATCAACTCGCACCTCCACCAATTCCTCAACAGCTTTGTCCTCTGCCTTGGTGCCCACATCGTCAAGAACTCCCCGGTCTTCCGGTCCTTCTATCATTTGAACGAAGCCTTTGGCAGCCCGGCTCCCGTTCACTGCCACGAAGCATTGTTTGGACATGACTTGATCTCCCCAAATCTCCTCGATTGCCCCCATAGCCGAGGAGAATCTCATTACCTGATGGTAGGTCGACGCTACGGCTTGCATGGCGTGAAGCCATCCCCTTCCAAGAATTAGATTGTAAGTAGAAGGAACTTGTAACACCCAGAACTCCACTTGCTTGACCACAGATCCCGCTTTCACCGGCAGGATAATCTTTCCCAAAGGCCACTCCGGTTGTGAGTTGAAACCAACCAGTGGCAAAGTTGCCGGAGCCAAGTCTGTCTCCCAGAGCTTGAGCTGCTTGAACGCATCGTAATACATGATCTCGACCGAGCTTCCCTGATCGATCAAGATCTGTTTGACATCGAATTCCTTGACGCGGAGTATTACTACTAAGGCATCATTGTGCGGCGTCTGAATACGCTCTAGATCCCTTGAGGTGAAACTAATCACATCTTTCTCTACGGTCTTCCCCCTCTTGATGGCAGGCTGTACTGGCAAAACCTCCCTCATATGGTCTGCCTTTTTGATCATACCCCGGAGTTCGCAAACACGCTCCGGTTCCACTATGCCGTGGATGACATTAATAACTCCTTGTGGTGGCGCATCTCGGTCATCCTATCCCCTGGGCTCCACCGGAGCCTGGTTCGCCTTTACGCCCCCACCAATGTAAAGTTCTAGGTGTCCGGCCGCGACTAGCTCTTCCAGGTGTTGCCTCAAAGGCAAACAATCCTCAGTCCGGTGGCTTCGCTCCCGATGAAATGTGCAACGATACCGCGGATTGTAGCCCTTTTGTCCATCGCCCAACTTAGCAGGAAACCGGACATACTCCTCGTCTCGGATTTCACTAAGTATGCGATAGATTGGAATCTCGAAGACCGTGGTTATGCCAGTCCTTGCCTTCAACCTTTTGTTTGCCTTCGCTACGTCATCTCGGGGGTAGTCATCCCTGTCATTCTGACGTCCTCTACCTCGGTTTTTGCGATTCGAGCCACGGTCCGATTCCTCTGCTCAGTCACTTGAGCGGCTGGACTCTTGCCCAACTGTGTGCACTTTGCCTGTTGTCTTCTTGTCTGTTGCTACCGGAGTTGCCTTCACGGTAGATGCTGACGCATCATCCTCGACTCGGATGTGCTCATTGATGCGCTGCATGAGCTGGCCCATGGACGTCGGTTGGTGCATGGTAAGCGAGTCTCGCAGTCTATGTCCGACCGGGAGACCACGCTTGTATTGAGTGATTGCAAGGTTGACTGGGCAATCCAAGATCTCGTTGAAGGTCTCCCAATATCTGGAGTTGTACGCCTTCAATGTGTCGCTCGGTTTCATCTTGACACTCAGTAGGTGATCAACTTCTTGTGGTGTTTTGGTGTTGGTTTTGAAGCGCGTGACAAAGGCTTCGGCCAGCTAATGCCACCTCTCAATACTCCCCTCCGGCAGCCTTTCAAACCACTTCAAGCCCAGTTCGCCCAAACTTGACGGAAAGATGAGGCACATAAGAGCATCATTCCGCCTATGTCCGGCCATGACCTGTCGGAAATAACTTACATGCATGTAGGGATCGATCTTCCCATCGTAAAGCGTGAACTTTGGCTGGTGGAAGCCTGCCGGAAGCGGTGTTGTTTCTATTTTCAGGGAGAAAGGGGTGGCACTCAACCTTGCCAAATCTGAATCCACTAGGAGTGGCACTGCTTGGCGGGGTGGAGGCATTCCGACCTCCTCGCTGGCGTGAACCTCGTAGGATAACCGCTGGAACACCGGTATCCTCTGAGCTTCCCGCCGACGAGCCCGCTCCTTTAAGACCGCCAGCAAATCCTCTGAATGAACGGAGTAAGAGTACCTCGACGTTGTCACTGGACGTGAGGGCTGGTAAGTGCTATCTTGCGCGCTAGACTTCTCTGCATGCACGTCGGAATCACCAACCTTGTAACTTCTGGTAATAGAAATGGATGGAGTGCGTCGCTGACTCTGACCGCCTGAACAGCAGGATGGGGTGCGCTCACTGTGGTCACCCACTCCAGCTACACCCTTCCCTTTGACATGCCGCTTGAGCTTTTCCATCTCCGCCGCCATTCGTCGACGGCGTCTTGGTCCTTCAACTTGTGTTCCAGACGTCCGGCGTGTGACTCTCTCCACCGCCGATGACCATCTGGACTCCGCGAATGACCATAACTTCTCCCGCGCTTATCCCGCGCGTCCCCCGACTGCCCTCCGGGGAATGTCTCCAAATCCGCCATTGGAAGAATGGCGGGATGTCCCTTTCTCCGTCGGATAAACTCCAGGGTGGCTCCGTCGATGGCAGACAACGGAATCTCATCGTTGTTTGCCATGAACGGCGATCAGATGAGCCTGGAAGACAAGGTTTTGTCTGTCAAGTTCCCACAGACGGCGCCAATTGTGCGGAGAGCAAATATTCAGGCAAGCCCGCACTCCTTTCTTCCAAACTCCTGTCTGTCCAATCGACCTGCGAGCACAACGGCGGTGAGCTACCCGGCGGTGTGTGGCCGGAAAACCCCTCCGACGGTCAAGTTAGAACACACACCAGGGGATAGATAAAGAGAAGGGAGAGAATTGTGTTTAGTGTTTATCTTACCAAATGTTCATCTGTCTACATATGGGGGGCGCAGACGTGCTTATATACCTTCTGCGCCCCAAATCTATTCCCAGTGACCTCTCAACACATGGCACTACTATCCCATCTGTCAGCATAAACCTTGCTGAGCTCCACCTAACCCAACTGCCTGCCCTTTCTCCTGGGAGCTCGGTAGCCGGGCAGTACCCTCTCGGCCATCGTCTACCATGCTGCGCTTCATGCCCAAGTACTCCAATAGCTAAGCTCAGATGAGGACCAGACTCGGCGGCATCTCGGCAAAGCCGAGCTCGGGACAAATCACGCTTGTCTACGGTCGACCTACCTGCCGAGCAAACAGGTACCTCAGTCCAACCTTGCCTTTTCTGGCGCTGGACTTTTCACCTGACCGGCTTCGTAACCACGGATCCTTGCAGCTCGGTCAATCCACGCGCTGCCTTAACCGAGCAGCTTCCTTCAAGACCGGGCCACACAACTTGGCCCAACACCTGTTCGGCCTAAATCTGTCTGGCACAACTCTGTCCGGCCAAAATTTGTCCAGCCCAACTCTGTCCGGCCCAAATCTTTCCGGCCCAAATCTATCCGGCCCAATTCCAGATCATAAATCTCCCTCTCAAATTTAATTTTTAAAATAGTGCTATCAATTAGACTTTAACATAATGTAAAAATTTAAAGGATAAAATTAATATAATTAAAATTATAAATATTAAATTAATACAAGAAGTAAATAATAGGGATTACAAGTATAATTTTTCTAAGTTTTTTTTCCCACCTTTTTCTTTTTATAGTTAATTTCACCCACTAGATTCATTCCACTTATTAATACTGAGGCATTGATGAGGCTGATGACGTGGATAGAAAATGAAAGGTTACCCTTTTTGCATCAACAATGTGTCTATCAATGAATTAATACATTATTTAAAAGAAATTAAAGCCCATACCAGTGAAAGCCATAGCTATACCAGTACAATTTTGCGTAGACACTATCAAAAGGGGGGGAAAAGGCTATGGGGGAAAGGCTATGGTCACCGTAACATTTTTTTAATTTAGTGGTATCTAAAAAGTGTAACAAAATTATTGATTTAATGATATTTTTTAATTTTGTGATATTTTATATAAGTGTCATTTGTATTTGTGCCACAGTAGATATTAGTGTCACGGTAGATACTTACAAGTGTCACTACACCATCATGACTAAAAACTTTCAATGACATTTTGATGTCATGGTAGATATTATTTGTGATACTATCAAGCGCCAAATGTCATGGTAGATATTATTTGTGGCACTATCAAGCGTCATTAAAAAAAGAGTTAGTGACACTCATAAGTGTCATTACACCATCAAGACTAAAACCTTTTAGTAACACTTTATTGTCATGGTAGGCACTATTCGTGACGCTATCAAGTGCCATTCGTGATGATAATTCGTTGTAGAACAATTTGATCCGCTCTTACGGAGACTCGAACTGCCAACCTCTCGCACCATAAATCTTATACACCACACTCTTCCCACTACACCTCTATAGCACCACATGATTATATATGCAACATATATAATTTATATAGTACATACATCCATATTAATATAAAATTATATGTATAAACATAATTATTTTATTCAACATAATAGTACATACATCCATATTAATATAAAATTATATGTATAAACATAATTATTTTATTCAACATAATTTATGTAAAACAAACTATTTACTAGCAAAATAAAAAAAGACCACTTTTAGCGACTAAAAATATTTTTTAGTCACCAATTCTATACTTTTGGTTACTAATTTTTTTTAGCTGCTAAAAAACTTAACTTTTGCCGACCAAAATCGGATTTGGTCGTTGAAGATGCACTTTCAACTACCAAAATTTTGGTCGCCAAAAAATTTAATTCCCGCCTTAGTTTTAGTCGCCAACTGTAGACTTTTGGCTACTAAAATTGTTTAGTCACAAAAAAACTTTACTTTTGGCTACTAATGTTGTTTTGGTCGCTAAAAGCTATATTTTCAGCGACCAAATTTTTTTTGATCAGGAAATTTAGGCGTCGAATGTGCTTTTTCCTGTAATGTATATTGAGTTTATTTTATTTATTTTTAATCATTTACTGCATTTTAAAAATTTAGAAAATATATTGACATTTTTTGTTTTTTCAAAAATGTCATTATAAGCTTGGAAATTTTTTGGCAAAGTGACATTTCTCAAAATGCTATAAAATATTTATTTATGACACTTTTCACCTAAGTGCCATAAAAAGTAATTTGCACCTACCTAGTGTCTTGACATTTTTTAAAAAATGCCATTGCTACTAAAGTTTAGTGGCATTTGTTGGTAAATGTCACGATCATAATTTTTGTGTCATTATTTTATAAAATGCTATGAAATTGATGTGACATTTCTTTATTGACATGCCACTAGAGCCTTATATGTTTGTGGTTCTGTGGCATTTTTCTAAAACATTTAATGCTAATTTTTATTTTTGTGGCATTTTCTAAAAACATGCCACTAGTGTAGTGTCACTAAAGTGTAAATTTGTTGTGGTGACATTTTTGTTGTAGTGAAGTAACATTTTTTTTAATTGAAATGTCACTAGAGCCTTGTATGTTTGTGGCTCTATAACATTTTTCTAAAAAATGCCACCAAATATTCTTTTTATGACATTTTTTAAGAACATATCACTAGTATGGTGCCACTAAAATATGTTTTTATTGTAGTGGGTACACATTTTTTACTTTATAATTAAAGAATAAAATAATATAATTTTATATTTTATGAGTTATGATTTACGAAAATCATAACCAAACAACACATGCGGCATAACTAAAGATCTCATGAGACATAACTGAAGTAATGTCATAACTAAAGAAGAAAATAATATAACTTAGTGGTGCATATGGTAGGCATGTGTATAGTAGAATTTGCCAAAAAATGTATGAACAAAATATAAATTTTGATTAATTTAAAATTAAAAAAAAAATAGTGCAATTTTATGTATGATCATACACTTTTTAAATATGGAGCTCATAATGTTAGATTAATCAGATTCTGTATTTTGTTCATATATTTTGTGTCTATGATCAAATTCCTTTTATAGGTGGACTTATAACATGGAAAATTAGGCAAAAGTTGAGCAAATTAGTCTTTGATTGTTGTCTAATCTTGATCTATCAATTTTCATTCCTGGTCCAACACTTCCGACATGGTGGGTCATATCCAATTAATTGCGCTCTATGGCATGTGACAATACGTATTAAAATGGAAACTATACCACATTTTCAAGCTCACCTATATTATGCTAATGAACATTAATATTTAGATAAATTGCGCTGATTTCCCATAAAATTTGCACTTATTACAAGGCCCTCCTTAGTTTAGTTTGATGTAGTTACACGAATTCTACACGTCAATGTTTGTCGGGTAATGAAACTAATCAAAAACTTGAATTTATGAAAGTACCCGTATCTTTAAAAAAATGTTCTAAAAATCGGTACTTAATTTTTTTAAACAAATCATGAGTTAATATATTATTAAAAGAAACTATTGAAAGGGCACATCTACCGTCTCCAACTCTCTCCCTTTCATCTTTTACTTATTCTCACTCTCTCACATACATACACATACTACCATTATTTTACTATCATTGCCTTCATCCTGTTTCTTTTCTCTTCTTATATGTCTTTATTTTTCTCATAGTTACATATATACATTACCGCCGTTGATACCCTAGTTCTATAGTCTTTATCGTTCTCTCTTCTATCTTTAATCTCTGGTAATAGTAGAGACAGATTTTGTTGGCTTTTTGACTTTCGAAAGTTATTACAGTAATTTTGAGCGTGCCAGAAAGAATCAATCAGTCCTTACAGAAATTTAATTGCCAACCAATTATCAGACGATTGTGTTTTAGTTCTTTCAGTCTCAATGAAGCGGACTTTTATTGGTGACTTTACTTAGGAGGAATAAACTGACAATGATTAAATGAAGAACAATTACAGTATTTCATTAAGTAAAACGAAAGACTTACAATGATCCAATTCAGCCTCGTAGAGGTTTACGGCAACAATCTACTTGAAACTACTCCTAGGAACGAAATGTAGTACAGGAATTTGAAGTACAGAAACGTAAAGAACAAGAAAAATGTAAAAAATCTGGAAAAGAAATAAAGTAGAATAAAACTGGTTTTCTGGATCTGAGTCTGGCCTTTTTCTAAGGTTTTCTCTGCTATTTATACTTCTCAAGGATAACCATCGAACTGCACTTCTAACCGTCGAAACGCTCCTCCATGATCGCTGATCATGTTGCCTTATAGTTAGCTCCACTATGTCAATACCTGCAGTTAGGCTTCCCTCCTGATTTTGAATTTAAATGTGAGTAACCGTTGAAGCCACGCCATCTTAAATCCCTTTGCCAATCCAGTGTTACGCAAATCCATTATAACCAATGCTGGCTGCCACGTATGTGATTATAATTGAAGACTTGAATAGCCTTCCCGTAATGCCCTTATTCTGCCACGCGTTGAATTGTAATTAGCTTATACAAAATATGTAGCCAACATTACCCCCCGCACTAATATACCCAATACTTTGGTGATATTAGTGGACCAAGGTATTTTCCCACGTCTTAGAACGTGCATGGGCTTTGCATTTTTAGAAACACAACCGTCATTCATTGATGAACATTTGCATTAACTCCTCTTTGATCCCTTAAACAAGCTCACCATTTCAGTATTCGAAAAGTCCAATTCAGTTCTCATGGATAAACAGACCTTTTCTTATCTCGATCAAGCACATGAAGAGTTGTTTGATAATACCGTTCGTCCTCGAAAGAATCTTCATGCATTGATTAGCCACCTTTACCCACCTTCCTATATTCAAGTCATGGAAGCTTTTGCAAATTATCAACCTTTGGATTACGAACACACTGTCCACAATCCTTTGATTCAGAAATTTGCAATTATGGACATAGAAAGTTCCTCTTCTGACTCAAAGTCTTCTCAGTGGGATGAAGCTATGGCTTCTTCTTCCTCTGAGGCTTCTGGTTGGAGAAGCTGGTTAGAACCTGATGCATGGGAGTTAAGGGAACGAGTTAATCATCACTTTATCGAGTTCACTGATCCTCTAGAATTCCCTTCTGATGCTCGGAGTTCGGTGGTTTATCCTTATGTGCGCATCGACCGCCGACACAGTTTAGAGGACAATCTGCTTGTAGCATGGTACACATCCTCCATGCCTACAAAGATAGTACAAGCTACCCGACGCTCAGAAGAGGCACAAGGGTATAACCCATCGTTTTTAGCCCAGAAGGCGAGGCTTTGCTCTTCTGACTGGCTTAATTGTGTTAATGCCCCTCAGTTTTCTCTTTCTTTCGAAATGAAAGCCTCTATACCTCTTTTTCCGCAAAATCCCTGCTGGACAGAGAGACTGAGGCTCACCTTCTCTGCGGACAAGGTTTTTCCTCCTTATAAGCCTCTACCTTCCCCTACTCTAGCTCAGCGAAAGCAAGCCCAACTTCTGCTTGCGGCCTTTTCTCACTTATCTTTCAATGTTCTTGAAGACGATATCCTTCTCAAGAACCTTCAACGGGCTTGTGATATTATGACTCGGGGTCACGTCCTCAACCCCATTAAGCAAATGACAATCAAATGAAGAGCAATTGAAGCATTTCATTAAAATGAAAACTTACAATGATCCAATTCAGCCTTGTAGAGGTTTACAGCAACAATCTACTTGAAACTACTCCTATGAACGAAGTGCAGTGCATGAATTTTAAAATACAAAAATACAAAGAACATAAAATGTAAAACTGGAAAGGAAATAAAGTAGATAAAACTGATTTCTTTGGATCTGAGTCTGGGGGTCTGCTTGAGGCCTTCTCTGCTCTTTATACTTCTTAATGACAACCGTCGAAATGGACTTCTAACTGTCGAACCATCCCTCCATGATCACTGATCATGCTTCCTTGCAGTTAGCTCCATTATGTCATATGCAGTTAGCTCTACGTCACTTTACATCTCTTTGCTGATCCAGTGCTACGCAGATCTTGTAAGAACCAATACTAACTGCCACGTGTACGATCACGATCGAAGGTTTGAATTGTCTTCCCGTATTGCCCTTAGTTTGCCACGCGTCAAGCTGTGATTGGCTCGTACAAAATATATAGCCAACATTACCCCCCGCACTAATATAACCAATACTTGGTGATATTAGTGGATCAAGGTATTTTCCCACGTCATAGAATGTGCATGGGCTTTGCATTTTTAGAAACACAACCGTCATTCATTGATGAACATTTGCATTAACTCCTCTTCGATCCCTTAAACAAGCTCACCATTTCAGTATTCGAAAAGTCCAATTCAGTTCTCATGGATAAACAGACCTTTTCTTATCTCGATCAAGCACATGAAGAGTTGTTTGATAATACCGTTCGTCCTCGAAAGAATCTTCATGCATTGATTAGCCACCTTTACCCACCTTCCTATATTCAAGTCATGGAAGCTTTTGCAAATTATCAACCTTTGGATTACGAACACACTGTCCACAATCCTTTGATTCAGAAATTTGCAATTATGGACATAGAAAGTTCCTCTTCTGACTCAAAGCCTTCTCAGTGGGATGAAGTTATGGCTTCTTCTTCCTCTGAGGCTTCTGGTTGGAGAAGCTGGTTAGAACCTGATGCATGGGAGTTAAGGGAACGAGTTAATCATCACTTTATCGAGTTCACTGATCCTCTAGAATTCCCTTCTGATGCTCGGAGTTCGGTGGTTTATCCTTATGTGCGCATCGACCGCCGACATAGTTTAGAGGACAATCTGCTTGTAGCATGGTACACATCCTCCATGCCTACAAAGATAGTACAAGCTACCCGACGCCCAGAAGAGGCACAAGGGTATAACCCATCGTTTTTAGCCCAGAAGGCGAGGCTTTGCTCTTATGACTGGCTTAATTGTGTTAATGCCCCTCAGTTTTCTCTTTCTTTCGAAATGAAAGCCTCTATACCTCTTTTTCCGCAAAATCCCTGCTGGACAGAGAGACTGAGGCTCACCTTCTCTGCGGACAAGGTTTTTCCTCCTTATAAGCCTCTACCTTCCCCTACTCTAGCTCAGCGAAAGCAAGCCCAACTTCTGCTTGCGGCCTTTTCTCACTTGTCTTTCAATGTTCTTGAAGACAATGTTCCTCTCAAGAACCTTTGATGGGCTTGTGATATTATGACTCGGGGTCACGCCCTCAACTCCATCGCCCAAGTAGAACTCCAAATATTTTTGGACCAACTCCTTCTCCATGGCACCGGACTTCTGTGGCCACCACCTAATCTTTGAACCAACTTTCATTCCTTTGAGTTCATACCCAGTACGAAGCAGAGAACCTCATCGAAGAATACGATGACTTCAAGAATAAAGGCTCTGCGTACTGGGATGACTTGGATATGAACGAGCTGGAGCAAGGGTTAAAAGAAACAGCATTCGAAATAAAGGCTGAAGAACTCTTTTATCAAGTAAGAGCACATCAACTTCAGCAGCCAAGCTTGGGGAAAATAGAGGATAAAATAAAAAAGGAACAGAAATTTATTGACTATAGCTGGACTAAATTCCATGATCTTGTCATTTATTATATTCCTTACTTTTATGAACTCGAATTTGTACCCAAAGAGGGCCTTTTGATGTAATTGCTTTTGTTTCAATATAGCTAAGACTTTTCTTTTTGCTGGCATGGTTTGACTTTATCTCTGTTTGTCTTTATAAGAAAATTTAGGGCTTCGAACTCCACAATCTCATCATTTGAATCTGGATTCAATCATCTCAAATGAAACACTGAAAAACCAACATGAATTTTTCCAATTCATAGAATACAGTTGGCAATTTTTTGCTGATTTCCATTTAGAATCAATGCTTCAAATTTAACAATCTTGCCCCTTAAAGCTTGTTTTAATCATATCCAACATATGGTCATATGGTTAGTACGATCAACCAATTTTAAATTGACCATTTTTGCTTCGAACAGCAGTCTGTACTTTCAAAAATATGGAAACCCCCTTTAAGGGCTGCATTGTTTTAATCCGAAAAAACAATCTACCCTGGATATTATCAAACCAACTGTTGGTTTTGATACTTCGAACAATAATTTCCATCCTTAAGGGATCTCAAGTTTTGCTTCGAAGGATTTACTCTCACTAAGAAACCATAAAACAGGTTCTTAATCCTTTTGAAGTAAACAAATATCTAAACACTCTTTCACCGTGAGGCGTGGAATGTGCTTCGAAGTCGGCTTCCTACTTTCGAAGCCGTTTGTCATTTCATTTTGGCGCCAAAAATTGGCTTCGAAGCCAAATATTTTATTTCGAAACTGACATTAGTTTTTGAGATGTGTTTCCCTCTAGAAATTATCAATATTGAGAGAAACTCTTCGCATCCATACTTTCAGTACTTCTTTACGAATTCCACAATATATTTTCCAGACGCAAAGGTTTTAGAACCTTTTTTATTTCGTGCTTTGAATTCACCTATTTGCCTATCACATAAACCCTTCGTTTCTACTGACCTTCCTTTTCCTCCTACTCTCTCCCGACTTTGTCTTTTGAGAAAATTCTTTTATCAATGGCTTCTTTTTCTCCGAAAATACCGGTTATGGAGCGTGCGAGTCCGTCTGTGACCTTGAAAAGGATTATTGCCGAAGAGTGTGAGAAGTATAAGGCCGGTGAGAAAAATGCCATTGACGGACGCATCTTCATTCACCGCCGTCATGAGCAGCAAAAGTATGTGCTTGGACCCATCTTCAAAGAGATTCCTATTGAGCTTCCAGCTCTATATCCACATCTAGAAGACCATTGTCTCCTTTACGAAGGTGGTCTTAACTGGGGAAACTGGAGGATGAACCACCCTCATCGCTGCTAGCCCACGGTGAGACCAGAGTGGCAAGAATGGTATGATCGGGTTGTCCCTGATAAGACTCTGGACCTTCAAGAGCTCTGCCTTTGCGATGCCCTCCAATTATCTAGGTTCACTATCTCAGAGGACCCTTTCTTAATACCTACTGCCCTTTGCTTTTGGAATTCTGCCTTTAATTTCTTTCAATACAGATGTGGGATGATGGCCCCTACTGTTCTTGATATCGGTCATCTACTAGGATTATCCCCCATTGGAACCCCTTTTGAACCAGATTACCCTGATCTACCAACCCTTTTTTCCCTCCCCTTTCTTAACTCATCCTATAGTGACTTTGTCAAGGCTAAGAATAAAAGGGAGGGCCCTGTGACTGATAGGGAATTCTTTTGTTTCATATTGTATTGGCTTTGCAAATTCCTTTTCGCACCTCTTCTCAAAGAATCATGCCTGAATTCGCCCCTCTTGCCAAAGCCCTTATTTTACAGAAAAATGTGGCCTTAGCTCCATACGTTCTAGGTCACGTATACAGAGCCTGTTCTCTTTTTTGTGAGAAACCTTTGGATGTCAATCAAGGAGGTCCATTTTGGATACTTCAACTTTGGCTTTTTGCATATTTTATTGAACTACAATCCAAATGCCTTAAGTTTTTGGAGGCAAATCCTACTACTCATGGCATGAGGCTAGCCAGTGTTTCACTCTATCCTTCTACCTTTGCTTTTTACTTCTCTTTCTTCCACCAACTTCCAGCTTCCTTTCATTTCCATAACTTCTATCCCTTCGAACCTACTACCATTGGCCCATCTTGGTTGAAAACCTTTCTAAGTGATAGGTTCTGCTCTTCACCCCAACACAAGAACATATGGACCTCTATTCTGATCCCTAAAGAGTTATTCATTGGGACTATGAACCCCAGAGTTTACAAGTGCATTGTTGAGCCCTATTGTCCTGCTCAATTTACTAAGCAATTTGGCCTCACATAAGGGGTCCCAATATCTCTCTGCAACCAGACCAATTTAAGTCTTACCAGCATGAACTTAAAAGTTCGAAGATCCAGATTAGAAGAAGCAACTTCTAAATTTATTCAGGACTTGATTGAGTTTGAGTATTTCCATTTCATTCCTCAGAGTAACCTATTGAAAAGGTGCCAAAACTGGTGGGTGACCAATATGAAGATATACTTGGCCATTCCTCTCCAAGACCTATTAATGGTATTGGATATACCTCAACCCAAATCGAAAGGGGCTGGAATTGTTACTTCTTCCACAGTTTCTGCTACCACAGTTCTTGCACCTGTCATTACGAAGCCTATTCCTGCTGCCTCAACTCCTCCTAGAGTTATTCGGGCTGCCTCGAAGAAAGGTATGTACCCTTGTTTCTTTTCTCTTCTCCTTCTTTATAATGCTTTTAACCTTATCTCTAGTTCTTCTTTTGGTGAAGGTGGTGCGAGTGCCTCACAGGGGGATTCTCCCTAAAAGATCCAAGCTTTAAATCTTCTCAGGAGCAAACAACAACAAAAGAAAATGAAGCTTTTACTTGATCCTGAAGAGGAAGCACCTAGGATTCAGATAGCAGAAGAAGAAGAGGCAAATCAAGAGCACAAGACACCCTTAAAAAGAAGAAAGAAGATGACTGTCTCTATTGTTGATTTCACTGGAGATCCTATCCATGAGGCATCTGCTAAAGCAGTGCAAACAGAGCATTCCAAAGAGCTTATTGTATTCCAAAGGGCTGAGAAAAGGAAGCAACATCAAATGCTCAGGGATGAAGTTGCCGCCGTTGATGCACTCCAGAAAGAGGTTGCAAGGAAACAACAAGCTGCTGGACACTATACTCTTCGCAGCTTCCCAATCATAGCCATTACTTCTAAAACTAGTAAGCTCCTTTGTACTTTTATTCATCTTTCTCAAATTCTCAATGCTGAGGCTTGACATTGTTTTGTATTTCTTCTTTTATAGCCACAACTACTTTCCCTATTCTCCCAATAAGGACTCCATCAGTTTCAGTCGAAGTTGAACAACCTCAAGATGTGGAGCCCATTCAAATAATTCTCTCACTTCCTGGCCCTATATTTTCCATACCCTTCTTGAGGCTAAGTATTCCTGCTCCTTTTCCCTTTGGCTTAACTCCATACCTCCCTCATTTGTCTTTTGATTTTACTCAATTTGATTCTCCCTCGAGCACTGTTTCTCCTCCTCTTCCTAAGGAAATTCCAGCTGTTACTTCATCTTTGATGGTAGCTGACTCTCACATTGAGGGTACTGGTAGCTCTCAAATCCATCATCCATTACCTTTGTCTAGCTCCAGTCCTTCTTCTATTGACCAACTGGTAGCAAAAACTATAGAGACTGCTAAGGATACTTAATCTTCTTCTCCAATTCCTATGCAGTCATTTCTTTCTTCTACCAGAGCTCTCTCTGAACCTTCCATATCAATGGATGAGGTGGATATTTTTTAGGCTAGACTGGCTAGTCTTTTTGACATACCTTCCACCTCTCCAATGACTAGCAATGAGACTGAGCCATTGGTTCTAGCTGATTCTTTACTAGAAATTTTTGAGAGCTCTTCCTCCAGTGATAAGACTTCCTTGCCTTCGATAGACTTGGACAGTTGTCTAGAACTGCTGGCATCTTTTTTGAGGATTCCTTTCGAAGCCTTACAAAGGCCTATAATCAAAGATGGCTTCCTCCAGTGCTGCAAGATTATTGAACAATCCAGCATGACTGTTTCAAGTCATTTATCTCAAGCAGCAACCATCATAGATTTTTACATCAACATCTGTCATGTTGCTAAGGCTGCAGAGGAGAAGTTGCTGAGAGATCAGAGTTTTGTTTCTAAAGTTCATGCTGAAGTGTCAGAACTGAAAGAACAACATTCCTCTGTCTCCCAATTTCAAGCTCAACTGTTGGAAAAGAATGCTCAACTTGAGGAAGAATTATCAGCAGTTAACCAAGCTTTGGATCGGACTACTACCAAGCTGCAAATCACTGATCAAGAGCTAGTTGATTGAAAACAAGAGATGACTACAGCCATTCAATTGTTTCTATCTCTCAAGAATAGAGCACCTATTGTAAAAGAACAATTTAAACATTGTACTGACTTTTAGGCCAATCTATGGCTACATGTATTTGACTCTTTATGAAATAAATTCTTATTTATCATTGAAGTGTTCTCATGTTCTTTTATTTAGCACTTATTCTATTCCTTGTGTTTCCTACACGGTTGGATAACAAGGCTTCAAATATCTACCATTAATCTTTTTGGGATGTACGTATCCATTCAAATTTCTCAAATGGTATGCTCCAAAAGACAGGACTCTATGAACTTGATATGGTCCTTCCCAGTTAGGTGACCATTTGCCAAATTTATGATTTTTAATCCCTATTGGAAGTATTGTCTTCCATAACAAATCACTTCATCAAAGCCAATGTGTTTGACTTTCTTATTATAATTTTTGGCTGCTTTCTTCTTTTGAAAAAGAATGCTATTTAATGCTAGAATTCTAGCTTCATCTATACTTTCTAACTCCAAGCACATACCCTAATGGTATTGCTTAAGATTTAACTGATCCTGGCATCTCACCCTCAAAGACTTAACATTAATTTCCACAGGTGGCACTGTATCATGCCCATACACTAAGGCATATGGAGTGATTCCGGTACTTGATCTTGGAGAAGTCCTATAAGCCCACAATACATCTAACAGCAAGTTATGCCAATCCCTGGGATTATCTCCCACAACTTTCTGAATTCCTTTTTTCAAAGACTTATTGGATGATTTAGCTTGACCATTGGCTTGTGCATAATAGGGTGTAGAATTAACAAGACTAATCCCAAACTCTGCTACAAAAGACTTCACCATTTTCCCATCAAATACAATCCCATTATCAACAATTATAGTCTGTGGGATGCCAAATCTATGGATTAAATCCTTAATGAATCCAATGACTTCAGTCTGGACTACAGCCGTGTATGGCTTAGCTTCGACCCACTTAGTGAAGTAATCAGTGGCCACTAAGATGAAGCAATGATGCTTCGAAGAGGGTGGGTGTATTTTTCCCATCATATCCATGGCTCATCATCTAAATGGCCAAGGCTTCACAACTGCATGCAGGTCAGTTATGGGCACGTGCCTTATTGTGCCATGCTTTTGGCATGCCTGGCAACCTCTTGCATATTCTATGCAGTCTTTAAGGATAGTTGGCCAATAGTAGGAATGCCTTCGAAGCAGCCATCTCATCTTCACACCAGGCTGATGAGCACCACAGATGCCTTCATGAACCTTAGCCATAGCTATCAATGCTTCCTTTGGGCCTAAACACTCCAACAATAACCCATCTCCCTCCCTTTTGTAGAAAGCATTACCATACATTATGTATTATATAGATTGCAATTTAATTTTTCTGTTGGCTTTTAAAGAGGGGCCAACCAGATACTGCATTATTGGATGCCTCCAATCTTGTTCTTGTAACTCATTATGATTGACTTCCAATACCACATTCCTTTTATTCAAGGGTGGTATTACTTTCTTATATGTTGTTTGGCTTATATCCCTTCGAGTGTTATCCCTTCTCTTGAAATTCGAAACTTTCTGAGCCACATCATTAGCTTTATTATTCAAGAATCTTGGGAAATTAGTTACATTTGCTATTTGAAATTAAGAAAGCAGATGTAATGCAACAACATAGTATGGCAACATGCTTATACTTTGACATTCGAAAATTCCTTTCACTTGGTTAACTACCAATTGAGAATCTCCAAATATGTCAACTGCATGAACTTGTAATCCAATAAGTATTTCCAGTCTCATTATTAAGGCTTCATATTCAGCTTGATTATTAGAACAAGTAATTTCATCCACTCTAAAACCATACGTGGTTTCTACTCCTTGTGGTGACTTAATTACTACACCAATTCTAGTTAAACCATTAGCTTTTGATCTATCGAATCACATTTGCCATGGTTCAACACTAGCCATACCAAGTTCCATTATTTCTTGGCTTTCTGTTTGACATTGATGGTCTGCCAAGAAATTAGCCAAAACTTGTCATTTTACTGCCTTTTGGGAGACATATTCTAGATGAAATTCTGATAAAGCTAGTATTCATTTGTCAATTCTTCCTCTCAACATGGGTCTAGATAACATATACTTAACCAAATCTGTGGTTGCAATTACCAAGACAGTTGTAGGCAAAAGATAGTATCTTAATTTCATTGCAACAAAATACAATGCAAGGCACAACTTTTCTACAGCTGAGTATTTACATTCACAAGAATTTAGAAACCTACTAAGGTTAAAAACAGCTTGCTCCTTGCCTTCTTCATCATCTTAGGCTAAGAAAGCTCTCAATGAATTCTCTGTTGCAGCTATGTACAACTTCAAGGGCTTACCACCCTTTGGTGGCATCAGCACTGGAGGGTTGGCCAAGTAGGCTTTGATTTCTTCGAAAGCAGTTTGATGCTCTGGTGTCCACACAAACTCCTCTTCATCTTTTAGCCTTAACAAGGAAGAAAATACTTTAGTTTTCCCTGCAGTATTAGAAATGAATATGCGAAGAAAATTAACTTGTCCAAGGAACTTTTGTAATTTTTTCTTACTTGATAGAAGTCTGGCTTCAATGATCGCTTTGGCTTTATTCTGGTCAATCTGTATTCCTTTCTTGTGTACTACATAGCCCAAGAAGTTACCAGACGATACGCCAAAAGCACATTTAAGAGGATTGAGTTTCAACTTAAACTTTATCATTTTTTTGAAAGCTGCTTCTAAGTGAAACAAATGTTCCTCCATGGATTGGGATTTCACTACAATGTCATCAATATAACACTCTAAATACCCTCCAATTAGGTCATGAAAGATAGTGTTCATAGCCCTCTGATATGTAGCCCCAGCATTCTTTAGGCCAAATGGCATTTTAACCCATTCGAAGGTGCAAATATTCCCGGGGCATCTGAATGCTGTTTTGTGGACATCCTCTTCCGCAATGCAGATTTGGTTATAACCAGAGTGCCCATCCATTATTGATAAAATTTGATGCCCTGCTGAGCAATCTACTATAGGCATAGGATTCTCATCTTTTGGAGTTGCTAGATTTAAGTTTCTGAAATCGATGCATACCCTCATTTTACCATTTTTCTTAACTACAGACACAATATTGGATAGCCATTCAACGTACCTGGCTGTCCTAAAAAAGCCTGCCTTGAGGAGTCTAAGAATTTCCTCTTTGACTTTCTGAATCACTTCTGGATTCATTCTTCTTGATTTTTGCTTGTATCACTTGAAATTAGGCCTCATAGGGAGTCTATGTTCTACTAATGACCTATCCAATCCTGGTAGTTCATTATAAGATCATGCAAAACAATCTTTATATTTCTTCAAAACAACCAACAACTAGTCCCTGTTAAGAGCATTCAACCAAGCACTTATATAGGTGGGTTGTTGTATAGAACCTTCCCCTAAATTTACTTTTTCTAAGAGGTCTTGTATCTGAGAACTTACTGATGCTCCTTCTTTGATTCCTTCTGACTTCAAAGCAATCTCCTTGCTTTGTTCTACTCCTAGCTTCTTTGATTCAACATATTTACCCTCCTCCTCATAGACAAAGTCTGTCCACAAGGCTTCTTCCTCCTGTATCTCTTGGACTTTTGTTTCAATGTCCAAAGCATAATATTTATCTAAGGCCAAAAATCTGACATGTTGTTCCTTCTTACAACCAATCATCATGGCTTCTTTCTCTTGCTCTTGTATTTTTTGGACTATTAATTTTACATCCAATACTGAAAACTTAATTAGAGCCAAAGACCTGGCTTCTTGGGTTTTATCTCTTTGCTTACAACCAGGCATTATTGTCATCCTTAACGACAAACTCTTCATCAGCAATCTCCTGGACCAAGTGCTTTAGGTGTGCAAATTCTTCATCAGCCGTCACATCAGCTGATCCATCAGGTTTTCTCAATATACTGAGTGGTGCCATTCCTTCAGTATATAATTTGGCCTCTGCGAAATCTGCACAAGCTATGAAGAGTTGAGGATCTGCATTGATCTCCTATGTCTCTTCATTGCAAGAGGCCATCATGATTTTCTGATGTAAAGAGGAAGGCGCACATTTGTTGGTGTGAATTCAATCTCTTCCAAGTAAAGCATTATACTTAGCATTGCTGTCGATAACAAAGAATGTTGTCATGCAGTCCTTGGTTCCCACACTCAGGTTGATGGACAGAATACCTTGGGCCATCTGTTTGTCTTCAGTGAAACCAGCAATGGCTATATTGGTTGGGATTAGTCTGGGGTTTTTCTTTCCTAATTTCTTCAACGAAGATTTTGGAAGCAGGTTTACTGCTGCCCCGTTATCCACCAGCACTCGATTCATCTGTATTCCATCGAAGAAGGCCTTGATATACAAGGGTTTGACATACTGTGTCATGGACATCGTGGGATACTCAAAAGGGTATGAGAGGTTAATACTTACCTCTTCCTCACTCTCGTCTTCTGTTTCCATTGGTGTGGCTACTTCGGATTCGTCTTGCACCATACTTACTTGTAAGTCTTCACTTGAGACTGGAATTGGGTCAATTTCCTGACCTTGGTTTTTATCTTCAGCTTGAAACTCCTGTGGTAATATAAGCACCATATTCACTGACACCGGAAGAAATGAGCCAAATTGGACGACTGGATGTACCTGCTTTCCTTTTTGGTCAACCTGTTCAATTATTTCAGAAGCATCCTCCATGCTACATTCTGGCACTTCTGTATTAGTAACTTCCTTCGAATGGTCTGTTTCTGTTGGTTTTTCAACCAAAAATGTATGTTCAGCCATGAAGGCTTCAAACATTTTTTCCTCAACCATCCCTTTCCTTTGGCCTGGGACGACTTCATCATCTGTCTCACTATCACTCTCCATCAAAGCTTTTTCCAATCCTACCAAGCTGGATCTTTCCTTGGCCTTTAGTTCGGAATGAACTTTGGCCAACTGCTCCCTGCTACAACTTTTTTTGTCTGAAAGAGTCGATTTTAGATTATGGTCTAACTTTGAATCTTCTTCTCCTTCTACCTGGCTCTTTAGCTGAACCAATGAAGAACTTTCTCCACCTTCTTTCAGATCCTTCTGGTACTGAGTGTACCTTCATTGGATCTTCCTTCTTTGGGACCTAGAAATCACTAGGACCATATTTGGTTCTTTTGTTTTCAGGTGCTTAAGCAATACCCAATTGTTTGGAGCCACCAAAGGAGGTTTGACCATCCTACCTTAGTTTCCAACAACATTTCTTTGGGTAGACCTCTCCCTAGGTTTGTTCTGCATGACAAACCAATCTGGAACTCCAGGTACCCACGAACCTACTGACCTAGCTGTTGAACTGTTTCTTTTTTCCTTCGAAGCCATCTTCGAAGCTGGCTGTGAAGGCCACTACTTGGCCCTGACTCCGTGATTTAGGCCTAACTCAGGCCTTTGATGAAGGTGGTCACTTTCCGTCCTGCGTGAGGCTGGTCTAGGAGGCCAATCTCTAACTTTGATCCCATAAACCGAACCCTTCTCCAGTCTCCTTTCAGGATGACTGCTCTCCATTCTGTAATAATTAGGTGGTCTGGACTCATATAAAGGTCTCTTGCCTTTAGAATGCATTCTAGTTTCTGTTGGCTCAGCCATTAATGGTTGCTGCCTAATACTAGTTGGATATGGCTTTTTGTTATAAGCATTGGTTGGTTTAGGACGTCTCTGCACATCCTTATAATATTGTTTCCCATCAATTGGAAGCCTTTTCAACCACTTGTAGCTTAGCCTGCATCTGAGACACATTGTTTGCATGACAGTTGCTTCTAAAGAATCGTCATCCAGTGTTTCTTCATCAAAGTCTTCCCTCTAGTCTGAGAAACCTTGTCCAATAGCTGGTAGATTTCCAGTGTCTTTCTTGACAGTTGTCTGACTGGCAACATACATCTGCACATTGACTTCTTCCAATTCTTTCAAGGACAAGTTCTGGAAGTCTGGCATAATAACATTGGCTGCCACCTCTCCAATTTCTAGGAATGAATTAGTAACAATCCCCATGGCCTTTTCTGCTTTAGCTGGGAATTTCAAACTCCCCTTTCGAATCTGCTCTTGGATCCTGTCTTGAAAAACAATGCAGTTTTTAGTTGAATGAGACGAAGAATTATGCCATTTACAATACACTTTTCCTTTTAGTTCCTCTGGAGACGAAATTTTGACTCCTTTTGGTAACTTCAAGAAATTTACAGCAAACAATCGATAAAAAATGTCATTTGCCTTTGTCAAGTCGAAAGAATATTTCCTATGAAGGTCTTTCTTTTTAAACTGTTGATCAATTGTTGTATCTTTATGAATTAATGCCTCACATATCACAGGTTCTTTCCCTATCCCTACAATCTCTGCTACATCAATCTCATAATTAGGATCTCTATATTACGTCTTGTACGATGCATTCGATCTTGTTCTTCTACTAGTAATGCTTCATACCTAGACACCTTATAGGTTAATTCTACTAAGTTTCTAAACTCAGTCGAGTCAAACTTCTTTCAAAGCCTAAACTTTAGACCATTTTGAGCCAATCTCACAAATTCAGGCTCTGGTAAGATGATCCTACATTTATTTCGTGCTCTTTTAAATCTAGAAATAAACTGAGTAGCCTTCTCATTAGGCCTTTGACTCAGTCTTGCCAAGTCTGTCATGGAAACCTCTGGCTCTGTTTGGAAGAATTGGGCATGAAATGCCTCTTCCATTTGTTGCTAAGTTTGAATAGAGTTAGGTGTAAGGTTAATATACCATACAAAGGCTGCCCCAGTTAGAAAATTTGGGAATAATCTTAACGTCATATAGTCATTGTTAGTAAATTCACCACACTGAGCAGCGAACCTAGCAATATGTTCAACCGTTGACTAGTTTCCATTCCCATAAAAAAGAGCGAAGTCGGGTATCCTAAACCCCCTTGGGTATTCATGTACCCTATCCACCCATTCTGGATACGGTTTCCTGTACACAGGAGTCTGAACCCCCCAGGCCATTGGTCTACACATCTCTCTAACAATGTCGGCAATTTGGTCCCTATGGATCATATTTTGTGCCTGTTGAACCACTACTGGAGGAACAAACATAGGATTTGGTGGACAACCTTGTGTCTGGGGTCCTCTTGGCCCATAGGGAGGTATATTTGGGACTGGTTGTCCGTGTGGTGCTGGCTGCTGTTAAGGGTATGGATGACCTTTTTGAGCCTGTCCTGCAAAAGGACCTGCGAAAGGTGTTGGAATAGGTGTTGTGTCTCTTCCAATTGTAGGAAAACCTTCCAACCCCCTGATATAAATTCGAACAAAGGATTAGTGAACCCCCTCGTGCCAGGTATGGCTTCAAACATGGGATTCAGAACTATCCTTACACTATTATCCTATGTTGGGCCAGATCTACCAATTTGCATGGCTTCACTGTTAAGAAATAAGGCATTTTGATTTTCCATAGGCCTCGAAAGAAGCTCATACCAAGACTGAGATGATGGTCTTTCATGGTTTTGGTTACTGGTTTGACCATTAGTATGCCCATTACTCTGCAGAGACTGTTTGTCTCTAGCCAATCTTTGCTGAGGGACATTTGAATTTTCCTCTATATGCCTTGCATTAGTTGGTTGATGAGCATTCATTCGATCTAAAAAGGATGTTGCCCATCTCTCAATTATGTTCATTAACTGTTGTCCCATGGCATCTACTAGGCCATCCCATGGATTCATTGACTGAGTAGATAGAACAGTGGATGGTTCAATTCCTTGGCCTCGTCCAATATTATGAACATGTGGTACTTGTTCCGAAGTGCTGGTCTGTTCGACCATAGGTTCTGACAAAATGGGTGTTTCCACAGAATGTGTTATCACATTATCCTCTGTATTAGGCATTTCTACCTCTCCTTCCACGCCTTCTTCCAAGCATTCATTTTCTCCTTATCTCTTACGTCTAGCCATTTCAATTAGTCCCACTGGGCATACCAAAAATATATGTTGATTTTTTGGCTTTTGAAGGTTATTATAGTAATTTTGAGCGTGCCAGCAAGGATCAATCAGTCCATACAGAAATTTAATTGTTAACCAATTATCAGACGATTGTGTTTTAGTTCTTTCAACCTCGATGAAGAGGACTTTTACTGGTGGCTTTGCTTAGGAGGAATAAACTGACAATGATTAAATGAAGAACAATTGCAGTATTTCATTAAGTAAAACGAAAGACTTACAATGATCCAATTCAGTCTCGTATAAGTTTACAGCAACAATCTACTTGAAACTACTCCTAGGAATGAAATATAGTGTAGGAATTTGAAGTACAGAAATGTAAAGAACAAGAAATGTAAAAAAACTGGAAAAGAAATAAAGTAGAATAAAACTGGTTTTCTAGATCTGAGTCTGGCCTTTTTCGGAGGCTTTCTTTGCTATTTATACTTCTCAAGGATAACCATCGAATTATACTTCTAACCGTCGAAACGCTCCGCCATGATCGCTGATCATGTTGCCTTATAGTTAGCTCCACTATGTCAATACCTGCAGTTAGGCTTCCCTCCTGATTTTGAATTTAAATGTGAGTAACCGTTGAAACCACGTCATCTTAAATCCCTTTGCTAATCCAATGTTACACAAATCTATTATAACCAATGCTGATTGCCACTTGTATGATTATAATTGAAGACTTGAATAGTTTTTCCGTAATGCCCTTATTCTGCCACGCGTTGAATTGTAATTGACTTATTCAAAATATGTAGCCAACAGATTTATAAAGCATGGGCATTTTGATTTTAATGAAATGGTTAATATATATGTATGTATTTCGATAGAATTTAAGGGAAATGTAACTTTAAATGGTTGGTCGAATTAAATTAAAAAATTAAATAAGTAAAATAATTTGATTAGGTTGTTCCAAAGAAAGGATAGATTTGATATTTAATGAAATGTCTAGAATAACATCATCAAGCATGGTAAGTAGTTGGTCTTTAATGGCGTGAGTCAATTTGTTGCGCGAAATTAAAATTTAAGAGAGATTGGTATAATTTTGATAAGTTAAAGGAAACATGTAATAAATATTAGAGGACATGTGTAATCTACTCAATATTTTCGTGCAACCATTGATTATCCAAAATATCGAATATTTGAGACATGTGTCACTTATGAATGATTTCAACAACTGTCCCTCTTACTACACTTGAAAGTTCACACATATGTGTACATCTATGTGATTAAAAAATTATATTTTCATTCAACATCAAATGAAGTAACAATTGATCGAGTACCTTTCGCAGGTCAATCACATCATATTATTTTTAATAAAATTGGAAGGGTAAGAGCATCTCCAACGGTGAATCAAAGATTTCACCAAATCTGAGTTAAAAAATGGCTATTTCCTGAATTTGATACTTCAGGCTCCAACGGTTCACCTTCACCAAATCTATCCCGGGACAACCGGGTGGTCGACCGGCCGGTTGACTGGCCGGTTGACCGGTTAGGCCAAAAAAATTTTTTTTTTTTTTTTTTTTTTTAGGTCATTTTCCTATTCTAATGTTTGAAATCATTGTTGCTTTCAAAGATAAGTTTTTTTTTTTTTTCTCCCTTTTTAAAATATATTTTGAGTAAAGCATTATTGAAAATAACAACTTGAGAAAAAAAAAAGGAAAAGAAGAAGAAGAAGAAGAAGAATAAACAATATTCAAGGCAACTTCATCTCTTGCATGCTATAAGGTTTCCTCCAAGTAGTTGGTAGATTGCAAAACCTGCAAATTTAACACTAAAAATTAAAATAGAAATTTGGAACAATAAAAGGGTAGAATAATCTAAAGTTTAAAACTCAATTCTTTGTGGAGTAAAATCACAAATTGTTAGGTGTGTACATTTTGTCCTCTTTAAACTCTACTTTTTTAAGGTCTTGTGTACTTCGTTACCATTTTTTAATCTAAATTTTATTAACGAGTGATTGAATATATTTATAAAAAATTTAAACGATTATACATTCTGCATAAAAATATCTATTATCACACAATATGTTACTATACTAATTAATGCCTTTACCACTCGTTAATAAGAAATTTTTTTATTATATATATATATTTTGTGAACTTGGTGTTGTACCAACACTTCATGATTATCCCATGATTTAGAAAATCATTGTACAAGCATAAAATATTGACAATAACTGTGAGAGAGAGAGAGAGAGCGAGAGAGAGAGAGAGAGAGAGAGAGCGCATTGGAGTTTGATAATTAAAAAAGATTGCATGCATGACAAGGTGTTTAGGACGGAAACTACTAACATATAGAATAATTTCCCATATAGAATACTGATTGATGAACTACTTTGGCATAAATTAAAAAACGGTTCCGGAATTGGGTAAGATGTGAATGTGATGTGGTCCTAAGATTTTAATTAATATGTAAATAAAATTTATATATAACATTTTGGATAAATTACAAATACATTCCTGAGATTTGATTAATTAACATACAAATCGCCTCCTATGATTTTGAAAATTACATTTCACTCCCTGAACTTTCTAATTTCATAATAAATCTCCCATTTTATTAATAAATCATCAAGTCAGTTAACAGTTTTTAATAATGTTATAAATATGTTTCAATTAATAATTTAGGTAATTTTATTATTGTCTTGGAGGGAAATTATGAATTTCTTTTTTCAGTTAATTCTGTTAAATAATTTTTTTTAATAAAGTGGTATTTGTAATTTTTCAAACTACATAAGGCAATTTATACTTTAAGCAAACCTCAAGAGGTGTATTTGTAATTTACCCAAACATTTTTAAATAGAATTGCCAATCGTTTATAATATAAACACTCATAATTGTCCTTATAATTTTATAAATATCACTACAACGTCATTCTTATTATAAATTTTCTACAAAAATTCTGTAAACTTATCGTTTTCCTAATAATCTAGATGATATGAAATTTATGACCATCACAAAGCCTGATAGGGCACACAAATTTAATGAATCTAGATCTTTTGTAGTGTATTACCTATATGACTTGTTTGATTGTATGAATTATAACATAGGAATGAGATTATTAATTCATAGGCCTCGTTTGGGAACCCTCTCTTTTAGCCAAAAAGTCAAAAAGTTACTAAATTAGCCAAAAAGCTAACAACTCCTACCAAAAAGTCAAAAATTTTCTTTTCTCTCTACTTTTTTCACATCTTTTTGTCAAAAGCTAAAAAGTCATCCCAAACATACTAGTTTTTTTTAGCTTATATTTTAGCCAAATAGTCAAAAAATTACTAAATTAGTCTGTTCCCAAACGAGTTGCAAATTTTATTATTCGGATTAGATTTCAATGGCCATTCTATCTTACAAAATTGATAAACTATGTAATCCTTCAACTAATAAAGTAAAATATACATATAATTGAGATTATATATTTTTATATCTATTACAAAACAAACGTGGATAATTGAAAATTATGTATCTCACTAATTCAGTTGAATAACTATTCATATACTAATCTCATATATTGTTAATCCCTTCACTATAAATCTTGCGAATCAAACAGATCCATAATACTCCAAATTGACCATGTTTTGGTGAGAAGGTGAAGAGAAAAAGGCAAGTTCTCTTTTATTTATTTCTTTTGATTTCAAAACAAAATCATTTTTAAGTATTGCAGACAATGCATGAATTGTGAGAAGTGTTACAATCCTTGGAGCACCCAAAACCAAGCTGTTAAAAATAAGACCAATATAGGATGAAGACATCAGGGCAGGGGTGGGAATCAAAACTCAATTTTTTTTTTTTTTATTATTATTATTATATATAGAGCATTAATTTATGAAATAAATAATTAAAATAAAGGGGTAGGTAAGTGGCGGGGGAGGGGGAGTTGGGGACCAGCATTCCCTAAGAAGAACATGTTTTCTTTGGGGCAGACAACCCATCTATTGTGTTGTGTCCATTCCGTTCTTCTTGCTGACACTTCACGTTATTCCACTTTTCATATACATATTCATATTTATATACTTATATTATTATTATTATTATTATTATTATTATATGTTAGATTAATGTTAATCATTTTATTTTATTTTATTTTTTTGTTTGTATTATTGTTATGGTATTTAATTATAGGTTTTTGTGATAACTGAGACTAGTAATTTCTCAAATTAAAATTGATTTCATTTGTTCTGCTGTTCAATTATGTCCTAAAGTGAGGAGAGTTAGGTACTTCAGTAGTGGATTTTGTTACGGGTAAAGTAACATTTGATTATAACTCAAATTAATATTAATTATAATTTCATATGACTGTGATTAATGGTTTTGATTTATTTTTGTTATTCAATAGTTAAAAGGGTGGGTTATATATGCTGTACACTTTTTTTTGAAAGTGTTTAGGGTGTGTTTGTTTGGACGGACTGGATAAAGAGGATTTGTAATCCATCGAACTGTTAGTCCTGGGATACATTGTCCCCGGACTATTTGGTTGGATTGGATTTGTATCTTATGTTTGTTTAGTCATGTGATTAGATGTTTGGAATTATGAATTTCTTTTTTCAGTTAATTCTGTTAAATAATTTTTTTTAATAAAGTGGTATTTGTAATTTTTCAAACTACAGAAGGCAATTTATACTTTAAGCAAACCTCAAGAGGTGTATTTGTAATTTACCCAAACATTTTTAAATAGAATTGCCACTCGTTTATAATAAAAACACTCATAATTGTCCTTATAATTTTATAAATATCACTACAACGTCATTCTTATTGTAAATTTTCTACAAAAATTCTGTAAACTTATCATTTTCCTAATAATTTAGATGATATGAAATTTATGAACATCACAAAGCCTAATAGGGCACACAAATTTAATGAATCTAGATCTTGTGTAGCGTATTACCTATATGACTTGTTTGATTGTATGAATTATAACATAGGAATGAGATTATTAATTCATAGGCCTCGTTTGGGAACCCTCTCTTTTAGTCAAAAAGTCAAAAAGTTACTAAATTAGCCAAAAAGCTAACAACCCATACTAAAAAGTCAAAAATTCTCTTTTTTCTCTACTTTTTTCACATCTTTTCGTAAAAAGTTAAAAAGTCATCCCAAACATACTAGTTTTTTTTAGCTCATATTTTAGCCAAATAGTCAAAAAGTTACTAAATTAGCCTGTTTCCAAACGAGTTGCAAATTTTATTATTCGGATTAGATTTCAATGGCCATTCTATCTTACAAAATTGATGAACTTTGTAATCCTTCAACTAATAAAGTAAAATATACATATAATTGAGATTATATATTTTTATATCTATTACAAAACAAACGTGGATAAGAGAAAATTATGGATCTCACTAATTCAGTTGAATAACTATTCATATACTAATCTCATATATTGTTAATCCCTTCACTATAAATCTTGCGAATCAAACAGATCCATAATACTCCAAATTGACCATGTTTTGGTGAGAAGGTGAAGAGAAAAAGGCAAGTTCTCTTTTATTTATTTCTTTTGATTTCAAAACAAAATCATTTTTAAGTATTGCAGACAATGCATGAATTGTGAGAAGTGTTACAATCCATGGAGCACCCAAAACCAAGCTGTTAAAAATAAGACCAATATAGGATGAAGACATCAGGGCAGGGGTGGGAATCAAAACTCAATTTTTTTCCAATATAGGATGAAGACATCAGGGCAGGGGTGGGAATCAAAACTCAATTTTTTTTATTATTATTATTATTATATATAGAGCATTAATTTATGAAAGAATAATGCTTGGGACCCCCTTTTGGGGGTCAACCCCTCACCCCCTTTGCCACGTGACAGTAGGTGATTGGTGGAGCAGGAAAAAAAGAAAAAAGAAAAAAAGAAAATGTGACCAATGAGAGAGAGAGGGGGTCAAAGGGGTGGGGAAAAGGGGATGAATCATTACTCTTTATGAAATAAATAATTAAAATAAAGGGGTAGGTAAGTGGCGGGGGAGGGGGAGTTGGGGACCAGCATTCCCTAAGAAGAACATGTTTTCTTTGGGGCAGACAACCCATCTATTGTGTTGTGTCCATTCCGTTCTTCTTGCTGACACTTCACGTTATTCCACTTTTCATATACATATTCATATTTATATACTTATATTATTATTATTATTATTATTATTATTATTATTATTATATGTTAGATTAATGTTAATCATTTTATTTTATTTTATTTTTTTGTTTGTATTATTGTTATGGTATTTAATTATAGGTTTTTGTGATAACTGAGACTAGTAATTTCTCAAATTAAAATTGATTTCATTTGTTCTGCTGTTCAATTATGTCCTAAAGTGAGGAGAGTTAGGTACTTCAGTAGTGGATTTTGTTACGGGTAAAGTAACATTTGATTATAACTCAAATTAATATTAATTATAATTTCATATGACTGTGATTAATGGTTTTGATTTATTTTTGTTATTCAATAGTTAAAAGGGTGGGTTATATATGCTGTACACTTTTTTTTGAAAGTGTTTAGGGTGTGTTTGTTTGGACGGACTGGATAAAGAGGATTTGTAATCCATCGAACTGTTAGTCCTGGGATACATTGTCCCCGGACTATTTGGTTGGATTGGATTTGTATCTTATGTTTGTTTAGTCATGTGATTAGATGTTTGGAGACAATTTGGTTGGATTGGATTTGTATCCTATGTTTGTTTAGTCATGGGATTAGATGTTTGAATTGGACTATTTTTAGTGAATCCAATGATTGGTTAGACGGACTGGATAAGGATAAATGTTCAAAAGACTATTTTACTATTATAATTTATAATTTTTATTTAATATATAATTTTAAATTAACAATACTAAAAAATAATTTATAAATGTTCAAAAGACTATTTTATCATTTTCTAATTGTTTGCTAAGTAATAGTATGGGGTAAAATGGACATTTTAAAGCTTAATCCCATGAGATACCAATCCCATGGAAATAATCCCACACCCTCCATGGGATTAGATAGTCCCACAAATATGATACTAATAGTCCGGGGGACTATTAGTCCGGAACAAAAAAATTAAAACAAACAATGGATTATTAGTCCGGTGAGATTAATAGTCCAATCCCACTCCCTAATCCTTCAAAACAAACGCACCCTAATAATAATTTTTTTTACATCGCCTTCATTTTATTACTCTCATTATATGAATAATGCTTGGGACCCCCTTTTGGGGGTCACCCCCTCACCCCCCCTTGCCACGTGGCGGGTGGTGATTGGGGGAGCAGGAAAAAAAAGAAAAAGAAAAAGAAAAAGAAAATGTAACCAATAAGAGAGAGAGGGGGTCAAAGGGGGTGGGGGAAAAGGGGGATGAATCATTGTTGTTATATATAAATTATATTTTAGATTCAAATTATTGACACTTTTTAAAGTATTTTATAAATATAAATATCTATTATCTGTCCTAGATTAATATGTCAACACCACTGTTGACGTTTTGACGTCGACTTTATTAATTAAGAATACATATATATAATCACTAATAATTAAATGGCAATTATGTTATGTAAGAGTAAATCACATAGCCTATTTAAGTGGCACTAATATATGAAAAATGATTTATTCACATAATTTTTTTTTCTTACAATCTTTCTAATGATATGGCAAAAATTTGAATAGTTAATTCATTTAAAAATCTCCTTACATGCATTTTGTCTTACCAAGCAATTGTGTAAATATCTAATATATATAGAAAAATGTTAAGAATTCCAAATATTTTATCAAATGTCTCATATGGGTGTGAGACCCATACCATGTGGGTCTCATATGAGTCCTACACCCAATGTCAGACATTTGATAAAATATTTGAGATTCATAACATTACTCATATATATATATAGAGAGGGTCATGCTAAGGCACTTGTTAGGAGTAGTCAATGAGTCTAATTTCATTAAATGCGTCATAAAAGTTGTTCTTAATAATTAATTTTACAATCCCACTAGGTAGCTCGACTAACTTATGGCCCGAATGGCTCGATGTGCCAAACAACGTCGTTTTGCCACCTTTTTTTTTTTCTTTTTTCTTTTCTTCTTCTTTTCTGACTTTTCTATCTATTTTCTCTCTGAAACAGAAAAAAGAAAAAGAAAAGAAGATGAGGAAGAAAAGAGAAGGAGAAAAGATTGAGGAAGAGAGAAGAAAGAGAGAAGAGTGAGGGGAAATAGAGAGAAAGAGAAGAAGAAGGGGGAACAGATAGAGAGAGAAAAAAAGCCGGAACTCCCATCCACTGGCGCCGCCATCACCGTCGCCTATCGTGACCCTTCTCTATGTGTATACACACATAGATCTATGTTTATGTATATCTCTCTCTGTGCCCCCTCTCTTCCTTTCTTCTTCTCTCTGTTCCCCTCTATTTCTTCTCTCGCCTCTCTGTTTCAAAGAGAAAAAATGAGAAAAAAATGACCAAAATGACGTCGTTTTGGCCTTCGGGCCACTCGAGCCTTCAAAATTTGGAGCTATGAAGTAATTTTCTTAATTTTATGGATAGAAGTGTAAAGTATTAATTATAAATATTATATATAAATTCAAAAGTTAAATAGTCAAATAATAAATGCCTCTAATTAAATACACAAATTAAAAGTAAAAAGTTACAAATTAAGATCAATTAATAGAAAGCACTCAGCATTAACTATGGACTCTTTTGGAAAGAGTTAAAAAAAGTCAAAAGTCAACTTTTAATTCATTTTAAGTTGTATCATCTCTCATATTTTTTACACATTTCAAAAAGAAAAACAAATAAAATCAAAAAATCAACGTTTAACCATCTTCTCAAAATAGGTTATATATAGAGTTATACTAGGGACTCCAAATAAATTACTAATTTTTTTTATCAAATCTCCCACATGGGTGTGAGACCCACACACATGTGATTTGTGTGGATCCTACACTCATGTAAGAAATTTAATAAAAAATACTGCAACAAAAACACATTTTAGTGACACCATACTAGTGGCATATTCTTAAAAAATGTCACAAAAAGAATATTTTGTGACATTTTTTAGAAAAATGTCATAGAACCACAAACATACAAGGCTCTAGTGGCATTTCAATTTAAAAAAGTGTCACTTCACTATAACAAAAATGTCACTACAACAAATTTATACTTTAGTGACACTATACTAGTGACATGTTTTTAGAAAATGCCACAAAAATAAAAATTGGCATTAAATGTTTTAGAAAAAGGCCACAGAACCACAAACATATAAGGCTTTAGTGGCATTTTAATAAAGAAATATCACATCAATTTTATGGTATTTTATAAAATAATGACACAAAAAATTATGTTCGTGACATTTACCAACAGATGCAACTAAACTTTAGCAGCAATGGAATTTTTTTAAAAATGTCAAGATACTAGGTAGGTGCAAATTACTTTTTATGGAACTTTGGTGAAAAGTGTCATAAACAAATATTTTATAGCATTTTGAGAAATGCCACTAAGCCAAAAACTTTTCAAGCTTATAATGACATTTTTGAAAAAACAAGAAATGCCAATATATTTTCTAAATTTTTAAAATGGAGTAAATGATTGAAAATAAATAAATTAAACTCAATATACACTACAGGAAAAAGCACATTTGGCGACTAAATTTCCTGACCAAAAAAAATTTGGTTGCTGAAAGTATAACTTTCAGCGACCAAAATAGCATTAGTAGCCAAAAGTCTACAATTGACGACTAAAACTAAGTTTGGTCGCTGATTATATGGGTTTTAGTGACTAAAGAATTTTTAGTAGCCCAAAGTAAAGTTTTTTGGCGACTAAAAAAATTTAGTAGACAAAAGTTTACAATTGGCGACTAAAAATAAGTTTGGTCGCTGATTATATGGGTTTTACAGACTAAAAAAATTTTAGTAGCCAAAAGTAAAGCTTTTTGGTGACTAAAAAAATTTTAGTAGCCAAAAGTCTACAATTGGCGACTAAAAAATAAGTTTAGTCGCCAAAAGTGGTCATTTTTAGTGCGGGAGAACTAAAATCTTAAGACAGAAACTAAATTTTTTTGTGACCAAAATTTTGGTAGCTGAAAGTGCATCTTCGGTGACCAAATCCTATTTTGGTTGGCAAAAGTTAAGTTTTTTAGCAACTAAAACACAATTAGTCGCCAAAAGTAGTCTTTTTTTTTATTTTGCTAGTAAATAGTTTATTTTACATAAATTATGTTCAATAAAAAATTATGTTTATACATATACTTTTATATTAATATGAATGTATGTACTATATAAATAATATATGTTGCATACATAATCATGTGGTGCTGTAGAGGTGTAGTGGGAAGAGTGTGGTGTATAAGGTTTATGGTGCGGGAGATTAGCGATTCGAGTCTCCACAAGAGCGGATCAAATTGTTCTACAACGAATTATCGTCACGAATGTCACTTAATAGCGTCACGAATAGTGCCTACCAGGACATTAAAGTGTCACTGAAAGGTTTTAGTCTTGATGATGTAATGACACTTATAAGTGTCACTAACTCTTTTTTTAATGGCGCTTGATAGTATCACAAATAATAACTACCATGACATCAAAATGTCATTGAAAGTTTTTAGCCATGATGGTGTAGTGGTACTTACAAGTATCTACTGTAACACTAGTATTTACCGTGGCACGGATACAAATAGCACTTGTTTAAAATGCCACAAGAATAAAAAATGTCATTAAACCAATAATTTTGTGACACTTTCAAATATCATTAAACTAAAAAAATATTATAGTGAAATTTGATAATTTATTTGAGATTCATAATATTTTCTCAATAATATATTCACGTACATATGAGAGAGAAGCTGTCGTGGGGCAAGTTGGGCCTGGGATGGTTTGGTCCAAAAATGAGCAAAGGGGGTGGGGTTTCCAAGGCAATAACATTTACAATTTCATGAATCTCTAGTTACAAGACAATCTGTTTGGTACAATTTATAAAATTATTTTTTTTATTTTTTGTTTTTAAGTTGCATCAAAATATTGAGTGTAGTTTTTGTTTATAGTTGTGATGTTGAAAAAAACTGTGTAACTCAAGTGGATTTGGGTGGATTAAAAGGTTATTCAAGTTCAATTTAAATTGTGTTGTGAGTTACTTTAACTTACAACTTGAGATTGTTTATCCATGCTTAACCTAAGTTAGATCCAAATTACCTGAGTTATATATATATATTTTTTGGTTGCGCTTCTAGGTTGGTTGATTTGTTAAAATTAAATTCCATCAACCATTTCTTTTGAAAAACTATTAATAATATCAAAATAAATAATTTATATAATGCGAGAAATTTAGAGAAGTGAAATAAGCATTGAAGAGCTAACATACCGTTGTGGTGGTCTATGCAATTTTTGAGTGAGAAAGAGAAAAGATAAAATATTGTGTTGTGTTTATCGTATATAGAAAATACATTGAATATGATCTAACAATCTAAATTATTTTAACATCATTTAACGGATGATAATTTATACATATATTTTATATATTTATATATACAATTCAGGTTCCGAGTTGTTTGGGTAGTTTGGTGTCTCTGACCAAGATCGGCCCAAATTTAATTTACATTTTTGATTTTTTTTTTGTCTAAACACATACTGAATTTAAAAATATGTTACCCAATTTTTTTTAAAAAAAAAAAATGAATTAGGCTTGGACTGAGCTGAGCCTTTCCAAATTGCACTCTAAAAATATAATTATTGCAAAGTAAAGAAATAAATAATTTTAACATCTATTTTATAAATATTAAATTTTAATTTGTAAGTTTCACTAACAAACTTAATGATTAAAAAATAGCCATCAACAAATCAAATAAAAAACAGAAAAACTTTTTGTAGTGTTTAGGCTTTGTATGCAATGAACTCAAGCTTTGTCGGGCTGAATGTAATTTATGGAATAACTTATAATTTTTTTTTTAATTTTAAAAAATTGTGTCAAAATATATTTCTAACTTTTATTTATTTATTATTAACTAATGTGATCTTAAAATAATGACCCAAAAATTTACCTTGAAAATGACCTAAAAAGCATACTGAGGCCCGCCTCACGTGCAAAAGAAGAAGAACAAGAAAAAGAAAAAATTATAAATTATAAATTAGTGATATTTTCATAAAATATTTAAAAATTCATAGAAAAATTTAATGAATTTATCATTAAAATTGATGAACTTTATTACTGATATATATATATATATATATACATATGAAGATTTATACCGAACTGCAATTTCTATTAAAAAAAAAAAAAGGTAAAAATCTGCTGACCTTACCACAAGATGTTTGTGAACTTTCTCGTGTTATTTGACGACTTTCAAAAAAGTGCCCACGTGCAAAAGCACATATTCGATCACACCACAAATGATAGAGAAATAAAAAAATAAAAAATAAACAAAAAAATAAAATAAAGTGGTTTAATCTAAGAAGTCAGAGTTATGGTTAAGAATTTACCTAGAATCAATTGATTAAGTGTGGAGCGTAAAATGAATTTAAACTATTATTTTTTGTTTTTGAATAAATTTTAAATAAAGAATTTTGAAATTGTAATAGCTGAAATAAAATAGGAAAGACAAAATAATTTTATAAGTGGACATACTTGATATTTGATTTTTTCTAGGATCAGGTTTGGGATGACTAGATTAAGCCTAATGTCTTGTCAGATCGGGTTTGGGATAACACATATCGTCTTACTATATAGTGTAAGTTTGGCCTGAACTAATTGATTCTATCAATAAAAAAATATAAAAATTGATTACATAACCGGATAGAAGATCAATAAATAAATGACCATTTGATTACATTGAAGAAGATATATTTGATAGTATTAATAGCGAAGTTATTACGTAACAATTTCAAAATATAAAATTTTATCAAGATTGATTGTAAAAATTCAATTAATTTTTTTTTAATGCTATCAATATGATAGTTTTTTTTTTTTTTTTTTTTTTTTTTTTTATTTTTTTTTTTTTTTTTTTTTTACAAAAAAAAAAAAAAAGAATGGTTTTTTTTTTTTTTTTTTTTTTGCGAAGTTTAAATTAGTGAATTTGTGAAGTGTCAATTTTCATACAAAGTAGGATTTTCCAATACTCCTAGACATGTTGGATCCATTAGTAGGTTCTGGACCTCACAATTTGACCCAAAGGATATAATGTACCAAGCCCAATAATTGCATGGGGTTGCCACCTTCGAGAATACACAACATTTCCACAACTACAGTTTAAGGCTTTGGTACAAATTAAAAAAGTTTAAAAAAACATTTGCATTATATATATTACACTTTGTTCTGTTTATTTCAGTGAGAATATATATACTTGTTTTTTTTTTATAATTTTGGTATGAAAAAAAAATAAAAATCGACCAAAACTGTTTTTTGTGATTAATAGAGAATAAATTTATTTGGAGGAAAAATATTTTTCTCTATAATAATTTTTAAACTAAAATCTTACCAATAAAAAATACATTACCACTGTCGGCACCTCCACCTCTATCCCACCCCCACCTAGGGATAGCCACGGGATGGGTTTGTCATACTCGCCCCTACTTCGCTTTCAAACCCCACCACCGTTCCAACCTCACTACAGGTAGAATTTTTCAATTCGATCCCCGCCCCTGCGGATACCCAAAGCCCACAGATATCCAACCATATCTCAAATAGCAAAAAAAATTAAGAACCATGTAAATCCTTAACACACTGAATAATTTCTCTAGTTTCCATATATATAAACAGTTATAAACAGTGCGACTCTTAAGAATATTATTTATTTATATTTAAACAAAATCGCATACCTTTAGTATTTCTTTCCTATATCTAATTATATTTATATATATTATTAATTATATTGGATTGGGTTTGGATCGAGGGAGGCGATACCTATCCCCACTCCATTCCCCGTCCCATATAAGTGTCGGGTTAGATAAATCCGCCCTATTTGGATGGATATTAATAGACCCCCGTAGATCAGATTAAAATAACTATTCCTACCCCCATCCCCTTCCCCCTCCATACCACACACTACTACTAATTTAACCAACGGAAAATGTTTGGGACCCCTTTTGGGGTTGACCTCCACACCCAAAGCGATTTTAGCCCTCTATGTATATGTGAGGTCTACTAATGTATGTGTGAAATCCACATCATGAGTGGTTCAGATTTGTGAAGGTCTTGTGGGGGGTGGGGGTCTCAATCATTGCTCTTTAACCAACAGTACATTAGTTTCAAGTTACACCATTTGGAGAAAATATATTGAGGTCTTGTTTGGAAACATGCTATTTTAGTAACTTTTTGATTTTTTTTTTACTAAAATATGAGATAAAAAAAGTTAATATGTTTGGAATAATTTTTTGATTTTTTATGAAAAGATGTGAAAAAGTGGAGAGAAAAAAGAGTCTTTGACTTTTTGATTTTTATTTTTTTTAGTGACTTTTTAACTATCAGGCTAAAATATTTAATTGTCAAACTAGACCTGATTCTCACAAGTTTGATATAATTATATTAAAATATCTTAAATGTTAATTTATATAACTCCTTTCTCATCAATAAATTATTAGTCGTTGAGATTGTTGTTATCTATTTTACACTCAAAGGTATGTTACTATGTTTATATTTGTATTTTTACACTATTTACATTAATTTTTAGTCTTTTACTATTAAAAGGAAGATTAGTATAATTAATTATGTTAAATTTGTAAAATTTATTGCATTTTTTGTTCTTCTAAAAATTAGGAATGGTTTGTGTAACTTACCCAAATAGATGAATAAATTAAAATAAAAAAAAAACAAAGTTTTACCCAAAATTAGGATGATTAATGGTAAAATAAAATATATTTGTATTTTATACCAAAGTTTGAGCCTTTTAACAAAATAAACCTTGAATTTTTAATTTTGTCAATTTAAATCCTAATATTTTGATTTATTTTCAATTTAAACCATTCACCTATTTTCGTTAAGTAAAACTGACAGAAAAATAGCATTTTAGTTATTAAACTCAATGTAAATATACATAAAATGTTCAAAATATACTTATTATTGAGCTTAACAACTAAAATATATACCTATTTTTTTATTGATTTTACTTACGCTGTGTTTGGTTGAGGGATTTAAAAAGGGATTTGGAAAAAGAAAGAGAAAATGTGAGTGAAACTATATGGAATATAGGTTTATTTTATTCACATTTCACCTACCTTTTTCATATTTCTTTTCAGATTTCTTTTCAAATCTCCCAACCAAACACAGCATTAATGAAAATGGGCAAATGGTTTGGAGTGAAAACATATCAAAAGTTTATAGTTTAAATTGATAAAATTAAAAACTCATGATTTATTTTGTTACAAGGCTCAAACTTTTAATTTTTTTTTCCAAAAAAAAAAAAAGGATAAATTATATTAAACCCCCTCAATTATCGGTCATTTATACTTTACTCCCCTAATGTTTTAAACCTAACAATTATCTCCCTCAAGCTATTTGAATTTGAACATTAAGTTCTTTTACAAGTCATTTGTTAGATATTTGAATGAAAAGTTGTCAAGTGTGATGCACGTGATGATTATGTTAAGTTTTTACAAAAGATAAAATTGGGTAATTTGGTCAAAAAATATAATATAATCATCATATGCATAGTACTTGACAATTTTATGATGATTATGTTTAATTTTTACAATAGATCAAATAGGGTAATTTGGTTAGAAAATGTAATATAATCATCATATGCATAGTACTTGTTAATTTTTCATCCAAACATCTAATAAATGACTAACAAAAGGGCTTTATGCTCAAATTTAAATAGTTTGAGGAGGTAATTATTTGGTTTAAAATATTAGGAAGGTAAAGTGAAAATGACCGATAATTTAAGGGGGTTTGATATAGTGTTGTCAGGAGTGAGTGAGCTTGCAATTAGAGCGGCAGAGGTGGGTTTGGAAATCCAATGGTTGGAGGTGTTTCCGGCCATTGTTCCAGTCAAGGGAGATTGGTTTCCGGTCAAGAGAGCTGGAGTCTTTCCAGCCATGGAGATGTCCTCGGCACTGGCAGGAGCAGAGGAGCATGCACAGAAGCGTGCAGGAGCGGAGGTGCGTACAACAGGTGGGCGTTGTAGCAGGTAGGCGTTGGAAGTTGGAGCGGCTTAGGTGTGATGTTTGTAGTTTCAAAATTAGCAAGTGGTTGGTAGCTTGCTTATGGAACAACATAGGTGTGTAGCTTAGGCGTGGCAACAAAGGCCTGGAGTGCAACAGCATTGGGAGTGCAGCAGATGTTGAAATTTTTTGGGTTACCACCTTGGGTGTTAGAATAGGTTATCTTAGTAGTTTGGGTGTTTTGGTGGATTGATTTTGTGGAATCATGTATTTTATTTTTTGTTAAGTCCTTCTTAACGTTTTTTTGTTTAAAAAAAAAATCGTGAGGCGAATGGGTTGGTTGTATGATTGTGAGTAGCAGTAGTAGGGGTATTTTGTACCTTCCGAATCTCTCTCAGTGTTTCTCATCTTCCTGTACCTGTAATTTCATGTTGATTAATGAAATTTTTCTTTGCTGATAAAAAAAAAAAGGGGGTTTGATATAATTTGTCTAAAATAAAATTATAATATATGTATATGAGTAATGTTAGAGATCCCAAAAATTCTATCAAAATTTTTACCAAATGTCTCACATGATGTGGGATCCACACAATGTGTTCATTTGGGAAGTAGGTTGACTTTTTGGTGATTTTAGCCTGGGGCTAAAAAATCTCGTTTAAGAAGGACTTTTAACTTTTTTGACTTTTTTTGGCTTTTATGAAAGAAAGAATGTAATGATTATGAGTTGAATGTGATGTTTTGTCTTAGGCTCAAAAATCTATTTTGTTTTTTGTGATTAAAATAGCCAGAAAAATCCCAAACTTGGCTTCCCAAACGAAACCAATATGGGTCTCATGTAAGCCTCACATTCATGTGAGATATTTAATAGAACTTTTAGTATAATTTTTGAGATATCTAATATTTTTGTATATATATATATAGATTGAGGTTCATGAGACAACATGATTTAGAGTTAACGGTATGGTGGCTATGATTGTGCTCCGGCTGCCTAAGTAGTGAAGTATTTAGTTTACTAAAATAAATGTCAGAATGAAATAATTATTTACCAGAATATCTTATTCTCATGCCATTACAACGGAAAACTAATGAATAGTCATTTCCCCTTCTACTCAAAATTATTTTAGCAAATCAAACACTAAACTACTTAGGCAGCAGAGCATAATCATACCCACCATTGTCATCGTCGTCATCACCGCCTCCCAGGATGCTGCAGGGGCACAGTAATAATCTCCGTCATTGTCTTCGTTGCCGCCATCACCTTCCATGCGTGTTGATGCTGATGCATAATCATATTCCCCATCCTTATTCCCATTTGGATGATTCTTGCACCATGACACAATGGCCTTCGAAACTAGAGACATTTTCCCGGAAAATATGGAAAGAAAGAAAAAAGTGAGTAGAAGGAGATGAGGAGAAAAACTAGGGTTTTTGTGGTATAGATTGAAGGTGAGAAGCCATTGTAATATAAAGGGGAGAGAAGGTGTTTAGACTTGTCTTGGCACAAGTCCGCTGCGTGGGAAGTGTGGAGTGGTGCTTGAAAGGGTGTGTGAAACCCGTCACCGGTAACACATGGCGCTATGTGGTCTGGCCAAGTAGGAAATTCAAGTGGCAGCTCAGCATACACGTTGGTGCACATAGGTGAGAGGACATTTGGTCAGTATAGTAAAGCATCTTTGGTGCATATGGTTGGGTCAGAGAAAAGTACTAAGGATTTTTTTGTGCAGATTGGTGACAATGAAAACTCAAAAAAGGTAAGGTACATTATCCTCTGGAAATGGGCTCGCAATCATGATCCCAGGCAATTGCTCACACGGTCATAGAAATGTCACTTTGGTATCCATATGAGTAAGGTTTTTTATTTTAGTTTATTATGAAATTGATTTACGTTGTAATGTATCAACTCCTATTTGTGCAATGAAAAAATAAAAGAAAAAAGCCAACTGATCTTGGCTATGAGGAGGTAATTTAGTAATTTTCATCGCTCTATATATTTATTTAGATCAAAGAAAATGATTAAAGATAGCCATTTGACCCATTTTGAAAATGTGAATTTTTCTAATTTGATAAAGGTTCGAGGGTAGGTAGATATTAGCTCTCCTGACCATGATTTGAATATATTAAAATGGGTAATTTACACATCACTCTTAAACTTTCATCAGAATTTTATTTTGGTATTATATTTTAATTGTAACAATTAAGTTTTCAAATTTCAAATCATGTTTCAACGTGGTCGTCTCTGCTAAAAATTTGAATGTAAAGTGCTCATGTGAGAACTACCTGCACACATTTAGGGGTATTAGAGAAAAAAATTTCTATGATAAATTACAATTTTTACTCAAATTTCAAACGGTTGGATGACATACAGCCACATTAAGAAACAAGTTGAAATTTGAGAACTTGATTGTTGCAATTAAGAGATGAGAAATTAAAGTGATATTTGGGTGAAAGTTCAGAGTGAAAAGTATAATGTACCCATTAAAAATCTTTAATATTCTATTTATTTGATTTAATATACATATGCTATAAGCCATACTCTTATTTTTATTTTTCAACACCTAGATTGTTGTATTGTTATATTCAGTGATGGTTTGTAATGTTACTGTTTGATCTATAATGTTTAATTTTATTTAGATTGATTTTAATTTATTTGTACAAATAATTCCCAACCCGGTGGGGATATCCGCAAGGCGGTGAGGGGTATAACCCTACTCGAGGCAAGGGGAAGGGTAGAGGGAGGAGCGGGACACTTACAAAAATCTGATCCACTAGATAAATATACAAATTTCGTAAACTACTCTTACTCATGAAAAGCTGTCTTTTATTGATGAGAAAGTGTTTCGTTTCGCAAAAAAATCATTTAACGATGATTTTTTGTCTTGGTCACTAAAAATTGTTGCTAAATGTGTCATGGTGCAACTAATAAAGAATTAGGAATTTTCAGAAATAAATGTGTTCCTTTTGGTTGTTTTCAAAACCTTTAAGATTTGTCCCACATTAAAAACAAAGCAAAAAGAAATTGAGCACATAAGTGGAAGTCAGTTTAGTATCAAGGCATTAGAGGGGCATTTTTAGAGGTGCACTCTACATGTACGCATTGGCACAAGGTGTCATTTTTTAGGCAGTCCTTTCTATTTGTCACGTGTACCTACTTGACCCTAATTGATGTCTCAGGGATCGAGAGACAAATTGTCAGATGATAATTGTGTGATCAGAAAGATTAGAAGGCACCGAATCACGATTTTTTTTTACTCTTCGAATCTCTCTCAATGCGTTTTTTTTTTCTTGTACCTGTAAATTTCATATTTTTAATGAAATTTTTCTTTGCCGATCAAAAAAAAAAAAAAGTCGCGATTCATTCGATTAGGCACCTGAAGGTCTCATGTTTTTTGCATCAAGAGATTTATGTACTTTGTAATATTTTACAGAAACATATCAAATCCTTGGTTTTCTTGGTTCTATTTTCGAAAGCATTCATATTTGTTTTCATTTGTGCAGGTGCAAACAAAAATCTCAAATGTCGAGTAATTATACATAGATGCTAAACCAGTTGAACAATTTGTATCATCATCTTGATAAAAGATCTAAATTCTTTGTTAATGCAGGCACAATGAAAAAATAAATAAAAATTTTGTAGCTCCAAATTCCCCTCTCCATTTAGTAGGTATGAGCAATACTCTCTCTATATATATAAACATACTTAGATGGAGAAATAGTAGTTGTAGGAACAGTGTCAGCATAAGTACAAGTTAGTGACAATCAAGAAACACAGAAAAGATTAAATTTTGTGGCTACCTTCAACAAGCGTTGTGGCTATCTGCAGATCTTCTTGTTCTCATGCTGTTATGCAATTACGATCATCATTATATCATCTTTCTCTTCTAGTATATATGCATAATATCAATATCTATCATTACCACACACAATCATATTAACAATTTAGACATGTGCCAGGGAAAACATGTGATGTGAACATATAAATGAACTAGCATACCATGAACTCAATTGAGTAACTTAGATGTGTTTGCAGAACAATGACATCAAACTTAATTATCACTTTCATTAAACATAAACATAGATGATAAGTAATTATTGCAATCATATAATATCTTATAAGCACTAGTACACTGTAGTATCATTTATTTTATCTCATCAGACTTCTTGTTGAGTCCTCCTGAACCCACAAGAGAGACCCGACCCACAAGAGAGAGCTACTATAATTAGCAAAAGAGGCCTAAATTTAGGGTTTGGGGACATACAAATTTAGGGTTTTATGTTTTTTAAACTAGGGTTTTTGTTAAGTTGTTCATAATATATTCAAATTCAAGCAGCCGGGGCATAATCATAGTCGCCATCGTCATCGTCATCGTCATCATCTCCATCGCCTTCCATGGATGCAGCTGGGACATATTCATAACCACCATCGTCACCGCCATTGGCACCGCCTCCCACCAATGTCGGAGGGTCATCAGCACAGCCACAATGGTCAATAGCATCATGCACATAATTGTGCATTTTGGTACATGAGTTGATCAACCTTGACACATGAAACATTTTTAGGGTTTTGAAAGGAATTGAAGCTAGAGGAATTCTCAAAGAAGACACCAAAGAACTTGTGTGATACTAAATGGTTATGGATGAAGATTTATATACATGGCATAGAGGGTACAAAAGGGGTTGGAACAGGTCTGTTGCAAGTCTGCCACGTGGAGAGGTGTGCCATAATGTTACAGAAGTGTGGAGGCACATGTCGTGATACGCCACGTGGATGGCTGTTTGATTGACACATCAGCAAATATAGTTACATGGCAGAACATCATGATCCTACTTTGAACAACCTTTTTGTTGTATGGTTTTTGGTGATTGTGCTGATAGAAAGGTACCCATGATTTTTATTCGAGAGTAGTATGATGTTTTATAACAAAAGCTTTGCAATGTAGAGTACCTGCATTTTAGGCATGTAGTGGACCATTATTGAAGTATGAATTATGTAAATATTAGATATAAGGATAAGATCATGTGGTAGTATTATTAATCAATGGAAAGTCCCACATTGTGATAGCATGAATTACATGATTGAGTTATTAACCAATAACATCACATATAATGATGTTACCATTGTATTCAATATTTATTTATATTTTTCTAGAGTACATGACTTTTCTATATATTGCATATGCCTAGTGCGCATGCAATGGAAATTTCCAAGAAATGCATGCAAAACTAATTTCATTAGGCCTTGTGTTTTGGGAAAAATCATCTTGTTCATATGAATCCATCTCGAGTACAATCAAGGGCAAAAATGGTAGGCAAAATTACATATAAGCTCACAAAATTGGATTTACTTGATCAGCTAACCTAGTTAGGATATGTTTTGTGGTGATACTTTTTTCCCCAAACCCTCTCCTCATTGATGTACTGTCTTTTTGCACTGCATTTGTCCTTTTAGTTTGCATCAACAAAATCTTTTTTTTGCCGATAAAAAAAAAGGAAAAAAAAAAAAGTTTAAAGGCAAATGGAGATGATTTTTCAAGCATTTAATTTAGTTAACAAACTATAAGAAAACTGAGTTAATTTTTAAACACTAGTATGTGAAAAATAATTTCAAATCTTTATACCCAATCTAAAGATTCAAATAACCCTATTAACATAGCATCACTAACATTGATCCTATACAAATTAGCAAATATAATTAACTATTCTTACTTTCTTGAGTTAAACCTGACATGTGATAGTTATCTTTATAGAAAAGTTAACTAAGTAATAATATAGCATTGTCACGAAGTATTAGAGTTGTTCAATCATCACTATAACATATAGGAGTTTTAGAGACCAAATGTTTTAATCTCTAAAAGTGAAAATTTTGTTGTAAAAGATATTTAGAAACTAATTTCTATCGTCATGAGGATAGTCGCTAAAAAAGTATCCTGAAAAGTAAAAAACAAAGCTTTTAGCGACAAAATTTTGAAAATGTCCCTAATAAATAAACTTTTAGGGACAAAATAATTTGGTCTCAAAATGGTTTATTTTTTAAAACAAAAAATTTGGTCCCAAAATGATAATAATTCATCACTAATATCTAATTTTTATTGCTAAAAATATAATAACGACACTTTTTGTGACAAAAATATTTGGTCTCTAAAAAATAATTTTGCTCCTAAATTTTGGTATCTAAAACCTTAATTTTTTGTAGTGCATATACACTGGATCTCAAAATTATAAATCACTTCAACCATATTAATGTGAATTATGTAACCTATTTACAACCCTAATTGAACCCCAAATTTTAGGTTGTTGAAGGCGAGGGTCAATGTCTAGTAAGCAAATTCCTCGTTTGGGAACAGGTTAATTTAGTAATTTTTTGGCTATTTGGCTAAAATATGAGCTAAAAAAAATTAGTATGTTTGGGATAACTTTTTAGCTTTTTACGAAAAGATGTGCAAAAAAGTAGAGAGAAAATAGAATCTTTGACATTTTGATATGGGTTGTTGACTTTTTGACTAATTTAGTAACTTTTTGACTTTTTGACTAAAAATGAGAGATCCCAAACGAGGCCAGCTTCTAATTAGCTACCATCTATAACAACGATATGCATACTGAATTTTCGTATGTAAATCTCATTCATAATAATTGGGAAAACTTTTTTAAAATTATGAGCTAAGTGATGTTCCTTTTGTTTCAAAATGAAAGGAATCACAATGAGTCCAATTTTTTGACACTCTTTTTTCTCTAGAATTTCAACAAGTCTCACCTATACAAGTATATAGGAATATTAAATAAGAATTTCCTAGTGTATATGTAAAGTAAACTCGCTAAAGTAGTGGTAAACTCTTGTGGGAGTGCAACTCTTGCTCTATTTTTTTACACAGAAGGTGAGAAACTTGTGTGAGTGAAACTTGTAAATATTTTTAATCAAACAGGCTGAATTGTAATTTCTCCTTGTTTTTCTGAAGAATGTTATTTATGGCCTCGTTTGGAAAGTTGACTATTTTAAATTTTTGTTATTTTAGTAAGCTAAAATTTTTATATTTGAAAAGATGGTTGAATTTTTTTATAATTAGATATGATATTTATGAGAAAACAAATAAAATGATTATGTATTTGATGTGACATTTTATCTTATTGACTATTTTAGCCTATTTTATCTTTTTGTAAATTTTAAGCCTAAAAAACCCCAAAAATCTACTTTCCAAACAGTGCCTATATATCACTAATTGAATTTATTAATTATTACGTTCAAATAAAGAGCTAATTATGAGCATTCAAGTGAGTGGAGATACTCAATGGCGGTGTTTGGGAAGATTTTAGTTTGTGTTTTTTATATTTTTTTCACTAAAAGATAAAATTTTTGCAAAATCAAAAAAGAATAAATCTAAACAAAATATCACATCTAACCCCATAATCATTTCACTTTTTCTCTCACAAACATCACATCCAACCACAAAAAAACCTAACTATCTTTTCAAATACCAAAAAAAATTTCTCCAATAATATCCTATAATTAAAAAAATCTACATAAAAATCTACTTCCCAAACATCCACTATATATATATATATATGACTAAAAACTGATTTTATTTATTTATTTAAAGTCGGGCAAAGTTCTCATCATACCCCCCTTGCGTTAATTATTACGTTCAAATAAAGAACTAATTATGAGCATTCAAGTGAGTGGGGATACTGACTAAAAACTGGTTTTATTTATTTATTTATTTCAAGTCAGGCAAAGTTCTCATCATACCCCTCTTGCTTACCCATGAGAAAGAAGGTCCAACATCAAAGAGGAAGGAAAACTTCAAACAAAGCATTACCAAACAGATTATTAGAACCTAACCTGATAAAAAATAAATAATGATAGAGATCACTAAAAATGATGCTCTAAAGTACTAATTAGTGCTATTACTAATGATGTGGCAGTGAATCCCACCATCTACCAATAAATGCCACAACATTGGTGGTTGCTTTAGAGCACCACTTTTAGTGGTCTCTATCATTGCCCCATTTGGAAACCTGTTTACACCCACCTGTCTAGCTCCCCGGTATTTAAAGGCTCTCATGGTCACCAGTGGATTTCTAGATTTTCGAATACATTTAGGCCTCTCATGTCTGACTTCCCAGTAATTAGAGGCTCTTGTGGTCACGTCCAAACAGGACTGCCACACGCTAGTCTACATAATGTTTCAGTTGTTCACCATCATCTATGTCAATGCCCAAACCATTTCTGCTGTTTCTCAATCAGAATGATGAAATGGGGATGCCCAAATCTAAATATTCCATAATGAACAATGTTTCATGCTAATCCATAAAAACATTTCTAAAATGAAAGCCTAGTTAAAGGTTATTTAGCATACACATCCTCGGTCAATTCCAATAGATAACCTATCTAGATCTAATACAGTAGACAATTTTAGTTACACAAATGCACGGATTCATAAAGCAAAAACAAATCCACCATTTTAATCATAGGAGTACAGAACTTGTCGGGAGAGAGAAGATAGGCAAAGGAAGTTATACCACAGTCCCTTCATTATCTCTATTCCTTGGATGATTTGTTGATGAGTGACTTGTGGATATGAGGAATCACACCTCCACCGGCTATGGTTCCTTTGATGAGGGTGTCAAGTTCTTCATCTCCTCGGATTGCAAGCTGCAAGTGTCGGGGAGTGATACGTTTCACCTTGAGATCCTTGCTTGCGTTGCCCGCTAACTCCAACACCTCGGCAGTCAAATACTCCAAGATAGCTGCTGTGTAGACAGCAGCTGTGGCCCCCACTCTCCCGTGTGCTGTGGACCTTGTTTTCAGCAAACGATGGATCCGACCAACTGGAAACTGCACATTACATATTGCATAAATATTTCGTTAGCTTAAAACAAAACAAAACAAAACAAAACTACGGCATATAACCCCCTGGAGGCACTGATAATAGTTCAATGCAGCAAATTATAAGAGAACAATGTTTATTGCGAGTATCAAAATCATGACAAATACCTATAGATTGATCGATCAGAAATGGGTCTATTAATAATGTAGCCTTAGGCATCCTTCAGAAGTTGGCTCAAAAAACTAGCTTATTGGCAAAGGATGGAGCTATAGAAAGTTGAACACTTCTCAGTTCTCAGAAACTTCGGTGACATTTCTTGAACTCTCGGAACACGACCATGGATCTTATCATAGTGACAATGATTTATATTCTTCGAAATACAACTTATGCATTCTGAATATGTTTTGAAACATTTATAAGATGAATATATCGTGCAATTCAATATTGTTTTGCAATTGTTACATGAATGATATCTTGATGTTCAAGTTATGAAATATATGACTTAATAATTTTAATGAGTCTTATATTGCATTTTTTTCATTACGTTTGAACGAACTATTTATTTATTTGGCATACAATAAATTTTACAATAATGCTAAGGATCATGAAATTCATCATGAAGATTTTTCATTCATTGATTAGTGTGTGATTAATGTGTAGTGTTTTATTGTATGGATAATCTAAATGTGGAGAATCTTTCATGATCATCTTCATGATATTTTTTTCATGATCCCTAGCATTACTGTAAATTTTAATGTGTCCCAAGCATATTGTGTCCTGCATTTTTTGAAAATCGACATGTCAATATGTCCATGTTGTGTCACGTGTCAATGTTTGTGCTACTTTTTGGATTATGTTATCCTAAACACTTCCCCTAACCTGGGTTATGTAAATGAAACACAACTGTATTACTTACAGGGTGGTAAGAAGCACCATAGAATAAAAATACTGAAACAAGTTATAGATCAAAGACATCTTTTGTTTTATATCGCTCCCAGATGGTATCATTGCACAAGAATCCACCCTCATCAAAACAAATTATTCTTGTTTCTCCATTATTACAATTTATGATAAAAAAATTCTATCAAACTAACCTTAATTGTATTGAATTTGGACTCTTGTGTTTGTTTCAGTATATGGTTTTTGCATGTGCAAAACTTTTGATAAGCACTACAAAAAATATTATTGTAGCATTACTATCAACAAGTACAGGTCCTACAGGACCTTCATGCACACCTTCTAAGCTACCACTCATTACCTAACATATGCCACAAGGTTTCTTACACATGCAAAAGCCACTGTTAAATGAACCTTCACTAAACAGCATCATAGTCAACAGCTTGACACATATCAAGGGGCCAAAAAAGATCGACAAATTGACAGTGTAGCAGAATTCTAAGCTATACCCAAGAGACATCAACAATAGAGAATAGTACAGCCACAAAGTACAAATTTCCATCTATAAGTTTTTTTATTCCCTTTTGTCTGTAGGCCCAAGTAGAAGGGGCAAAAGATAAAATAATAAAGAATCAGTGGCATCTAAAATGGGTACCCACAATCATTCTTTGATATTGTTCAGAAAAGGTTGTCACTCAATGTTGTACATAATTAAGTTGGCTGTAACTTCTACCTGCTGTTTCAAACATTTAGGCTTTCTTTGCATGATAGATGAAATTAGGACAGAGAACTAAAGTTGCTGATTTCCTTGCCTCATCACACTTTCCAAGCTGCAAATGAAGGGCTTGGAGTTTGGGGGCTTATGAACAAGTTTTACACTTTTTTCCAGTCAAAAGAAATAGTGCCAACTTTATATCATTGAACCCAGTAAGGGGGACAAAAAATATCGGTTTTTGAAAAAAAATCATTGCTGCATATAACCCTTGATGGCTTGCCCTTTCCAGCATAAAGCATAGTTTTTTTTTTTTTTTGGGGGGGGGTTGGATAATTAAGCCTAAAGGCTAAAGGCTAGTTTTATTAATATTTAAAGTATGGTTATCAGAATCCTGATCCGGATCTTACGATCCTACGATCTTACAATCCATTTGAGTACAATCGATCCAGATCGTGTAAAAAATTCCTTATACGTAAGATCTTTCGATCTTGGTATTGGGATCTTATAGAATTGTGGAATCCCAACCCAAATCCAATCTTATCCAATCCAATTTACGAGCCTTATTTTGTATTGTATGATATATTTTATTATAAATTTTATGTTTGTTGTCTAAATACCAATTTATGTGGTCAAAATAAATAATAAAAATTAAGTAATATTGAATCAAATAGACTAATAAAAACAAATTAGGAAACAAACATTCAAATATTGCGGTAATTTAAGAAAATTAACTAATCAGAAAAACAAACTTAACTTTAGCGGAGTCTAAGGAGGGTAAGATGATTGTAGCTTTATCCCAATTTTTGGAGAAATTATTTTTGTGACTCGAATCCGCTCCACCAGGGATGCTAACGGCAAACCTTATCATTCGGTTAAGTTGCTCTTTTGCGCTCTTAATCTATTTTCATATCCAACTTCGTTAAATATTTTTTCTTCACTTTTTATGCATTATTGTAGATTGTAAAGTATTTTGTTATAAAATTCTTCTTCTTCACCTTCTTTTTTGATGAAATTCAAAACTTTTATCATCGAGTTTTCTATTGTATAATATTATATGTACATTTTATATAAAGTATTATATTTTTTACAATATCTTCACTTCTTTTTAATAGAATATAGGCTCATTTTGTGTATACTTTTTAGAAAATATTTATTTAAATTAAATTATTATGTAATTTGTCTTTTTCGATAGGATCTTATGATTCTCGATCCGATTCTACGATCCAATCCTATAAACACCTCCAACGTAGGATCCCGATTTTAACAATCTTGATTTAAAGGGACACAAACAACACCAACATCAGTTTTACATGAGAAAACTTACCAAACAACAGGCTGCTAAATTCTGAAGAATCTTGACCACACAAAAAAAGGGAGGGGGGAGGGGTGTTTAATTAGTCTGAAGTCTTCTTCTTCTTTTTTTTTAACATGATATAATCTACAATTTTACCAAATAGTCATCTTCTAGCTTTTTATTTCATCCTTAATCTAGTTAATACAATAGTGTTCCTTTTGGCCTTAACTGGACCATCATTACTAACTTAGAATGATATCATTTGCTTCATGCAAGAAGGGATCAAGGTTCAATTCTCTTCATCTTCTTTGATAAAATCAACCATTGATCTTCCTTACCCTTCTCTTATGCTTGTCAATCCTAGGTGGTTCGCTTGTGTCATCAAGCCAAGAAAAGACTAACCTTCATTACTCAAAACTTGTCCCTTTATCGACTATATTAGCAGGGCCCAACCTGTTAAAGACTAATGCACAAGTCGCAAAACCTTCAATGCAATTGAAGACTAAGACTCAAGTAGGCTTTGACTTTGTCTTTCACTTCTTCCACCATGATGTGATGTACATTTGCCTTCTTCCATTTCCTTTTGGCAACGAAAATTGAAGAAAAGGATCTGATCAAGGGTGGAAGAATAGCTTGATCTTAAGCAAACCTCAAACTAATCTCTCCAAATTGAAGAGATTAAGCTTGAAAGTAAACTTAACACGTAGAGTGTGGTTTGATGTGAAAGGGCATAGATGCACATTGTTAAAATGCTTGATGATCCCCCATGCGTGGCTTGAAGAACGCTTGAGAGCTCTTGTAGTATGTTGGCCAAGGTTTTAATTTGGAAATCCAATTAGTGTGTTTCGTTTAAGTTTTTTAGATTAAGTTTTTTGAAAATTGAGTTTTTTGGTTTTCGTGTTTTTTATTTTTAGTGAATATTTTTAAAATTTTAAACTTTTTTAGATGCACCTTACTTAGATGTATTTAAAAAATAAAAAAAATTGTGAAAAATATTTAAAAAAATTAATAAATACATAAAAACACAAAAAATGTACTGAATTCTCTTTTTTTTTTTGTTTTGTATTTTTGGTATTTAGTGAATTTTTAAAAGGTTTTTTTCACAATTTTTTTACTTTTTAGGTATATTTATGTTAGGTATGTCTAAAAGCAAAAAAAAAAATTACTTAAAATATTAAAAAAATTCAATAAAAACAAAAAAATACCGAAAACAAGAAAGTAGAATTTTCTGAAAAGTGTTTTTGGAAAAATGAAACCAAGCAAAGTAAAAATTTGAATTTTTTAAATGATTCAAATTTCTATAATAACAGAAAATGTCATATTATGGAAATAAAGTTGAAAAATCAATTTTGTTAACTCTTTTTAGATTTTAACACGTGTCATTGTGGGGCCGCATCCTTGGATTGGTCCAATTAGTTGACCCATGTTGTCAAAGTGGACCAAAACACTTCTGCTGGTGCATCCCACATTTCGAAATGGGTTTAAGCCCTATGATTTTGGTAGGACCTTCATTTAATTTAAATTTTGACTATTGTGACTTTGATTAAAGGGAGTGCAACCCCTACCATCTGGCTTTTTAATTCACGCTAAAACCCTTAATTATATTGTTGTCCAAAGAAATCCAAGTCCAACTTAATTTCTCTTCAAATACTGTAACCTAACACTTAAGAACCCAAGCCAATTTCAATTTCTCCTTACAAACCCCACAATCTTTCTTCTAGCTCATCCAACCCTACTAGCTTTTTGCAACCTATCTCAATATAAAACCAATAGTAGGCAGCTTTATTCCAAATTTCTAACAGCATTCCCACATCACTTATAAAGGAGGCATTTCAAAAAACAGTTGTTGAGAGAGTTGCATAAAAGGCATCCCCAAAAGGGTTTACGTTGAACAAGGTTCCTAGAAACATGATATTTCCCTTGCATTAACTCTATCCTTCCATAGGTTGGTCATTCGAAATCTTAACAACCACCCTTCCAGCATATTAATTAATTTCAACTTCAAATCAATCCACCCAAATTTAAACTAAAATGTTTGTGACCATTGGTTTAATGGTTAAGACTTGGCCTAATAACCTTGAGATTATGGGTTCAAGTCTTGGGGCCACCACTTTACGTATTATGCTAAAGGTTAGGTGTGTACTGAATCTTTCCCCTCCCAAACACACATTAATGTGTACTTATTGGGCGTTGTTGTTTGTGTGGACATCTATTCTTTCATGGCTTAAGGCAATTCCACTCCATGCGTAGGTCATCATCTGTTGTTCGAGTATTGGGTAATTACACAAGACTTCAAAAGGCATCTCCCCAAATGCTCCTATTATGTTAGAAACGAGCTCCTTCCCAAAACTCAACAGACAATATCACACAAGGTTTCTCTATCATCAATCTTGGCTAACCCTTGGATTCTATTTCCTGTTTTACTAAATAAATAAAATTCCACATAATGGAGCATGTGATTCTTAAAACATCCTCCACCAGTTCAAGCAGATCAAAAATCTTCCCCAGTTCAACGTGAGATTTCTGTTTTTGTTAGTTAGAAGTTCAAAACTAAATCATCACAAACAACACACAACAGGGGACATTTTTCACAAAAGCCCAGAAGTCCACCCCTGCCTCAAATTGAGGCAATCTTATTGACATCACAATTCCACAACTCACTCTCCAATTTAACTTAATGAAGATCAACCATTCCCAACCCCACAAATACTCTCTCTGTTAATCCATTTGCACCTTCTTTCTCCAATCACCAATCTCACTGGCATGAAACCAAAATAACCGTCTAATATTGTTTTCTTACACACCATACTCTTTACTCAAAAACTAAACCCAAAGTTCTACGAAATTGCTAATCTACATCCATTATGTCACAACCCCCTCACTCACAAGGTGGAGAGACCATCCACGTGATAGGAAGGGATGTGGATACAACCTTTTAATGTATTTTACAATACAAAAAATAAGTGAGAGAAGTAATCTATGCACTAATATATACAAGGAGACCACTAGTTTGGTGTTCCCTGCTTCTTTATGTTGTGTAGATTTTTGTTATGCCAAATTTATCCTTAAATAATACAATGTTTTACTGTCTAAATTATTTTGTCTTCATTTGATTTTGAAGTCAAATATGAAGATGCACAAATTTCAGCCACATTAAGTCTTAATTGGGCATACAATATATTTAAACAGTAGCTGCCTGCTTTATGAATTAACTATCCTCTTTGATTTTCAATAAGAATTTTGAAAATCAAAGTTTATATTTTTTTTGCTAATTATGTTTATGTTATAATTTTACTGTAAAGATTTGATTTTCATGTTATAAATTATAATTAACTTTGTGTCACAACTTCTAGTATATATACTACAAGTATAGTAAACATATTATATATGTAATTAATATAGCACTTTAATAGGCAAAAAATCATATTTAAGCATAAATTAGAGTAAAAGCATCATTAAAGGCAGAGTAGTTGGTAAATTTTAAAGCCACAAAACAGCCTTGAAAAATTTGAGCAAACATTTGATATAGCTAGTTTTGAGTAAAAGAATGGAAAGGGATTTGGGATTTTTTTTACTCAAATTTTTTAAATTTACTAGAGATGCCGTTACAACAATGTAATCAACTAATCTAAGCCCTAATCAAACAGAACATTGGCCAAAACGATCCTAAACAGCAAAAAAAGCCCAAATATACAGAGAAAACAGCACAAAAACTAGGTCAAGAAAGCACAAACTGAAGCGTCGAAACAAAGATCAAATTTAAAATCAATGATAGAGAAAATGCATCGATATGAGGAGGGAGAGAGAGAGAGAGAGATCGGACCTGCAGGCCAGCTCGGGAGGAGCGAGAGATGGGTTTCTTCTTGTCCTTGTCTTTGTCTTTGTCTTTGCTAGGAGTCTTCCCCATTATCAAACCCTTGGCACCTTTCCCTGACATCTTCGTTTGTATGGAAAAGCTTCGGAGACCTCTCTCTGAGAAGCTGGATTTTGGAGTGAGACGAAGAAGAAGGAGAAGAAGAAGGAGAAGAAGAATAAGAGTGGACTTCTCTCCTCAACGAGATCGCATTCGGAGACCAGTGAACGCCGCCACAGACACACAGAAAGGGAATCTGGAGATAGCCGCAAGAGGTTTACTTCTCAAATGACGCATATACCCTTTGGTCTTTTTTTTATTTTGGTGTGAAAACGTTACCCAAAAACAAGAGAAAAAGAAAAAAACAACTATAAGCTTTTAAATTTGTCAATTTAAATATTAATTTTTTGAGTTATTTTTATTCTACACTGCTAGTTTTTTTTTCTTTTTTCTTGTTAAATCAAATTGATGGAAAAATAAATATTTAGTCATTATATTTAATGTAATGTTTGTAAAATGTCTAAAATATCTTTTTTTTTGTTAAATTTAATGACTAAAATATATTTTTTCTATTAGTTTTACTTACGGATGTAGATAAATAATTTAAATCGAAATTAAATCAAAATTTTAGATTTAAATTAATAAAATTAAAATTTTAAGATTTATTCTGTTATAAGGGTTTAACTTGAGTTTTTTTTTCTTTTCTTTTCTTTTCTTTTCTTTTCCCTAAACTATATTACAGTTTTTGTGTTATACTGTTCATACTATTATGTTTTGTTAGTGTATTGAAAAGTTAAAAGAAAATAGGACTTCTCTAGAATATTATTAATCACCAAACAATGATTTGCTCATAGTGTTATAAATTATATTTATAATAAAAGTTAAACCTTAATTTGACAATAAAATAGTAAAACAAGTCTTTGACAAACACAAAAACAGTAAGGAAAACAAGAAAATTATCAAAAATGACAAGTTAAGCTTAATTCAATTTTGAATAATAATAAAAGGTCAAACAAACAAGTTAAACAAGTAGTATAGTAAAAACTCCTTGAGAAAATAAGTGACAAAATAAAAATATTCTAAAACAACAAAATTATGAAATAAGATGCCGAAAAAGAGAAATTCACCGAAAATTTGCCTTAGATCACAGCAAAGTTGTAAATTTTGTCTACTACATCATTTTTTATTCAGCATGTCTTTTCAATGTGATTTGTAAGCTATACATAAACGTAGCGAATAAATGGATTCGGACATATCTTACATGTTAGAATCCGAAACAAAGAACCTTATGAGTAAATTACGTACTTTACAAACACTAACTAAAAACACTCAGAACACCCAGCAATTGATTGATACTACAGTATGAGTATCACCCATTCTAGTCACAGTGCAAAGGTTTGATTGTTCTTTGATGGGAGAGAGTTAGAGAGAAAGTATTGAACAACGTTTTGGGGTTGGTATTCACATAACATATCTGATATTATATATAAATCAGATATATAACTACCTATCCATATCTCCAATAGATAAGATAGATGTAGATAGATAGTGGGTTATTCTAACAAATAGGATAATCAGGGAATCAAATTTAAATTACGTGGGTAATTTGAATGGGCCATAAGTCATGCTACATAGGCGCCCAAATCCGGATCCAATACCCAACCTAATTTTCAACATCTCCTACTCGCACATGAGTTGGCATGACATTGCCATATCTTTATCTCAACCTCATACTAGCCAATGAACGACCGCTGAGAAACACCTGCATGTGAGAGCTCTATGCTAGAAACTCAAAATAAGCTAGCATAGGGACATCAACCCAAAAAGAATAAACATAGTGTCTTACTACCCAAATCCATCTAGTTACATTAGTCCAAAACATTTCTAATCCCTCAAAGAGCATGTTTGACCCTCTTAGGTCCTACATTATATTCACACTTAATCAGTATCCCATACAGAACAATGTGAGTTGTGGACAGTGAATATAGAGCAGAGATGTAGAACTAGATAATCTTCTTTCCACCTTCATATCATTTAACTTGGAATTGACCGCTTTCCCAGTAATGTCCCTTAAAGCCGAATCATACATGACCACAGACAACATACCAAAGTAGCCGAACATCAACTCCTTATCTTATGACATAGTCAAAGGTCACAAAAGGCACAAAGTGAAGTCATTGGGAAAAAAAATGACCTTTAGGACTCACACAGTGAGGAAGCAGGGATCCTTTCACTCACATCGCAAACAGGTCTATAAGCACATACAGTATGAATGCATGCTACAGTGGAGTTACTTTTCCAAAGAGTGATGTTAAACTCATACACCGTACATGTCACGACCCAAATCTGCCCCTATGGATTTAGCACCGTAACTGGCCAGTAATCCGTGATTACCGAAGGCCTGCTTAACAGTAAAGACAGTAATACAGAGTACAGGGGCTGGCGAAAGCCAAAACAGTAATAAAAGATGTCCAATGAGCTGTGACAGTCTGTATGTAAAAAGACTTTTCATAATACATTCACATTTGGAACAAAAGCAATATGTACATACACATATACAGGCATTCAGGTTAGGGACCGAATCTCTACCATAACAGTACAGTACAAGTCTCATACAGTCTATACAAAACAGAAACAGAAAGGAGGAATCTAAAATACTCCAAAAAGCCCTAGCTTAAAGGACTTGGAACCTCTCAGTGAGGCACAGTGGTTGGCTTGACAAAATGAAGTTTAACCCAACGCTCCTAACTCCGATTCGGTGCCTGGACACCTACATATATATATATATATATATAAAAACAATAACTAAAGCCCAGTGAATAACAGTTGTGTAAAGAGGTTAGGAATGAATGTCCTTTCAGTATTTAAAATAGTCATTTGAACAGTATAACAGTTATTCGATCATAGCAGTCATAAGTGGTACATCCAATAGCAAACAGTACAGTAGGTCTTAACAGACTGAATAGTCAATTGATGGCCATCATATCAGTAAACAGTAGTGGTTCCAAGCATGGGAACCGACAGAGATCTCTGTGACAGTAGCGGTACAGTACTGTAATAGTAAATTGCTATGGATGCCACGAATACAGTTCGCAAATAGGACAAGCATTCATTCAGTAAGAAATATCATTTCAAAAAAGCAGTACAGTTGATCATTCAGAAAATATTCATGATTGAATATAACTTTACAACATTGTTACTCATAGAGTTCTGGGTGACAGATAGGCTAGTGAACGTCCTCGAATGCCAACCCTACACAGTTACATAACGAACACACACTAAGCTACACACTTGGGGATCAATGACTTAGTCCCTATCTTGACTCGGTGTGGTTCTATAGCATTATCCTCATTAAGATGCCTTAAACTAGGCCTAGGAATGTCTAGGATGGAATGAGGATGCAAAGATGCACTTTGAAACACTTTTTAGAATTTTCAGAAAACAGGGGTCTCGCCGAGCGTGGCTTTCTACGCTCGAGCGGACATGCAGACAAAGGAGCTCCGCTCAAGCGTGACTTTCCTCGCTCGAACAGACAGCAAAAGTACTGGATGCATGAAATTCACGCTCGATGGGCGCTCGACCCCCGCTCGAGCGTGAGACACAAGTCTTCGCTCGAGCGGACTGTAAACACATGCAATGTACTGGATACATGCATTTCACGCTCGAGCGTCACTTTACTCGCTCGAGCGTACTGCATGAACTCAGAGTGTACGCTCGAGCGTGGATCCAAAATCTGGAATTTCCAGATTTGTCTCCAAGCATGAAACTCAACATTCAACACATCAAAACTCAACCTCTTGGGCCCATTTTCTGGAAAAACACTTTAAACCCATAATATAACATGTTTCAAAGATCAATTTGCAAAATCAAAGCCCAAAGGTGAGTCAAATGGACACCAATTTCAAATAGACATCAAGAGCATGATGAACATGCAACATGCATGAGTTCAATTGAAATCAAAGCTTCCAATACATAATCAAATGAGTCAATCCTTCCAAAAACATGATGAATTCATGAATTATAACCCAAATATGGACATGCATGTGAGGATTTCCATGAAATCAACCTCAAAACTCGACAATGTGTACATGCATGCATGAATTCCTACTCAATCCAACATATTAAGCTAATTCATGCCTTAAATCACTAATGGCTCATGGACCATGCAAGATACAACTAGAATTCAAGTTCAAGAAGATGATTCTCCTACCTTAGGTCCTCAATTACAAGAATGGAAGCTCAATTATGCAATCTCTCTTCAAAATCTTCAAGTCTCCAAGCTAAATTTGTTGAAATCAAGTTTTTTTCTCTCACTCTCTCTCTCTAGTCGGTTATGGGTCTCAAGTGGCTAAGGAAATGTGATAAAGCTAACATAGATGAATCAAATAAAATGCTCATGAACTAGTCCACTAAGTGGCAATTTGGTAAATAAGCCCACTAATGCAATTTAACATTATTTAATCCAATTTAATCATACCAAGTCGAATTTCAAATAAATTTATCATAAAATCACATTAATTCTAATTATGATAAAACACTAATCAATTTCGGATTCGGCCGCCGATAAGGCCTTCAATTTGCAGTTTAAAACATAAAACATGAACAGATCATTTAGCAGTCAAACAGATAGATTTGCATTTAAACTAATACACTCAATCAATCAGTTCAGAATTTCAGTCAATCGGTCACTTAACATGCTTAATCAGAGATTAGCACTAATCAGTGGTGAGGGTTGTCACAGTACAGATCTTAGTCTAGTCGCTCTTAAGCACACAAGTCACTTCCTAGCATCTAACTCGAATTCTCTATTTGCTCGCCTCTCAAGCATCAAATGAGATCTTGCATTTGGCTTTCCATAACAAGCACATCATGAAAAGTGGGTACTCATATCCATGGTTAGTCTCTAACAATACCTCATCTTGGCTTCAACCAAGGCGATATAGATAGTGGATAATTTGAGCCTCTCTTTTGACTCCAAATACAATAAGCCACTAGTCTTATCCTTGTTCGCTATCTAGCGCTAAGGGCAATTGCTTGTGTGAGTGAGCCAATTTTGCCTGCTAACATCAAATTTATTTATTCTAAGTGAGCTAATTCACAAACCATGGCAAAAAATAGTAAACATAAATGTGTAATATAAACAAATATGAATACCAATCGCATAAATATCCAAAAAAAAAAAAACAAGAGTTCAACTGAATACACATATATCACTACCTACGTAGTCCTAAAGCCTTAACATGAGTACGATAAACATCTCTAGCAATGGGCTTAGTCAAAGAGCCCGCAACCATGTGACTCGTAGGGATGTGCTCTAGGATTACTTCATTCTACGTCACAATGTCTCTAATAAAGTTAAACCTCATATCAATGTGTTTGGTTCTCCCATGGTACTTAGGATCCTTAGCGTAAGCGAGTATAACTATGTTGTCACAATGGATAGTCACAGGGTCTGAAGTGTGTGTGACAATATCCAAATGCTGAAGAAATCTCCTCAACCAAACGACTTCCTGAACGGCAGATGAACAAGCCACAAACTCAGCCTCTGTAGTCAATAAGGTGATACAGGATTGCTTCTTACTACTCCAAGAAATAGGACCATCGCTAAGCACAAAAGCAAATCCTGAAGTGGACTTATGCTCATCTAAGTCTCCTCCCCAATTCACATCACAATAGCCAACTAGACTTAGATCTAAACTTTGGTAGCAAAGTGTGTAATCTACAATCCCTCTAAGATATCGTAATATCCTCTTGACTGCTTTCCATTGAGCTGGTCCTGGGTTGGATTGGTAACGACTCACCAATCCGACTGCATAACAAATGTCAGGACGCATACACATCATAACATACATCAAGCTTCCAACAACATTCGAGTAAGGTACACGAGCCACCTTTTCCTTCTCTTCTAGAGTCTTAGGACCCATATTAAAGCTTTGACTCTCACCTTTCACAACAGAAGTGTCAATGGGTTTCCAGCTCTACATCTGGAATCGCTCTAGGATAATCTTAATGTAAGTCTTTTGAGACAAACTGAGAAGTCTCCTGGAGTGATCCCTAAGGATCTTAACATTGAGCACATAGCTCGCTGCACCCATGTTTTTCATCTCAAATGTAGAGAACAACCACTTTTTAGTAGCCAATAATCATCTCCTCGTCATTTCCAGCCAATAATATATCATCCACATATAATGACAATATCAGAAAAATGTCCTTGGACCGCTTGACGTATACACAATGATCTTTATCGATCATCATAAACCCATTAGAAACAATGACTTGATGAAATCTCAAATTCCACTATCTGAATGATTACTTTAAGTCATAAATAGATCGTTAAAGCTTGCAAACTTTGCACTCCTGACCTATTGCCACAAAGCCTTCTGGTTGATCTATATAGATCTTTTCATCCAATTCTCCATTGAGAAACGCAATCTTAACGTCCAACTGATATAGCTCTAAGTCTAATTGAGCTACTATAGCCAGAATTAGGCGAATAGAGGCAAACCTCACAACTGGTGAAAATGTTTCCTCATAGTCCATACCCTCTAATTGGGTGTAGCCTTTCGCTACTAGGCGAGCCTTATACCTTTCTATGGAACCATCCGGCTTACGCTTGATTTTGAGAACTCATTTGTTTCCAATAGTCTTGCGCCCTAGCGGTAAATCAACCAAGTCCCAGCTTTTGATTTTTCTTCATAGACTCCATTTCTTCATCCATTGCAGCACTCCATTCTTTACTAGTAGGGAATGAAAGAGCCTTTTGAGTGTAACGGCCCCAAAATGCATGTCATAATCATCTTTATTTAATTATGCGATAATACGAATTAATTTGAAAATATCTTATGAGGCTACAATTTTGGGACTGAAATTGACGACCATAATGGATTCAGAAACCGAAATTGGGTACATGGATATGCTAATGGGAATTTAGAGCCATTTGGGACGTTTAATTTAAAACTAATTTCGTCTGATTCACTAATTTTAATAGGTTGAAATTAAATAATTGAATAGGAATTAGAGCTTAATACACATTAGTATAATTTAATTTAGTGTAATTAAGATTATAAGATGATGAGATGAATTTAATTTGAGTGAAGTTAATTTGTTTAATTAATTTCTTAGCCTAATTAAGTCAAGCCTTATGTATGTATAATTAAAGGGTTAGTGGAATAGAGTTTTATTCTTCTATACTCGTCAATTGAATAAAGAATAAAGAATTAGAATCAAGAGTTAGGTGAACCACACATAGATAGAGAGTAAGAGAATGTGCTAGAGAAGAACTCAAGAAGAATTGAAAGGAAGAAGAAGAAGAGGAACCATAAGAAAGCTGAAATTTTTGGTCTTGAAGCATCAATTAAGGTAAGAAATTATTCCAAATTCTTGATATTGAAGCTCTATTACACATCATCTTCCAAGATATAAGTTTAAATGAATTGAATTTGTCCTTAAATAGGAGATTTACTCATGTAATTGAGAGCTTAGGGCATGAATGTGAAAAAAATTGAAGAATTGATCAATTTAACTCATAATTCTTACATAATGACATATTTTCAAGAGAACAATGATTTTAAACTTATTTTTAAACATGATTCATGGAGTTTAAGGAGGGATTAAGCATGAATTAGAGCTTGGGTTCAAGAAAAATGGATGTTTCATGAAATTGAGTTTCAAAAATGGAAGAATGGGTTTAATTTGATATTTAGAGCCTTATAAGAATTCAATTAAAAATTTGATTTAGGTTTATAAAATTAGATGTAGTCAAATTAAGCCTTAATTGAGAATTAATTAAATTCAATTGAAATTGAGTTAGGTTTAAGATTATGGAAATAAATGTGAAGATTAATTATTTGGGCCTTAATTTTCTTAAAAATGGAGTTGAAATTGCAAAATGTGCATATTTTTGGGTTTCTGATTTAGTAATTTAAACATGACTGAATAATTGTAATTTAATGTGTATGAGCCTAATTTAAGTTTGATTGTGTAATTAATGAACTTAACAAGGGTTGGTTTATGATTAAATATTTATATTTAATTTGTTTGGTTAATACATGACTAAATATGTTTTAATTAGAGGTTAAAGGAAATTAATAATCTAATTAATTCTTAATTCTAATCATCCATATTTAAAAGCTTAAGTGAACTAAATATGTTTCAGATGATTGTGTATCATGCTATGCATATTTGTGATTGTAGGTCACGAGTCAAGGACTGCTTGACCAACCGTTCTGGAAGCCCACTGTGAATAATATTTTTGTAAAGATATGTTGATATAAATTATGTTTTAATTGTTATCGATAAGCTATAGTTTCTTGAAATGCTATCTTGATTATGTGAACGAACGTCCTATTTGCGAATCTATTATGGCATCCACAGATAGTCCCAAGTTATGGGGACGTCATGTAAATGCGAGTCCATGACATATATGTAATACGAGATCTCGTTAACCACTTCATTGTGGTGATATGTGTTTAATCGGTATTCGGAACAGATTACTCTAGTCGGAAGACGATATGTGATATGTTATATGAGATGTACCATTATGTTATGTTCTGATATGAGACTGATATGAATGATCGTGTCATGATTTGTTTTACGAATATGATATATTTGGAATTCGTTCACTAACCCCTTTACTTTAATGTTATGCACTGGGTTTTAGCTCACTGTTTATATATATGTATAGGTGAGCGTTTTGGAGGTCAAGTCTAGAAGGGTTCTTTAGTCGAGCTACCCTTTTGAAGCCTACCGAGTTGTTTTGAGTGCCTTCGAGTTGGAGCTAGGCCTGGAAGGTCGTTGTCAAGCTTTTGATTGTGAAGTAAACATTTGTTATATGCATATGTTATGTAAAAGATGTTAAGTTACAAGTTATGTACTGAATGTGGGTAAATTAACATTTTTGCATGTAAATTTTTGTTCATATAGATGCACAGCTCATTGGACTATTGGTGTTTTTGAATATTGTTTCCGCTAGCCCCGATTATTTTTGATTGTACAAGAAGGCTTTTGGTAATCTCAGATTACTGGCCGGTTACAATACTAAACTTATAGGGGCGGGTTTGGGTCGTGACATTAAGATTCTTAAGCTCCATCTCATCACTCGGAGCAATCATGGATACTTTCCCTTCAATCTCAAAACGACAACGGGGTATAGCTCTACGTTTGCTTCTACACAGTTAAGAGTCCTGAGAATCCTCATCCATTTGGATCTAATCCATGGGCAGGTAAACCGCTCTCACTGTCCCTAGGAGCTTGTGGGATTATTTTCTTATTGTCTACTAGGCTACTAGGTGCGCCTTCATGTAGATCCTCCATCTCATAGAACTTTACATATCTAGTTACCTCACCTTTGCTCGGGAAATCCTCCTCTAGGAAATCCATGTCTCGTGACTCAATTTCAATCACACTTCTATCCGGATGCTCCCCAATAAACACATAGCCCTTAGAATGTTCTGATACCAATGTAAGATATATATAAATGCAATGGACAAACGGATTCGGGTATACCTTATGTGTTAGAATCTGAAATAAAGAACCTTGTGGGTAAATTACGTGTTTCACAAACACTAACTAAAAACACCCAGCAATGGAGTGATATTACAGTATGAGTATCACCCACTCTAGTCATAGTGCAAAGGCTTGATCATTCTTTGATAGGAGAGAGTTAGAGAGAAAGTATTGAACAACGTTATGGGGTTGATATTTACATAACTTATCTGATATTATATATAGATCAGATATATAACCATCTATCTATATCTCCTATGTGAGTTATCTTAACAAATAGGATATAATCAGGAAATCAAATTCAAATTACATGGGTAATTTAAATAGGCCGTGGTCATGCCACATAGGCGCCCAAATCCGGGTCCAATACGTGACCTAATTTTCAACACGATTAAACCAACGTCAAATCAATCATAAAATTATTATTTTCGCCACCAATTTAATTGCTCCAAATACTTGGAGGCAACCAAGTTTGCATCATTGTGGAAAATATCCTTTTATGTTTACGCAATATTTGGATGTTGGATTTATGGAGTAAAAAGAAGAAGTGAATGAAATTTTTTATGCACTTTTTTCTTTTTCATTTTTCTTCTTCTCCACAAATCTAATATTGCTGTCTCTAGAGTATCTCCATCGGTTTAGGGTTTTTTTTTTTTCACAATAAAAGTACACTTTATATAAGCCACTTCAGCAATGTGTAGTATTTGTACTACTAAAATGGCACAAGTGCTCCAGTGTAGCATTTGCTATGCTATTTATCTTATTTATCATCCACCATTAATTTGTGCCAAAATTATAAAATAAATAGAAGCTGTATTAAAAGAAAGAAACAAAATCATGAAAAATCATATAAGGCTTCCACGAAAATCGGAGTTTGTTTAGTGTGTTATTATTTTGACATAAATCTCTTTTTTACACTATCCACAATAGAAAAATGTTTGGGGGCCTTAATTCTGTGGCTCAAATATGGCTCAAATCGTTTTGGCCATTTTGATGTTGTTTTGTACTCAAAACGACGTCGTTTTGGCCATTTGAGCCACATTTGAGCCACAAAATTTGGGCCCTCTACCATTGCTGATCCACAATATACTAACTTTAGCCCCATGTTGGTTTTGTCCATGAATGTGGATAGTGGTTAAAAATGGGAAAAATAATTTTGGTTATCAATGGACATGTGAGGATTTAAATTTCTTTGGTTGGATTATTAATGGCTAAATAAATTAATGATAACTTAAATTCTAACTACAAAGGCATAAATGTAATTTCAACCCCCCCCCCCCCAAAAAAAAGAAAGGATAAAGAAAGCCAACTGGCCAAATAAAATTTGCTATATAATGTTCTAAATTTGGTTAAGAAATAACATTGTGCTATCTTAACACAATATACCTTTTGATAATTTGGTGTCCAGGCCATCTTGAACGCATCTTGACTATACTATTTTATTCATGACATATATTTTTTTTTTTTATTGTTATGCCATTTTAACAGTGTTATACCTAAATTGTAAAGCATTGAAACTTTTTTATTGACTGAGAAAATATTAAGTATCGATATTACTTATTGAAAATGATACTGTAATGTGATATGTGTTGGAAAATTTAAAAGTGGATAGAATTGGACTCTATTTGAATGAAAAGGTACAACCCTTCATTGTATCTATTCATATGAAAGGGTCGAATCCAAGAGATATGACCATTCTAAAGGTCATAAGTACATCTATAAACAAAAATGCTAGAGATCCCAAAAATTTTATCAAATGTCTCACATGGATGTGAGATTCACATGGGACTCACACTGTGTAGGTCCCATACCCATGTGAGACATTTGGTAGAACTTTTGATAAAATTTTTAGGGTCTCTAACCTTACTCAATAATATCATCTCATCCAATGGCATTCATGCATAAGTTAAGGTTTGTTTTAGGATTCATGCATTATGTCTAGTCGAGTATATAAGAGAGAGTGCATAACACAAATTGGTTCATTGTACACACAGAAAGTTGTGCAATTTCTGTGTGGGGTGATCGTCGTATCCTGGAAGCAGGATGTCCATTAACTGCAAGCACCAAAAGCGAAGGCGAAATTCTATCTTATAGGCACAGTATTCAAACACTGACCTCGGTCACAATATGTATTAAATTTGTAGAATTTTTCTTGTGTTTTATTTTGTTATTTATTTGTATTAAATTGATTTTTTCAAAAATATTTTCCTACAATATCACCATTAATTCCAATATTTACTCTAATGGCCCATGCTAGAAGTAAAGTAAGAACCATTTTTATGTTTCTTGCAGCCATTGGCAGCATCACATGTAGTTCACAACTTTCACACCTAACCTCATCTAATTTCTGGTGAGTGTTTGATATTGACAATTAGTTTTCTTTATTAATTGACATGTGAACCACCAAAAGGTATGCAATTTACACTTTTTATACGAAAATCCGGGTTGGCGATTGAACACTTTAATTAGTGAAATATCACTGATTTTTTTGAAGGCAAATTTCACAGGTCATTATTAGGTACGGTTAGTTCACATGATTTTGTTTTAAACTAATGACAGTGAAAAATTCTAATGGATAGGACATAGCAACTCACATTTGTGAAGTAGTTAGGAGACGTGAATATTCAACTAGGTTGTAATTTCTCATTTGCTAAAAGTACCATTAGGCAATGCTATATGGCATTTAGGGACTATTTAGTAATTTTTTAAATCTCACTTTCTCTCATATAATTTAACCCATGTGTACATACCCTCTATTATTTGGAAACAAACACATAAATCTCGTGTGATTTGTAAACTAAAGTACAATATTGTCAAGCCCATTAATACCTTAAATGAAAAGAAACTACTCTTTTTTATAGATAATCTCATTATGCAAACCACAAATATTTTAGTCATTTTTTTTTTAGAAACAAAATTCACTTTAACCTCTTATGCATTACTCTATGTATGACTTGCTTCATGACATTTGAAAATAGCACATAGTCTCTTATATTCTCGCACATGAATTACATTTATTATTAATTTTGATAGAATGATTGACGGTACACTGCAATCCACCAATTATAAAGGGATTATGTGATTTTTTCTAAATAATATCAGTTAATTTGCACATTAATCAAATTATAAGGAATAAAGTGAAATTTGCATTTTTCTTAATTTTATTTAGATTTTATTAAGACATGAAAGTCATGTGAACTTTTTATTTTTTTAAATAGAGTATTTGACAATAGCTTTTTCGTTACTTATTTGTATCAACACTTTTTGTTTTTGAGAAATGGCAACGAAATTTGTCATCATATAGATGGTGATAATTGTTGTACAACTGGCCTTGTGCTTTTTTGGATGATGTCTCAATAACAATCATTGTATTTAGGCTTTTTGTTTTTTTAGGTAGAATGGAAGAGTAAGGGTTTTCTAGAGTTTTTTTTTTTCTTAAAGTTTTTTAGAGTGGTGCATTGTGTGGTTGAGATTTATTGATAAGTCACATCAATTTTTCAACATTAAATCTCAATCACACAATACACCACTCTAAGAAACTTTAGGAAAAAAATACTCTAGAGGATCCTTGGTGAGAATGGAAATGATTAATAATAAGAAAATTAGTAAAATTGTATTTATTTTCATAGTGAGGAAATTAGTAAAATTATTTTTATATAAAATAAATATTAAATAATAAAATAAATAAAATTATGATTTTTACTTAACAAAAAATACAAAAATATTAAACATTAATGTTTTAAAAAAATGCTCAACAAGTTTTAAAAAAAAAATTACATTGACCGGTTGACTAGTCGGTTGATCGGCCGAACTTCCGATAACACCCAATCCGAATAGACTAATTTGCTAATACCATCTCTCACTTTGGATTACTAATACCCTCGCCAATGCCCATTCATAGTCCTTCCAAACTACGAATCCAAACCTCCCAAACTAAACAAACAGGTTCTATCTTTACTGTTCATCTATCACAGTCCATAGTAAACTTTGATATATAGCTGAAAACATACGCCCCTCATAATGTTGTGAGACTCTTGCTTATATCAAATGAATATGAGCTTTACTATTTTTTTTAAATCTTTTTTCAAATTATTTTTTTGTAATTCTTTATTATTTTGGGCTGAAATTTTTTATTATTCATTTTTTATAATAAAAATAAAGGCTCAACTTTTTTAGATTTTATTAAGACATGAAAGTCATGTGAACTTTTTATTTTTTTAAATAGAGTATTTGACAATAGCTTTTTCGTTACTTATTTGTATCAACACTTTTTGTTTTTGAGAAATGGCAACGAAATTTGTCATCATATAGATGGTGATAATTGTTGTACAACTGGCCTTGTGCTTTTTTGGATGATGTCTGAATAACAATCATTGTATTCAGGCTTTTTGTTTTTTTAGATAGAATAGAAATGATTGATAATACGAAAATTAGTAAAATTGTATTTATTTTCATAGTGAGGGAATTAGTAAAATTATTTTTATATAAAATAAATATTAAATAATAAAATAAATAAAATTATGATTTTTACTTAACAAAAAATACAAAAATATTAAACATTAATGTTTTAAAAAAATGCTCAACAAGTTTTAAAAAAAAAATTACATTGACCGGTTGACTAGTCGGTTGATCGGCCGAACTTCCGATAACACCCAATCCGAATAGACTAATTTGCTAATACCATCTCTCACTTTGGATTACTAATACCCTCGCCAATGCCCATTCATAGTCCTTCCAAACTACGAATCCAAACCTCCCAAACCAAACAAGCAGGCTCTATCTTTACTGTTCATCTATCACAATCCATAGTAAACTTTGATAGCTGAAAACAAACGCCGCTCATAATGTTGTGAGACTCTTGCTTATATCAAATGAATATGAGCTTTACTATTTTTTTTAAATCTTTTTTTGAATTATTTTTTTGTAATTCTTTATTATTTTGGGCTGAAATTTTTTATTATTCATTTTTTATAATAAAAATAAAAGCTCAACTTTTTTATTTCATAAATAACTACAATTACTAGTTAATAAAATGTCACTTTCTAACATACAAAGCATAAAGTATTGCATCATTTTCTATAATGCTAACAAAAACAAAACAAATAAATAAATTTTAAAAAATGTAATAAAAAATTGAAAATGCTCTTACCACTAAAACAAAATCATGGACCCAAAAAACAGTACACCCATGTTTTTGTCCATAAAAGACCCTTTTTTCCCTCAACTTCGTATATGTTTTCCAACATGCCTAGGACTCAACCAATCCTTCAATGGCTCTCTCTCTTCATTTTGGTCGAGCTCTGTCTTCCCTCTCATGGCGATGTCGGCACAGCTGCTCAGTATGATCCTCCATATATACGTAAGTACCATTTTAAAAAATAAATTTTATCAATACAGAAATCAGTCGCAGATAAAACACAGAATGTATATGAACATGTATCATTTTTGTGTGACCAGTTTCCATATTAGTAGCTGAATTGTTCCAAAATGTTGCAAATGTGTTAAAAAGCATTTTCCGCGGCATTGCTTCAGGGCATTTTAATCTAGAAATGCCACTAAAACTTAAAAACTGCATAATTCAAGAGTTTCAGCTGATAAGATTGATCTAGTGACTGATTTTCGATCTGGGTTTCGTGCAGCGACTGCGTGTTATGGAAGCGATCCTTCACAGTTTCCTTCAAGCAATTTGTTCGCGGCGGTGGGGGATGGAATATGGGACAATGGGGCATCGTGTGGGAGACAGTACTTGGTGAGGTGTATTAGTGCAACAGCTCCTGAAACTTGTGTTGTTGATCAGACTGTCCAGATTAGGGTGGTTGATTATGTCCCTACGGCAGCTTCGAATCCGTCGGCTGGTGGCACCACCATTGTTTTGTCAAAGACTGCATTTGGTGCCATTGCAAATTCTTCAGCTGCCTTAATAAACATTGAATTCCAACAGTATCTCTCTCCCTCTCTCTCTCCCTCTCTCTCTCTCATGTCATGTTTTGCTCTATGTCATGCATTATTGAATAAGTTTTCATGGCTTTTGGTTGCATTTTGTCAAGGTTGGGTCATGTCATCCTTGAGTTGGCATGCCAAATCTCTAACTTGTTCCAACTTCCATTTAATTATCTTCTGGATGAGGTTAATCTAAGTTGAAAGTAAAATGCTACATATAACTTTGGGGAAATTACCTAACAGTGGGAAGTTGAAAAAAATATTACATATACATGAAAAAATTTATAATTTTAATTATCAATATTGACCAAATTTATCATTATAATTTATAATTATTTTTAAGTTCTACACTGATTTGAAATTCTACCTATAACTTTATTTTTTAAGCACTAGTGAGTTGATATTATACTTTTTATTAACGTAAATCTTATTACGTTGTGTTTAGGAGTGCGGGTAAAAAATAAGAAAATGTGTAGCTATGCTTTTAAAATGGTTATCCTTAAGTTTTAAAAGATAGTATCGAGAGACTGATCATTTTATTAGACAATCTTTAATGTATTAAAAAAAATAATAAATTTTATTTGTGTACTTAACAACAAACGGAATATAGAAGAAATAGAGGAAATGAGAGAGATATTGTTTGATTATAAAAATCAAACCAGAATATAAAATAAAAATAAATAAATAAAACAGATTTTTATTTTGTCACAAAAACAAAATCAAAATCTGAAACAGAAACAGAAACAGAAAAAATAATAAAACAGAAAAGTAAATTAATTACTTACCAAATTAATTTGTTGAACTAATTTTCTGATCAAGTCCAATATTTAACACTGTGTCCTTAAGACAGATTCGTCCTCTCCAGAGTGCTTTCAGATTGTGGACGTCTATCTCCCAAGATAAAATGATCAATAGTGAATAGTAGCAGCACTACACACTATTCACACAACGAATACACTATGTTTATACTATTTCTCACAAGGAAAATAATACAGCAAAATGCAGATAGAGCAGGTAGAATTTGGAACGAAAATTGAAGTGAAAAAAACCAAATGAGGAACTGCCTATTTATAGATAAAAAGGTGGCTGTATAGTTTGAATTAAACAGGTGCAAAACCTGTTTGAACAGGTATTATATTTGTTCGGTTTGAATGAACAAGTAATGTGGTTGTTGGGTTTAAATTTAAACAAATATGAATCTGTTTGGTTTGAATTCAAACAAATATTCATCTGTTCGGGTAGGGAAAAAATCGAAGCCAATTTTGAAATTAATTTTCGAAATTCAAATTCCAAAAAATTAGAATTTAATTTTAAAAAAAATAAAATTCAAATGTGTTTGGCCCAAAAAATAGGTATTGGACCGGACAAGCCCAACCCAACCGCACACCACGCACCCGCACCCAAGCCCAGCCCTCCCAGACAGGCGACAGCAGTGGCGCGTGTGTGTTTATTTTGGATCCAATGGGTTTAGCCCACTTTGTCCAGAACCTTTCCCCCTACAAAACTTGAGTGCCCCTTAGGGCCTACCCCAAGTTCCAAACGCAAGCCTTATAAGCCCACTCAAAGTTTGCCCACCAAATCAATATAGGATAAGCCTTAAACCAAACCTTTAGGAAATTTTACCAAAAACACTATTTCCATGGAACTCTCTTTGACTTCAATTTTTCAATTCACCCGATAATGGTTTTGAGCAACTAAATATACTACATGAATCACAACGAGGCATAAAACGCGTTACCATTTTAACCCACCAACATTAGTGCATGAGTCCCACCTAAAAAAATAGACCAAAGTTGAGAAAAAATCTGTTTTTCCAAAACTCATTTCTAACAATCCTCCACATGAATGGAATTTGATGACAATGGAAATGCAACAATATGCAAAATTTGTCGAGAGAGTATAAATCGAAAATATCTTGCATCGGTATAAATAGCTTTCAACCTTGAACATTCCTTAGTGATAACCTATCAAACTTACTAGCTAACTAATGGACGCGATGCCTTGAATTGTTCAGCCGTTTGTGTAAGCCAAGACAATAGATTTCACACAAAATATCTTCTGGCACATCGTGATTCTCACGGTTATATTCATTTTGGCCTTGAATGCTCCTGATTGTTCATGAGTGCTTCAAGAGAATTTAGCCTCTTCATTCTTATAAAACCGGTCCCAGTTCGACACTCATATATTATTGTGAGTATCTCTTTTATACTCGTCTTGATTTTTATGCCTAAATCAAGATATAAGTAATCATTAAAAGTAAAACTTATCATTAAACCCCTGCATATAACACATGTTGCAGATATCATTCTCATCATAGGAATGGGTATGAAATTTCAATCCCTTAGTAATTTTTGGCGAGCCACACATAACTTAGTTGCCCCTTTGAACTTAGTTCTTGGGATCTCCAGTCATTTAAGTAGAGTTACCATTATGATGACTCTTATCTAATAGGCTTTAATCACATCTCCTTTGATGAACTATACACTTGCTCTTTAGTCAAACCTTTTGCTAATGAATTCGCAATATTTTCTTTAGATTTTATATAATCTATTGAGATTATTCCATTTGAGAACAATTGTCTTACGGTATTATGTCGACGACGAATATGTCGTGACTTACCATTGTACATATGACTCTGTGCTCTGCCTATTGCAGATTAACTGTCACAATGAATACAGATAGCTAGCACAAGTTTTGGCCACATTGGAATATCTTTTAAGAAGTGGCGAAACCATTCTGCTTCTTCTCTTGCTTTGTCTAAAGCAATGAACTCCGATTCCATTATTGATCGTGTAATACATGTTTGTTTCGTAGATTTCCAAGAAATAAAAGCCCCTCCCAAAGTAAAGACATAACCGCTAGTGGATTTCAAATCTTTAGTATCTGATATCCAATTGGCATCACAATAACCTTCTAGTACTCTAGAATATCGAGTAAAGTTCAAATCATGATCACGGGTAAATCTTAGATATCTAAAAACTCGAATGATCACTTTTCAATGGTTTTTTCCAGGGTTACTAGTGTACCTACTCAATTTACTGACAGTATGAGCTATATTAGGATGAGTACAATTCATTAGGTGCATTAGGCTTCTAATAATTTAAGAGTATTTTAACTGAGATACCATATCACCTTTATTTTTTGATAAATAAAGACTGATGTTTACAGGTGTTCTAGCTACATTCATATCATCCTTGATAAATTTACCAAGAATTTTCTCAATATAATGTGATTGAGACAATGCATATCCGTCAGATGTTTTAGTAATTTTCATTCCTAATATTACATCTGTGACCCCCATATCTTTCGTATCAAATCTTCTATTCAACATTTGCTTAGTTAATTTGATCATGTTTTGACTACTTCCAATGATAAGCATGTCATCCACATAAAGACAAACTATGGCATATCCTTGGTCAGTGTTTTTAACATAGACGCACTTGTCACATTCATTTATCTTAAACCCGTTAGTAAGCATAACATAATCAAATTTTTCATGCCATTGCTTAGGAGCTTGTTTTAATTCATAAAGAGATTTTACAAGCCGACAAACTTTCTTTTCTTGCCCTGGCACTACAATTCCTTCAGGTTACTCCATATAGATCTCTTTATTTAGGTCACCGTTTAAAAAAGCTGTCTTAATATTCATTTGATGTATTTCTAAATTGTACAACGCTGTTATAGCAATAAGTATGCGGATGGGTGTTATTCTTGTCACAGGAGAATATGTGTCAAAATAGTCCAGACCTTCCTTTTGTCTGTGACCTTTTACTACAAGTCTTACTTTATACTTATCTATTGAACCATCTGCTTTCATTTTTCTCTTGAATATCCATTTATATCCAAGAGGTTTAAAACCGGGTGGAAAATCCACCAATTTCCAAGTATAATTTTGCATAATGGATTCAATTTCATTATTAACAGCCTTTTTCCAGACAGGTGCTTCAGGACCTGTAATTGCTTCCTTAAAGGTTTGAGGTTAATTTTCTAACAAGAATGTCAGAAAATCTGGACCAAAGGATTTTAATGTTCTTGCTCTCTTACTTCGTCTTGGTTTATCATCAGTTAAATCCTGTTAGTTGAGACCATTACCAGTATCTTGTGTTTGATTGTCATTAATCTCTTGACTTTGTATACAATCATAAGTTCTTTTATGTGAACTTAATTCATGTCCTTCTTGTAAGGAAAAAAATGTTCAAAAAAAACAGCATTCTTTGACTCTATAATAGTGTTCATATATATATTAGGTATTTTTTATTTATAAGTCAGAAACCGATATGCACTACTATTCTGAGCATAACCAATAAATACACAATCCACTATTTTTTGTCATATCTTAGTCTTTTTGGGAACAAGAACTTCTACTTTTGCCAAACACCCCTACATTTTTAAGTATTTGTAGGAAGGTAGTCGACCTTTCCACAATTCATAAGGAGTGCTGTTAGTTTTCTTGTGGGGTATTATGTTAGGAACATAATTAGGAGACAAAATTGCTTCCCCCCACAAATTCTGCGGTAAGCCTGAACTTAGTAATATGACATTGATCATTTCTTTAAGGGTTCTATTCTTCCTTTCAGCAATTTCATTTTGTTGTAGAGAATAGGATGTTGTAGTTTGGTGAAAAATGTTATGTTGTGCACAAAATTCATTTAATGTTGCATCATATTCACCACCTCTATCACTTCTAACCATTTTAATGGTTTTACCAAGTTGATTTTCAATTTCAGTTTTGTAGAGTTTAAACATTTCTAAAGCTTCATCTTTACTTCTAAGTAAGTATACATAACAATATCTTATGCAATCATCGATAAATATTATAAAATACTTCTTGCCTCCTCTAGTTTGAACAAATTTAAGATCACACACATCAGTATGAATTAATTCTAGAGGTTCGGTTTTTCTTTCAATCGATTTAAATGGAGTCTTAGTTTCGTTTCTACACAAATCTCACATTTGTGATTAGGATCAATTTCAAACTTTAGTATATAATCCAAACCAATTAATCTACGCAAAATATCAAAATTTACATGTCCTAATCTTCTATGGCATAAATTCGACTCAAGAATATAAGCAAAAGATGTTTTATTCTTATTAATAGCAAGTTTTGGAACAACCGTTATTACATTCAACATGAAGAGACCATCACTCATGTATTCCTTACCAACATACATACCACTCTTTGTTAATACAAATTTATCATACTCAAATACAAGCCTAAAACCATTTTTACACAAAGAACCAAAAACTAAATTCTTCTGGATGTCTGGTACATGCAGTACGTTGTTGAGGGTAAGTTCCTTCCTTGATGTCATCTTCAAGATCACATTTCCTTGTCCAGCTATAGTAGAAGTAGAAGAATTTCCCATGAAAAGTTATTCACCATTTGCAGCCTCATTGTAAGTAGTGAACATCTTCTTGTCCGCATAAATGTGACAAGTTGCCCCAGTGTCAACCTACCATTCTTTGGGATTTCCAACCAAATTAGCCTCAGACATCACAGCAGAGTGATTAATGTCATTTACCCCATCAAAGATGTAATCTAATTCTGTTACATTGGCTTGATTGGTGGTCTTCTTGCTTGTACTTCCATGATCCTTCTTAGAGCGACGGCAATCAGAAGCTCAATGTCCAGTTTTGCCACAGTTATAGCATTTGCCTTTGAACTTTTTATTGCCATTATTGTTGTCTTGTTTAGGACCATCTCCAGTAAACTTCCTCTTTTTGTTATGTGGTTTGTGTACTTGTTCAACCACATTAGCCTTGGACTCAATGGGATTTTTACCATTTCTCTTTTCAGCCTTTCGGTTATCTTCCTCAATTCTCAATCTTACAATAAGTTCATCCATGGTCGTCTCGTTGCATTTATGTTTTAAATAATTTTTGAAATCTTTCTAAGCCGGTGGTAACTTTTCTACTAAAGCAGGGAAGACTCGCTAAGAGATATACCTTCAGAATGAATATTATGTAAAATTAATTGAAAACTTTAAACTTGAGAAATTACTGTCTGGGAGTCTACTATAACGAAGTTTAGAAATTTACCGACAACAAATTTCTTTGTACCAGCATCCTCTGTCTTGTACTTTTTCTCCAAAAAATCCCACAATTCTTTTGCTATTTTTAAAGGGCTGTAAACATTATACAGCATGTTGTTAAGGCCACTAAGGATGTAGTTTCTACATAGAAAATCATAATGTTTCCAAACGTCGACAGCGACAACAACTTGTTGATCACTTTCATTATCTCTCAGTACTGGAGCCTCTTCGCGTAGAAATCGGGCCAGATTTAGAGTTGTAAGATAGAACAACATTTTCTGCTGTCATCCCTTAAACTCAGTGTCATTAAATTTTTTTGATTTTTCTCTATTATTTATTGGAACTTAAATATGGTTCTAGACAGGGACCGGAGTCATTGTAACGATCAGATTTGGAGTACTACTTTTAGCAGCCATAATATCTGATTACAAAAATCAAAAAAACGAAAACATAAATTAATTTTCTAGTTACTCAAATCAGAAAATAAATTATAACACAAAATAATTTTATTTTTCTAGTTATTAAAACCAAGAAAATAAATTGCTACACAATAATTTTCTGTAACACTATTACACAAAATAATATTCTGAATTGTTAATGACACCAGTATATTACAACTAGTTGTTAAAGAAAATAAATTGTATATTACTACTATTTGTCAAACAGTATATTACTACTATTTGTATTTTCCAACCTGAATATTACTTTGTGAAAGTCCAGAAAAATAAATACAATGAAGATTCCAAAAAAGGATCTATCTTAATATTGTTGGACACTCTTCAATGTATTAAAATAAATAAAAAAAATTCTGTTTTTATACTTAACAACAACGGAATACAGAAGAAATAGAGAAAATGAGAGAGATTGTTTGATTACAAAAATCAAACCAGAATATAAAATAAATAAATAAAACAGATTTTTATTTTGTTACAAAACAAAATGAAAATCTGAAACATAAAAAATAATAAAACAGAAAAGTAAATTAATTACTTACCAAATTAATTTCTTAAACTATTTTTCTGATCAAGTCCAGTGTTTAACACTGTGTCCTTAAGATAGATTCGTCCTCTCCACGGTACTTTCAGATTGTGGACGTCCATCTCTTAGGATAAAATGATCAATAGTAAATAGTAGCAGCATTACACACTATTTACACAATGAACACACTGTATACATACACTTTCTTACAAAGAAAATAATGCAGCAAAATACAGAGAGAGCGGGCAGAATTTGGAACGAAAATTGGAGTTAAAAAACAAGTGAGGGATTGCCTATTTATAGATGTAAAGGTGGCTGCACAGTTTGAATCAAACAGGTGCAAAACCTGTTTGAACAGGTATTATATCTGTTCGGTTTGAATGAACAAGTAATGTGGCTGTTGGGTTTAAATTCAAACAGATATTCATCTGTTCGGGTGGGGAAAAAATCGGAGCCAATTTTGAAATTAATTTTCGAAATTCAAATTCCAAAAAATTAGAATTTAATTTTAGAAAAATAAAATTTAAATGCTTTTGACCTAAAAAAATAGATATTGGGCTGAACGTGTTACCACTTTGACCCGTCAACTTTGACGCATGGGTCCCACCTAAAAAATAGACCAAAGTTGAGGAAAAATTTGTTTTTCTAAAACCCATTTCTAACACATCTTTGTCCCATTGTAGTGATATCAAAAATTAGATAACGTGATTATCATTTTTAAAAAATCACCAAATTAAAAAAAAAAATGGCAGCTTTGATTTTATACTTTTTATTAATGTTAATCTTATTATCTTGTATTTAGGAGTGCAGGTAAAAAATGAGAGAAGGTATAGCTTTCCTTTAATTAAAATGGTTACTCTTAAGTTTTAAAAGATAGTATCGAGAGACTGATCATCTTTGTCTCATTGTAGTGATATCATAAATTAAATAACGTGATTATCATTTTAAAAAAATCACCAATTGAAGAAAAAAAAGTTTGTAGCAGCTGTACGAGAAAGAAATAATCTTCTCGTATAATCCTGTTGACCAAGTCCGCGCTCCTCCAAACGTCGTCGCTTTACTTCCTGAAAACACAAACGTGAGCTAGCCAGCGGGTGTGTGCTGGATACCTCTCCGATGCCTAAGTTAGCAAAATAGACAAAAGCTCTGTGTATTCGAGAATCAAAGTTGTGTTACCTCTCCATAGGTGATGGTATGAGCTTTTATAGGTTCCCCGTGGCACAATCCTAGTAGAACTCTTATTTCTTCATGTAGAGTCCTCCTAGGAATCATACTCCTGAAAGATAATACTTATCCTTCAACGCCCCCTTCACTGCTTAAACCAAGTGAGATGGTCCTAGCTCGGTGTCATATCCAAACGACCGAGCTAGCATTGTCATGACACAATGACAATGTAACCGAGCTAACAATACTCATGTTACATTTATCCCGGCGCTTTATGTGTAACATGTACCTCGGCTTTGCTTGTAGACCGTGCTAACCATAGCGTACTTTGACCGAGCTACTCAACAGCAAGGTCCTAAATAGAAACCAAAAATACCTCGGCTCAAGATGGTTTGACCGGGCTAACTGTCACCGCGCCGACCGTGGTGACCGAGCTAACCACCAAGCTCCTTCGGACTGGGCTACCAGCAAGGCTCCTCTGGACCGGACTAATTACAAGGCCCTTTTACTTAGCTCTTCTTACTGTGGCCCACAGAATGGCCCATTACCCAGCTCAGCCCAATTTACATATAAATTACCCTCTCAATTGCTCCTGAATTCCATCTGCGCAACATGATAGGGATTACCTGTTACCAGCCGAGCTAAAAAAAAAAAACTTTAGCCTTCCAACCGAGCTAAATTCATACTGTGCTACCCATCTATCCTGTCAAAAACGTCTCTTCAATGGCTGTAACTGAATCGATTTCTATTCCAAGGACACGTGATAGACTCTTATTAGCCAAATGCAGTTGTCACGCCGTCTTCGTACTCCGTGTTTTTTGAACAGTCCCGCCTTTTTTGTCCTTCTTTACACAAAAACTACTCATTTTTGAATCTATTATGTTCACTATTCATCATTTTTCTCTCTCTTCAAACTTCTTCTCTCTTATTCTCTTGCACCTGTGGAGCTCGTGTTCTTGCTGGTACTACCTCCATTTTCAGTGCCTCTACCTTGAATTGGTAAGTGGTTTGAATCTTCTTCTTTTCTGTTGATTTCGCACCTCTTTTGCAACACAAAGTATGTTTTATTCGTATGTGTTTCAAAACATATGCCATGTTTGCTTTCATTTTTCCCTGAAAAACCATGTAATAGAACCACTTGTACTCAAGAATAATCTGAAGAACGATGTATTTGATCCAAAATCACACATCAACCGAACTAGGATACTGTTTGTATTAGATGGAAGCCTAGCCATAACCAACAACCGCACTAAAACTTATGCCATACTTGTGGTTTCCATAAATTAGGGACCTTTCGTTTCTTTTAACCGAGCTATCGCACCGTACTAGGTTTGCGCAATACCACGCTAGAAAGCCTCAACCCTCGACCAAGCTAAATCTAGGGGCTAAACCAGCTCCCTTAGTTCAAAACCGAACTAAGAATGCTGCCCCAATGGCTCAACCGGGCTAAAAGCCCCTTGCTTAAACCGAGCTAAGACTGATAGCATCCCATGTAACTGAGCTAAGACTTCATTTATCTTGCCTATATTTCTTGTAGCATGGTCCCACGATCTGTGCTTAACACCTTTATTTTTTACTTTACAAACTCTGACTAGGTTGCCCAGGCACTCCTTTGAACGTTCGACCGAGATATCCAACATCTTCTCAGCGCCGAGCTAACACTTAGGCTAAGTTATACATAATTTAAATCCTTATAGGTAAATATAGGTTTTTAGTGAACTCACTAGGTGCTATGGCCGAGTTCCGAAGGGACTACCATATCCCTGATGATGTTCATCTCACTTTAGCCGAACTAGATACCATACCCTGGAGAAACCCTGGCTTTGTTCCCTTTACACTTCTTTCCATTGTAGAAACCGGACTAAGATTTCGTGTACAGCCCCTTCTATGCGAGTTCCTCAGACAAACCAACCTCTACCCTACCCAACTTTCCACAAATTCGTTCCGCATAATAAATAGTATCACCGAGCTAAACCGTCAGGCTGGACTTAATCTCGGTCTAGCTGAGCTCTTCTACCAATACTCCATAGGATCAAATGAAGATGGTTGGGTTTACTATTTAAGAATATGGCGCCGGCGTGAAAAGATAGTAAAGAATACCCCAGATAAGGACGTCAATGATGATGATTTCTTCTGGGTATTTGGGAACTTTGAGGACCATCAAGCCCAAATCCCAAGGGACAGAATAAATTGGAATAAGGGTGAAGCCGATAAAATTACCTCGGCTCAATTCCATGCTTTTCTTTACTTCGGTTTTCTTATGTTAAACCGCACTGACTGTCGTCTTCTTTTCTTCATGTAGATTTGAACTTTCTCAAGTCCCAGTACAGCTATCCCAACTTAAACACACTTCGAGCTGCACTGCGATATCTTAATAGAGGTTGGGCCGAGCTACTGAATTTTGAACCGACGTACAGATACAGTAGTAGGCGAAAGACCAGGGTGACTGACTTTTTGTTGGAAGCCTCTCCTGAACCGGACCCATCCTTGCCTAAAATTAACCTGATCCGACTAACTGCTGAACAAGAAATGGCCAAGAAGAGAGCCGTAAGAGCCCTTCTGACCGAAACAAACCAGCCCGAGGTACCACCGACTGGCCAAACACAAGAGGCCGTGGTAGCCCTGCCAACCCATCAGCCTTCAACATCTCAGGCAAGTAAGCGTGCTCGGATTTCTCCACCCGAGCCACGCCTTGTCGATGAGGATGAAATCGTGCTTCCTCCAACCGCAGTACCAAGCCCGCAACCTGAGAGCTTGGACTGAGCTAACTCTTCTGATTGGGCACCGAAATTATCGTACCAGAACCGAGCCATCCGAGACACAGATTCAATGGTGGCAGACAAAGATCACATGCTGGCTTTCAATCTGGCTAAGAGCGTGTGTCTGCCCCCTGATATGGATCATCATGCCCACCTAACCGAGCTAAAAGCTATCCGTTCGGCCACCAAATCAATGGTGTTAGTGAGTATTCTTTCCTTTATCTTCCTTTTTTGTGCAACTTTTAGCTCGGTTCTTACTCCAATTTGCTTACCATATTTACGCAGGCCATGCAGAAAAACTAGATTGCTCATAAGCGTGTGCTAGAGCTACGCAAAACAACAAGGCAAGCCTTGGCAGAGGCTGACCAGAAGACGGCCGAGCTAAACGAGGCCAAACAAAAAATGGTCGAGCTTCAATCTGAAGTTGCCCACCTCACCAGTGTAGTTAACATAGCCGAAATGGAGAAACAAAAAGCTTTGACCGAGCTGAAAGACTACTACCTGCGTGAGCTTGCCACTATTGAGGAGAAGAAGACGGCCAAGATAACTGACCTTGAGAAGAAGATCGGTGATGCAGAAGACTGCAGCTTCAAAGAAGGTGAAGCAACCTACATTCTACAGTGCAAAGCTGCCAAGGATCTATTTTTAAGTGCGGGTGGAAGGCGGCGGTAGAACAGCTCGGTCACGGTCCAAAGACTGAGGATTTCCTGAACCCTCCATCGTACTTTATACCGAGCTGTATGGCGGAGTATGCAGCCGCCATTCAACAAAAATTCCTTGAATCTGACGATGATGATGAAGAGGCCGTGCCTAATAATGCCCCGGTCATTAGTGATCCTGCCATCCAGTCAGCTCGGGTGAAACCACTGGTGGAAAACCTGACAACCGAGTTACCAACTGAAACCGGGCTCCGAGTCGAACTGGATGCTGATCTTGACGACCTGTTTGCTTGACTTTGTATTTTCATCTTTTTTTTCTTTTTTTTACGTTTGGAAAGAAAACTGTAACCGGGCTGAAATCCCACCCTTTTGTAACTCTTTATTTGCATTCTCAATGAAATCGTCTCTTGTTTTTTTCAACTGCCTGTTTGGTTTACGTCTATGATTACTTTCTCAATATAATCTGAATAAAGTACATTCTCTGGCCGAGATTTTATCCCAGTCTTAACTTTGTAATCTAGCTATCCATACTTGCCAACCTCTTCAGCCTAGATTCTTATCTCGGCTGAAGAACAATAAGTGTTAGTTTTTCCAGCCAACCTCTTCAACTTAGATTCTTATCTCGGTTGAAGAACAATAAGTGTTGGTTATTCCAGCCAACCTCTTCAGCCTAGACCCTTATCTCGGCTGAAGAACAATAAGTGTTGATTTTTTCAGCCAACCTCTTCAGCCTAGATCCTTATCTCGGCTGAAGAACAATAAGTGTTGATTTTTTCAACCAACTTCTTTAGCCTAGATTCTTATCTCGGCTGAAGAACAATAAGTGCTGGTTTTTCCAGCCAACTTCTTCAGCCTAGATTCTTATCTCGGCTGAAGAACAATAAGTGCTGGTTTTTCCAGCCAACTTCTTCAGCCTAGATCCTTAGCTCGGCTGAAGAACAATAAGTGTTGGTTTTTCCAGCCAACCTCTTCAGCTAAGATCCTTTGCTCGGCTGAAGAATAATAAGTGTTGGTTTTTCCAGCCAACCTCTAAGTTGGTTATTCCTGCCAACCTAGAACAAAGTGTTTGGTTATTCCGACCAAAGCGTCCTGCAGCCTGGATCCTTATCCTGGGCTTAGGAGGGGTGTTGGTTTTTCCAGCCAACCTCTAAGTTGGTTATTCCTGCCAACCTAGAGTAAAGTGTTTGATTATTCCGACCAAAACGTCCTGCAGCCTGGATCCTTATCCTGGGCTTAGAAGGGGTGTTAGTTTTTCCAACCAACCTCTAAGTTGGTTATTCCTGGCAACCTAGAGTAAAGTGTTTGGTTATTAAGACCAAAACGTCCTGCAGCCTGGATCCTTATCTTGGGCTTAGGAGGGGTGTTGGTTTTTTCAGCCAACCTCTAAGTTGGTTATTCCTCCCAACCTAGAGTAAAGTGTTTGGTTATTCCGACCAAAACGTCCTGCAGCCTGGATCCTTATCCTAGGCTTAGGAGGGTTGTTGGTTTTTCCAGCTAATCTCTTCAGCACTGATCCTAATCTTAGCTGAAGAGAGTGCAAAGTTGGTTATTCCGGCCAACTATGCTTTCAGTGCGCCTAACTCACTAAAACAATCTTTTACAGAAGGAAGCAACTATACTGAAAAGAAACTACTTGCTTTATTGAGAAAGAAAAAATCACAAATACTTGAAAGAAAAGCTAAAAATAAAATAGTTTGAGATTGGCAGTGTTCCATGGCCTGGGAATGGCTTTGTCGTCTGCGTCTTCCAAGTGGTATGCACCTTTGTTAGCTAATCTAACAACTTTGTAAGGTCCTTCCCAATTAGGCCCTAACTTGCCATCTCCGGGTACCAAGGTGTTCCCCATTACTTTGTGCAGTACCCAATCTCCAATCTTGAATTGCCTTGGATGTACGGTCTTGTTGTATTTCCTAGATAACTCCTGTTGGTATGAGGCGACGTGAACCAGTGCTCTTTCTCTTCTTTCTTCTGCAAGGTTGAGCTCTAATGCGATGGCCTCTCTATTTAAGTCTGGATCAAAATTTTCGCTTCGAATGGTGGGGAGGCCAATTTCCAATGGGATTACTGCTTCCATGCCGTAGGCTAAGGAGAATGGTGTTTCTCCTGTTGATCATCGAGATGTGGTACGGTAAGCCCATAAAACATGAAGAAGCTCCTCAGCCCACTTTCCTTTTGCTTTTTCTAACCTTTTCTTCAATCCATCCAAGACAACTTTGTTTGATGCTTCTGCCTGGCCATTTGCTTGGGGTTATGCCGGTGTAGAGTTGTAGAATTCTATCTTGTATTCCTCACAAAAGCCTCTAAAAACTTTGTCGTCGAACTGGGTGTCGTTGTCTGATATCAGTGCCTTGGGTATGCCGAACGGAGTGATTATATTCTGCCAAACGAACTTCTTCATATCTTTCTCCTTTATTGATGCTAGTTCTTCTGCTTCCACCCATTTTGTGAAGTAGTCTATTGCTGCAAGGAAGAATTTTCTATTACCGGGTGCTGTTGGAAGAGGTCCTTCTATGTCTAAGCCCCACATTGCAAAGGGCCAAGGGCTAGTTAGGGGTAGAAGCACTCTGGCTGGCTGATGTATTTGGTGTGCGAACTTCTGACATTTCTCGCACTTCTTGACATACTTTTCTGAATCTGCTTGCATGTAAGGCCACTAATATCCCTGCGAAATTGCTCTGTAAGCCAATGATCTCCCCCCTTGGTGGCTTCCGCATACGCATTCGTGAATCTCGAACTGGAATGCTTCGACCTTGCTGAAATGGATACACTTCAGGTAAGGTCCTGTGAAGGATTTCTTGTACAAGGCCATTGATGGGGAGAGCCAAAATTGTTGTGACTTTGCCCTTATCTTGTTGGCCTCCTTCTTCTCTTCGAGTAAAATGCCGTCTTTTAGGAACACTATGATAGGATCCATCCATGAAGGGCCTAATTCGGTGCAACATACTTCTTCTACTTCAGGTTCTTCAATGCTTGGTCTGGGTAGGAAGTCGATCAGTAGTGGATGTAGAAACTGTAGACGTCCCCGAACGTCCCGGGAGGGAAATCTCCCGTTTTGTTCATTTGGGCTCACTACAATACAGGACTCAATGTCACAGTCCTGCATCTAATCTCGCAGAATGCAATGCAAGACCGATGAATCGTCAAAGAGTCCAAATTCGGCAAATCGTTTTTGAAAACATATTTTTTTTTTTTTAAAGAAGTGCCAAAGATGGACTGCTTTGCCAGATACAGAGCCGCCACCTAAATATTTATTTTAGGGGAACTTAGGAAACCCTGACTCGTTGCCTAAGGCCACGTGTCCGTCATCACCAAAGTTGCCTCGGCTCGGGAACTTGGGTACGATTGGGAAAGGTCACTTCGTGAGCACTCCTGCTCGCCCGATCAAAGATCGGCCTCTACTAACCATGATATCGAGTTTTGACAACACTATGCGTTCTTATTCCGGTTATTAGCCTAGATTTACTATGTGATGCGCGCAGCATACAAGTATCGACTGGATCGCCTGAATTGGAACAAAACATCTCATGTTTGTTTTGAAAACGGTTTGTTACTCGCTAGTAGGCTTAAAATGCGGATTTGCCACCCTTGGGTGGGCTTAGAAAATAAGATGATTTGCCACTCTCAAGTGGGCTTAAAACTCGTATTTAATGCATTATTCCAATTCAGATAATCCAATATTCACCCACAAGCATTCATGCAGGTATATCACATAAGTAGTTAGCCTCATGGTAAACATGCTATCATGGCAGTCACTCATACACATGCAAGGATGCTAAAGCATAAACACTCACCGAGTACTCCAAGCCAAAACAAAAAGCTATGTTAGAAATTCATGCATGATCCTAACTATACAGAAATGCCTAATGCAACACATGCAGAAATGCAACTACAATAGGTCGGCTATTCTAAGATGGCATATGATGATGTTATAGCTAACACATATTCAATTTGGAATTGAAATACAAATGCAGTTAGTATGATGCGCCGAGCCCGGTGCATGCAAGACAGATGAATGATGCAAACATGCAAGCATAAGTATGCTAATTGAAACATGCCCTAATCTAACCATCATAAGCTGATAAATAAAAGAGAGAAAGACGTGGGGTTGGAAGACATATATCACACACACGCACACTTATTACAACATTGTGCCCTCGCTCGGAGGGTCCGAATAAATAATACAGTCCGAATAATAATTATAGTCCGAATAAGTACAAAACCCTAATTAAATAACAATTTAACCAGGAAAGCAAGTAAATTAGCATGCAAATCTACGGACCGCCTCAGCTCTGTTCCGAATGATGAAAGATGCATGCTCGAGTTGCCTTGCGCGGAAATCCATTGCGATGCCCCGATTCGCCTCTGTTTACAATTAATGCCAGAATGCTGTGCAAGGCTTTAGAAAGCTGCTGATTTCTGATTTACTGTAATAGAGAGCAAGAAAGGGGCACAGCAAAGCATTTTCACATATGTATGCATGACTACTCTTCAGGAAGTGTAGTCATCGATCCTTGTACCACCAATCACGCATCTCGATGCATGATGGCCGAGGAGTCGAATTGCATGACTCGATGTGAAATGAATATACGTATAAACACAACAAGGCCTAGACTCCATCATGGTTAATCCAGAGTGTCGGCAACCAGGAATTGAGACACGTTTCGTCACTTAGAGTACGGAACGTCCCTCGTTTCTCGTGCTTGGGCTAACTCCTATCCCAAACACAATGCAAATGAGATGGCATACACAATGCGACTAACATGTAACCTAGCATACGCAATGTTATGGACTAAGATGGCATACACAATACACGTGATGTAACATGGCATACACAATACTCTAACATGCGACCTAGCATACGTAAAGGCTATGGACTAAAATGGCATACACAATGCATGATGGACTTTCACCAACATGAGTGGACCTCAGCCACACTCACATCAGTGGCCATTAGATGAAAATGAGACAACCGAAATGCGTGCACACATGCACGAATACCAAGGACCGAACCTATGGCATCAAATGTCACTCTACCAAGGCATGGCAGGGGATGAAAGATGGCATGCAAACATGCAATTTTCAACACTGAAATATGATGTGCAATGGTCCCGAATCATGGAAATATGGCACCCAATGCATGAAAGAGACCCCGAAACTCAAAACTAGACAAATGAATTGAACCACAAGTATGCAAAGCAAGCATTATTTGTCCATGAGGCATGAAAAAAGAGCTAAGGCAGTCCAAAATAAGCACAACATCAGTTCCAAGCATGGCCCAAAAGTGCTAACATGAAGGGCTAAAACAACATGCAACGTAGGCTAGTAAGCATGGTTTACATGGCATGTAAAACTAGACAAATGAATTGAACCACAAGTATGCAAAGCAAGCATTATTTGTCCATGAGGCGTGAAAACAGAGCTAAGGCAGTCCAAAATAAGCACAACATCAGTTCCAAGCATGGCCCAAAAGTGCTAACATGAAGGGCTAAAACAACATGCAACGTAGGCTAGTAAGCATGGTTTACATGGCATGTACATGAAGCATAAGAGAGGTCACCAAACCAGACAAAAATAGGAATATGATATGCTAAAATATGCCCAAATAACCACTGAAACTCAGTCCATGCATGCAAGAATGATGGGCTCCTTTGGAAAGCCATACAAGGGGTTGTTCTATACATACATGATGGACACACCAAATGGTAAAACTACCTTTGGACAGAGGTTCTGAGAGTCCTAAAACCCACTAAAAAGAGCCTGAAATAGGTCTAGGAAACATGCAAATAAAGGCCCCTTTGAAAGGCCTTGAATGGGGTTGTTCTATACATGCATCATAGACACAAAATATGGCCAAAGGGGCTCCAAAAAGAGTCAAGGAAGACCTTAAAACTCACAAATAATGGCCTGAAACAAGACTTCAAAGCATGTAAAATGGAGCTCCTTTGGAAGGCCAATAAAGCTAGTAAAGAGAACAAGGGGTGAGAGGGTCACCCCTCTCTGATTTTGAAGCTCAAAAACACATATTGGCCACTGAAAATCCACTGGATTTTAGTGGCCAAAAGGCCAAACCAAGGCCAATGCAAATGCTCTAATGCATAGCCCTAAACATGAGGAAATGGAGCATACAAGGGGGAAGATGACCCCAAACAGAAAAAAGTTCTCCTGAAATGGGTCTAGGAAACATGAAAATAAAGGCCCCTTTGAAAGGCCTTGAATGGGGTTGTTCTATACATGCATCATAGACACAAAATATGGCCAAAGGGGCTCCAAAAAGAGTCAAGGAAGACCTTAAAACTCACAAATAATGGCCTGAAACAAGACTTTAAAGCATGTAAAATGGAGCTCCTTTGGAAGGCCAATAAAGCTAGTAAAGAGAACAAGGGGTGAGAGGGTCACCCCTCTCTGATTTTGAAGCTCAAAAACACATATTGGCCACTGAAAATCCACTGGATTTTAGTGGCCAAAAGGCCAAACCAAGGCCAATGCAAATGCTCTAATGCATAGCCCTAAACATGAGGAAATGGAGCATACAAGGGGGAAGATGACCCCAAACAGAAAAAAGTTCTAAACAAACATGTTTATAAGATCAAAACAAGACTTTTTTCAGTTTATGTTTAAGTCCAAAAATGCTTGCAAATAGGGCTAAAGAATGGAGAAAAATAATGTCAAAATGGGAGAAATTGAGACTTACCCTTGTAGCACAGCAATGCAGCAACTTTTGGACCAAGAAAGTGAGCTCTCAACCTCTAAAAATCAGTCCCAAGGTGGTTGAATGGATGGTGGAGGCGGTAGGCTAGGAGGTGTAGTGTAAATGGTGCAAGAACAAAGGGGTTTTGGAGCTTGAAAGAGAGAGATATGGAGGGAAGTGTATGTATGCTCTAACCAAAGGGTTCAATCCTAGCAATGGAATAGGAGGCCTCCCTTTATAGAGAAGAGAGGCCAAAGCTTCTCTAAGAAGCTTCAAACCAAGCTCAAAGATCCACCATACACGTGTATGGAGGATCACTTCTGAGGCTTCCAGCTGGCACAGCTGGCTTACACTCAAAGAGACCAAAAAGCAAGAAACAGGCCGACCAGTTAAGGTGGTCGGCCAGCCACTCCGCCTAGTCAGCCGACCAGGGGTCAAAAAGGTCAAGTTGAAAAGGTGGTCAGCCATACCAGATTGGTGGCCTCCCAGGTGAGTAGAATACAACTGTATGGTGGGAGAACAGAAAATATGACCCAAAAGAGAGAAAAACCAACTTTTTAGCAAGGTTTAAAAGGGTCAAGAAGAATTACTGGTTGGCCTACCCATATTGGTGGCCTCCCAGATGAGCACAACACAATGGTGGTATGAAAAACCAGAAATTGTGGCTCAAAAGTGAGAAAAACCAGCTTTCTGTTAGAAAAAACGGCTGGAGGAGAGAGAAAAAGAAAAAGATGGTTTCCAAGGGGAAAAGGTGGCCTCCCACCATAGTACCACCTCCCTAGCAATGAAAATAAGGTCCCTACCAAAAATGGACCAAGAAGGATGCAAAACGAAGGTTCGGGAGCCAAAACGCGCAGTCCGGGCCCCCGAAAACAGGCTGTTAGGTACCGGAAGTGACGTGCGACCACGAAGGTGGTCTCTCGGGCCACAGTGTCCCTCAAAAGAGAGGAAACAAGGTGTGTGCCAAAAATTGGAGCAAACGGAGGTAGTTAAGTGGTCCTGAATCGAGGCATACGGCCGACGGCTCCGAAAATCAAAAACTAGTCTCCGAATGGAAAAATGGCCTACGGCCACAAAACGTAGCCTACGGCCACTGAGAGATGGTCTACGAGACCTCTCCCTTCCTTCAGGAAGAGAAAACAGAGAAAACAGGACCTGGTTCATAAACCGAGGCAAAGCACAAAAGAGCCCCGAAGTCCGGAGGCAAAGCTCGCAGCCGAGACTCTGAAACCTCAGAACGAGCACAATATGCATCATCACCGAGCGCTCAATCGGTGACGTCTGAGTCTTAAGGTCGGTCAAAAACGGGGTGTCTACAGGGATGGATATGTCTGCCATTGAAGCAAAGCCTGCTAGTTCGTCTGCTCTGCTGTTTTCTTCTCTGCCAATCTGCTCTATCCGCATTACTTCGAACTTCATGATCTATTTTCTGGCTAACTCTTGGTACTTAGACATCCTTTCATCCTTTGCTTCATAGTCGCCTGAAATTTGGTTTACCACCAACTGTGAGTCACTGTAAACCATTAGCTCGGTGGCCTTCATGCAGAGTGCTGATTTTAGTCTTGCCAGAAGTACTTCATACTCCGCTTCGTTGTTTGATGCTAGGAAGCCAAGGTTGACTGCCTGTTTCACTACTAGGCCCTCTGGTGAGATGAGGACTATGCCGAGTCTTGCACCGTGCCTATTGGATGCTCCATCCACAAAGAGCTTCCACATCTCTCCAACAAACAGCTTCCAGCAAATAGAGGGATCGGATGATGCCTTGGGGTCCTGAGTGTTGCTGGTGTTTTCTTCAAAGTCCACACTTACCGTTTGCCCCTTGCTATATGATTGTACCAAGTCCTTATTTGTTGATAAGTCTTTGTTTGGTGCAGCATGGTTTGTTTCTCCCTCCTTTTGTTTACTCTGGTCTGTCCTGGGATGTGGCTGGGTATCCTGTATTAGGGGTCGTGCTATTCCGGCGCCACTTTCCATCCCTATTTCGGTTGTACCCGTTAAGTCAACTGGGCAGACATGATGACTTCTTGGTGTGAATTCTGCGACAAAATCTGCCAAAGCTTAGGCTTGTATCGCGGTTCTGGGTTGAAACTTGATGGCAAACTGTCCTAACTCTACTGCCCACTTTAAGATTCGCCCAGAAAAGTTCACCCTCTCAAATAAAGCTTTTAATGGAAAAGCTGTGAGGATGATTATGGAGTGGGCGTGAAAGTAGTGCGACAACTTCCTTGAGGCCATCATCAAGGCTAAGGCCAATTTTTCCAATGGTAAGTACCTGGTTTCTGCGCCCAGCAACGTCTTGCTTACATAAAAGATGGGCAGATGTTGGATTCCTTCCGCTTGGACCAACGCTGCGCTAATTGCGTGCTATGAAACTGACAGGTACAAAAATAGCTCTTCTCCAGGTATTGGGGTCACTAGCAGCGGTGGAGAAGACATGTATTCCTTCAAACTTTCCAAGGCGCGGTCGCATTTTTCATCCTACTCAAACTTGGCCTTTAATGCTTGAAAAAATGGTCGACATCTGTCTGACGACCGACTTATGAACCGGTTTAGCGCGGCTACCATACCGGTGAGATGTTGTACTTCTTTTACTGAGTTGGACCTCTCTAGATCCTAAATTGCTTTGATCTGAGAAAGGTCTGCCTCAATTCCTCGGTTGGTCACCAGAAAACCCAGGAATTTGCCTAATCCTACACCAAACGCGCATTTAGATGCATTAAGGCGCAATTTTGTGCTTCTTTAGGATCTGAAACATCTCACTTAGGTCCCTGAGATGGTCATTCTCATCCTTGCTTTTGACTACCATATCATCGATGTAGGCCTCCATTGTTCTGCCTAGCAATGGTTCGAACATCTTAGTGATCATCCGCTGGAATGTTGCCCCTGCGTTTTTTAGGCCAAAGGGCATGACCTTGTAACAATACAGTCCTCTTGACATCGTAAAAGATGTGACCTCCTGGTCTGGCTCATACACGGCGATCTGATGGTAACCTCTGTACGCATCCAGAAAGCTAAGACGGTTGTGTCCTACCGTTAGATCTACCAGTTGGTCTATTCGTGGTAAAAAAAAACTGTCTTTTGGACACGCTTTGTTGACTGTTTTGTAGTCCACGCAGACACGCCATTTTTCCTTCTTCTTTGACACCACTACTGTATTGGATATCCACTTGGGATAGTACACTTCTCTGATAGCTCCTGCCTCTAGAAGGTTTTCCCCTTCTTCCGCCACTATCTCGGCGTGGTGAAGTGCCGATCTACGAGTGTGCTGTATGATTGGTCTTGCAGTTGGGTAGACATTCAATTGGTGACAGATGAAGTTTGGGTCAATGTTAGGCATGTCGTATGGCGTCCAGGCAAACACTTCGATGTTTGAGGTCAAGAATTCCATGATCTCTATTCTCTCGGTGCTGGACATAGATGAACCAAGCAAAAAGAACTTTTTCGAGTCCTTTTCATCTATTCTTACCTGTACCAAGTCTTCTACTGCCTTCTGTTTAGCGGCTTTGCCAACATCTGTAAATAATTCATTGCCCTTAGGTTCTTCCACCATTTGAACAAACCCTTTGGCAGCCCAGCTACCATTTACTGTGACGAAGCATTGCTTGGACATAATTTGGTTTCTGTAGACCTCTTCAATTACTCCGACTTCGTTGGGGAACCACATTACTTGATGGTAGGTTGACGCTACCGATCGCATGGCATACAGCCATGTCTTCCCCAAGATTATGTTGTAAGTGGACGGGACTTTCAATACCCAGAATTCCACTTGTTTCGTCATGCTTCCTGCTCTGACTGAGAGGATTATCTTACCAACTGGCCACTCTGGCATTGAGTTGAATCCGATCAGGGGAGATACGGCAGGTGCCAAGTCTTTATTCTCCAGTTTCAACTGCTTGAAGGTTTCGTAATACATTATCTCACATGAGCTCCCTTGGTCAATCAAAATTCGCTTGATGTCGTAATCCTTGATGTGAAGAGTGACGACTAGTGCATCATTGTGAGGGCAATATATCTTTGCCAAATCTCTATCTGAAAAAAACATGACGTTCGTGGCCTCTGTTTTTCTCTTTTTAATGGTGGGCTGTGCACTTAATACCTCTCTTAAGTGTTCAGCCTTCTTTATCATGCCCCTAAGCTCACATACTCGCTCAGGTTCGTATACCCCATGTATTATGTTTATCACGCCTTGAGGTGGGGCGTCGATCGGCGTTCCGTCTGGGTGATCGTGGTTTTGGGAGGCTGGCTACGTCCCTCCCTCAATGTACTTGTCCAGATGCCCAACTGCCACTAACTCTTCCAGGTGCTGTCTCAATGGCGTGCAATTTTCAGTGCGGTGCCCTTTTTCCTTATGGAAGGTGCACCGAGATCTTTCGTCATAGTCCTTTTGTGCCTCTCCCAATTTAGCTGGCCATCTAATGAAGGGTTCGTCGCGTATCTCGCTGAGAATCCGATAGATTGGTTTTTTGAACACTGTGGTAATGGCAGTGCGGACTCTCAACCACTTTTTACCTTGGTCCTCTCCGTTGTCTCGCCTGCCTCACCCGTTTTTGCTCGGACATTCTACCGTGTTGACTTTTGTCGGAGTCTTTTTATCTGGTATTACGGTTATACCAGATTTTGTTTTAGCATAGATGTCATCCTCCTCCACCCAAATGTGCTGGTGTATCCTCTCCATTAAGGCTTCCATTGTGAGGGGTGGCGTCATGGTGATTGAGTCCCTCAACCTGTTTCCCACTGGAAGACCTCTTTTATACTACGCGATGGCGAGATTTGTAGGGCAATCTCCTATCTCGTTGAGGGTCTCCCAATAACGACTGTTATAGGATCTCAACGTCTCCTTGTCGCCCATGTCAATGGAGAGTAGCTAATCGATCTCTACTGGCGTCTTCGTGTTCGTTCTGAACCATGTCACGAATGCCTCTGCTAATTGTGCCTAGGAGGCTATGTTTCCTTCTGGTAGCCTTTCGAACCAGGTTAAACCTAGGTCGCCAAGGCTGGATGGGAATAGGATGCACATCAAAGCCTCGTTCCGCCTGTATACTGCCATGACCTAGCGAAAGTGGCTTAGGTGCATGGAGGGTCTGTCTTTCCCTCATAAGTCGTAAATTTAGGCTGGATGAAGCCTGAAGGTAATGGTGCGTTCTCAATCGCCGGAACGAATGGCAAGCTATGTAGCCTTGCCAATACTTTATCTGTTGATTTGTAGGCAAGGTACGGTATTGGCATTCCAACCTCGACGCTTCCATGCATCCGAGGAGTCAACCGCTGAAGGGTTGAAACTCTGTGCTGGTCGCGTGCCCTAGCATCCTCCTTCCGTCGTGCCCTTTCTTCAAGCACAGTCCGTAGGTCGGACGATCTAGGCAACTTCGTTTGCCTGGATGATGTCTGGTGCATATGTGAGGGCCGATAGGTGCTTCCCTCAGTATAAGACCTCAATGATCTCGTTGTCTCAGACCTAGAGTAACGAGTTCTAGAAGTCCTTGATTGAGTGTCGCCTGTCCTGAGGCTTCTACTCTCTGCTTACGATGGTGTGGTATGTCTACCACAATCTTCTGAGTGGCGATGAGGCGTATTGCTCTTGCACCCCACTCCTGTCGTCACCCCCTTCTTTTTTATCTAGCGCTTCATCAATTCCATGTCCGCCGCCATCTTCCTGATTAACTCGTCCTGTTCCTTTACCCGATCCTCAAAAACTTGAGGGTCGATCCTCCTCCTCTGCCTATCAGGACTTGATGAGGGACGGGGGCTGTTACCCCGCCTCCCTCTTGCATCCCTCCGGGGGTTCTGTCGCTGGGGCTCTAAATCTGCCATGGGAGGGATGGAAGGCAAACCTTCGCGCCTCCCACCTCCCTCCGGGGTTTGTCTGTCAATGGCAGACTGCGGCTGTCCGCCGCCATCTTCCTGATTAACTCGTCCTGCTCCTTTACCCGATCCTCAAAAACTTGAGGGTCGATCCTCCTCCTCTGCCTATCAGGACTTGATGAGGGATGGGGGCTGTTACCCCGTCTCCCTCTTGCATCCCTCCGGGGGTTCTGTCGCTGGGGCTCTAAATCTGCCATGGGAGGGATGGAAGGCAAACCTTCGCGCCTCCCACCTCCCTCCGGGGTTTGTCTGTCAATGGCAGACTGCGGCAAATCCTCATTGTGCACCATCACATCTAGTCTAGCGAGGAAAACTTTGATCAAGAGGTTTTGTTCTTTCTGTGATTCCCATAGACGGCGCCAATTGTACAAGCAAGAAATAATCTTCTCGTATAATCCTGTTGATCAAATCCGCGCTCCTCCAAACGTCGTTGCTTTACTCCCTGAAAACGCAAACGTGACCTAGCCGGCAGGTGTGTGCCGAATACCTCTCTGATGCCTAAGTCAGCAAAATAGACAAAAGCTCTGTGTATTCGAGAATCATAGTTGTGTTATCTCTCCATAGGTGATGATATGAGCTTTTATAGGTTCCACGTGACACAATCCTAGTAGGACTCTTATTCCTCCATGCAGAGTCCTCATAGGAATCATACTCCTGAAAGATAATGCTTATCCTTCAGCACCCCCTCACTGCTTAAACCAAGTGAGATGGTCCTAGCTCGGTGTCATATCCAAACAACCGAGCTAGCATTGTCATGACACAATGACAATGTAACCGAGCTAACAATACTCATGTTACATTTATCCCGACGCTTTATGTGTAACATGTACCTCGGCTTTGCTTGTAGACTGTGCTAACCATAGCGTACTTGGACCGAGCTACTCAACAGCAAAGTCCTAAATAGAAGCCAAAAATATCTCGGCTCAAGATGGTTTGACCGGGCTAACTGTCACCGCGCCGACCGTGGTGACCGAGCTAACCACCAAGCTCCTTCGGACCGGGCTACCAGCAAGGCTCCTCTGGATCGGGTTAATTATAAGGCTCTTTTACTCAGCTCTTCTTACTGTAGCCCACAGAATGGCCCATTACCCAGCTCGGCCCAATTTACATATAAATTACCCTCTCAGCAGTTTAATTGGATGGCTATATTGGCTATGAATCAGGCTATAAATTGATTATAAACTGATACGCAAATAATTTTTATTTATATGGTCCACTGATATATCAAAGTGTGTTGATAAAGATTTTTATAATCAATCAGTGATATTGGTCGTAATTAGCAATGACGTATTGTCAATTTGTCAGCACACAAGTAATCTTCGTTCTCCAACTTATCGATCATTGATATATTATAGTGTATCAATATTAAGAGATAAAAAATCGATATGGCCTATATTTAAAAATCTTGATTGTTGGTTATCCCTTTTTATGGGAGGGAGAATTCCTATTTGTATATTCTTTCTGTGAGACTTAAAATTCTCACATATGGATTATTGAAAAGATTTAATAAAAAGATAAGTTTAGCCTTGTAGATTTACAAAGACAAACATAACCGGCACGACTTAATTAGGATTGTCAGCTAGGGACATTCTGATAATAAAATTAATAACTTAAATCAAAGAAAATAAAAGAAGAATTAGAATGTTTGTGTACTTGTGTTCCCCTTACCTTCTATGTCATGCTTCCTTTTTATAGAAGTGTAATATTTGCTTGGTAGATATTTGTTGGGTAGGCGTTGTTGATGGTGTTAGTCCATTCTTAAGACTTGTTTGAATTGGACCCAAGTGAATTGATATTTTTTTTGAACTCCCACACTTGTTAATTAAAAAAAAAAAAGAATTGTTGATCAATCTGATGCTATGCATGCAGGGTATGATTTGAAGGATTGGTGATGAGAGAGAGTGAGATATCCTTGGTTTGATTTGATTTGTTTAGTCAAAGAGGAACGAAGCTGCAGAGGAAGAAGGAAAAATGTTAAAAAAGTGTTTCGCGTGCAATTAATTGTAATATTGTTTTCATGAACCCTACAAATATATATGTATATATATATATATATCAATTCTACTGGGGCTTCAGTGGGTTGATTCTCATTGACCCTCCAGTGTCACGTGTCAGTTTGGGAGTGGTTGAAAACTAAAAAAAAAAAAAATTGATTTTTGAACCAATTACAGAGGATCTCCAACATCTCCACTGGAGGTCTCAAGTTTTATTCTATATATATATATATATATATCCAGTCAACGTTATGACTCATTGACCAATTTAATTGGATGCATGAAAATTCTATACTCGTGCATGTACGATAATGAAGTTTATGCCTTTGGTATTGAGTATTTTAATAATTTATGAAATTTATGCCTTGGTGTTGATTATTTTAATAATTTTTTTAATGTTTCATAAAAAAATAAAAAAAATAAAAGATAATGGGATAGTTTATAATAAAGTTTTAATTAAAATAACATATTAACAAACTAGTCCTAAGTATTTTAATTATAAATTCCAAAGTCCACGTTAATATTATGAATGGGTAAATTATTCATTAACCCTTACATACTTGCTCATTTTTTCATTTTAATCTTTGAAATTTTTCTTTTTCTATTTTAGCTCTTTATTTTTTATGTTTTTTTCAATTTACTCAAAAAATTAACTTATATCTTAAATTAGATAGATAATGAAACATGATATAAAAATATCATATTATATATAAGACATAAACTTAAATCTCAACATAATAATAATTTTTTTTATGCCATGTAGCAGTTGGTGTGGTATTTTCTGTCTAATTTAAAACATAAAAAGCCAAAGTAAAGAAAAAAAAAAAAACTCAAAGGTCAAAATAAGAAAATGATTAAACATAAAAGTGTAATTTAGTATGTTATGAATTTATGATTTTAATTTTTATCTCTCTTCAGACATATAGCAGGTCATTACCGGGTCTAAGAGCCCATGTGTGTCTCTGTGTGAAATTGGAACATGCATTTCCCCCAAGCTGGACTAAAACTGTATTAAACAACTAATTTTAACTTTACCTAACCTAGATTAAGAATGTGTGAAATTGAACCACTATTAAAAGCTTCACTTAAGCTGGATTACTTATGGGGTAAATTACACTTTACCATTTTATATTTGATTATTTTTTCACTTTAGTCTTAAAATTTTATCTTTTCTTAGGTTGACTTTTCATGTTTCAAGTTTTTGTCAATTTACTCTAACAACTAATTTTTGTCCAAAATTAGACAGAAAATGATACATTAATAATCACATGAGCTAAAAATATTTTATTATATATATAACTCACATCCCTAACACGAACCCAAATCCCAATTTAATAATATATTTTTTATGTTATGCAATAGTTAATGCAAAATTTTTTATCTAATTTTGAACATAAATTAGTTTTAGAAGTAAATTGAGAAAAACTTAAAATATGAAAGGTTAAAGTGGGAAAAAAAAATCAAGGACCGAAGAAAAAAATAATCAAACATAAAAAGGAAAAGAATAATACTAACTTCCCCAACGTGTTTGGTAACATTGTTTGTTTTCTATTCTTGAAAATATATAAAATAAGACTGATACCTAAAATTTGTTTGATAAATTGTTTTCAATTTTATTTTTCTCTAAAAACACCCATGTAAAAAAAAAATTACTTTTAATTTATTTTTAAATTAATTTTTGAATTTTTAAAAACTGTTTTCACTAAAAAAAAATATATATATCATTGTGGTCCACCGAAACCGCAAAGGCCCAACCCAAATTTCTGATCTAAAAAATAAAAAAGCCCAAACTAGCCCAGATCCATTTCATCGTCCAGCACAAAATCAAATTAAATCCAGGAAAAAAAAAACATGCAGTGTGTTTGGTTTCAGTTTTTTGAATTCAGTTTTTTGAAAATTAAGTTTTTTGTTTTTCGTGTTTTCTTGTTTTTAGTGAATATTTTTTAAATTTTAAGGTATTTTTTTACTTTTTTAGATACACTTTACTTAGATGTATCTAAATAGTAAAATATTTGTGAAAAAATATTTAAAAAAATTAATAAATACACAAAAATATGAAAATGTACTAAATTTTCATATTTTTTTTGTATTTTTTGGTATTTAGTGTATTTTTTAAAAAAAATTCACAAATATTATACTTTTTAAGTGTATTTATGTTAGGTGTATCTAAAAATTTAAAAAAAAAAATTGCTTAAAATATTAAAAAAATTCATTAAAAATGTTAAAATAGGAAAAATAAAAAAGTAGAATTTTCTAAAAACTGTTTTCTGAAAACTGGAACCAAACAAGCGAAACGGCCCACTTCATCAGCCCATGCTTCACCCCGGTTCGCTTGTCACCAAATTGATTCAACGAGAAATGTTAGGGATCCCAAATTTGAATGGAAAAAGACTAAGGTCTCGACAAAATGGACGCTCGAATGCCTTGAATTATGCCTTGAATTGTTTTTTTTTTTTTTTTTTTTTTTTTGGTTATTTTTTTGGACTGTGTTGGTTTAGTTGTTTTTTTTTATTATTTTATTTATTTATTTATTTGTTGGGCTATGTTGGTTTGGTTGTTTTTTATTTATTTATTTGTTGGGCTGTTTTTTTATTTTTTTTATTTTTAAGAATGGTTACGTGTAAGGGTGAGTTTAGGATTTAGGATTTAGAATTTAAGATTTAAGGTTTAAGAGGTTTAGGATTTAGGGTTTTAAGAGTAGGGTTTAGGGTTTAAGAGGTCTAGGATTTAAAGTTTAGAGTTTTAGGATTTAAGAGATTTAGGATTTAGGGTTTAGGGGTTAGGATTTAAAATTTTAAGATTTAAGATTTAGGATTTAAAATTTAAAATTTAGGAGTATAAAATTTAGAATTTTGTATACACATAACCACCCTTCTCCCAAAAAGAAAAAAAGAACAAAACTAAACCAAACCAAAAAAAAAAAAAAAACCCCAACATGATTTGAGGTAAATTTGCCTCAAATTTCAAGGCCTTTAGCGCGGTCGAAGGGAAATGTTTGGAATCTTGAATTGTGAGGCTCAAATGCGCCTCAACTTCCCTTTGTTGGTTTTTTTTTGGGCTGTAATTTTAGAATTTAAAATTTAAAATTTAAGAGTTTAGAATTTAGAATTTTAGATACACATAACCACCCTTCTCCCCAAAAAAGAAAAAAGAAAAAACTAAACCCAACCAACCCAACCCAACCCAACCCAACCCAACAAAAAAAAAAAACATGAAAAAAAAAACCCCAACATGATTTGAGGTAAATTTGCCTCAAATTTCAAGGCCTTTAGCGCGGTCGAAGGGAAATGTTTGGAATCTTGAATTGTGAGGCTCAAATGCGCCTCAACTTCCCTTTGTTGGTTTTTTTTTGGGCTGTGTTGGTTTGTTTGTTTTTTTGTTTTTCTTTTCCATCTGTTGGGTTATGTTAGTTTAATTTTTTATTTTTTTTTCTTTGAAAGGTGGTTCTGTGTTGTGTCAAAAAAAATTAGACATTTCATACTAACTCAGTCTGTGTGATTTGATAAGGTGGATGAGTTGGGTTGAACTAGTTGGGTGGTAAAATTGACTGATCAGTTAAGCTATTAGTTAAAATTTAATAATTCCTTATAATCAGTTAAGCTAATGAGTTGGTGTAAGATGTCTAGTTTTTTAGCACACCCCATGCATAACCACATTTTTAGTAAAAAAAAAAACAAAAAACAACTAAACCAACACAACCCAATAAATAGAATAAAAAAAATAAAATAAAAGAGGATGAGAATTCGAGGTGCATTCGAACCTCACAATTCGAGGCCCTAGCACTGCTGAATTTAAAGTTCACAAAAAGTTAACCCTCTATTTGTGAATTGGTTATTTTTAATTGATTTTTTGAATTTTTTTTTAAAAATATATATATATATATATATATATAAATAATGTGACAATTTATAACCAAAGAATATTAACATAAGTACTTTTTCCAAAATTATTCAATTCCTTCAACAATACAGATAGTTCACATTTCCTTTTCATTCATTGTAAATATAATTGTAAAAATTAAAATTTGAATTTCAAATATATTTTTTTGACTCAATAGTGCACGAAATAAGTAGGCGTGGGTGCCGTGTTAATTCTATTGGTGTGAATTTTTATTTTAAAGTCTCATTTTGAATAAACTTTGTAATTTTTTTAACTTTCATAAAAAAAAATAATAATAATAATTTTAATTTGAATATAGCACTTTTTAGCCTGAAGCTAAAAATCTATTTTCTCTTTTTATACTCCCTTCGTCCCAAAATAATAGTCCCTTTTGGAAAATTCAACTTTTTTTGATAATACAATTATTACATTTGAAAAAAGTTAATTTTTTCAAAATTACTCTTTTGATAGTACATTTTTTGAGAATATCAATGTCATAATTGTACTTTTTATATTGTTTATTAATTTAAAAGAAGGGCAAAATGGAAAAGAATAATACTTGGGACCCCCTTTTGGGGGTCACCCCCTCACCCCCCTTTGCCACGTGACGGGTGGTGATTGGAGGAGTAGGAAAAAAAAGAAAAAGAAAAAAAAAATGTAACCAATGAGAGAGAGAGGGGGTCAAAGGGGATGGAAGGAAAAGGGGGGATGAATCATTGTTGAATAGAAAATTTACATTATTTTTATACTTGATTTTTTAAGAGGGACTAATATTTTAAGACGGAAGGAGTAACTATTTTAGTCTCAACTCCCCCCAACTCATCATGACAAACCAGTGCTTTGTTAGAAGTATCTTAGCACAATTTTTTGTTTTTGTATTTGAAAAATGTCTCGTAACTCAAATTTTGTGGCTCAAAAGTGGTTCAAATGGCCAAAACGACGTCGTTTTGGCCATTTTTTTATTTTTTATTTTTTTGAGAAGGATGCTTATGTGTAGGGGTGTTCTAAAAAACTAGACATTTCATACCAACTCAACATGTGTGATTTGATAAGGTAGGTGAGTTAGGTTGGACTGGTTAGGTGATAAAATTGACTGATCAGTTAGGCTATTGGTTAAAATTTAATAATTCCATATAATCAGTTAAGCTAATGAGTTGGTGTGAGATGTCTAACTTTTTAGCACACCCCTACGCATAACCATCCTTTAGTAAAACAAAAAACAACTAAACCAACACAACCCAATAAATAGAATAAAATAAATAGAATAAAATAAAAAAAGGAAGAGAATTTGAGGCGCATTCTATGGGTGTGAATTTTTAGCTTCGTTTGGGATGTGGGTTGATTTTTTGACTTTTTAATTATTTTATCTCAGACTAAAAAGTTTCATTTGAAATGAACTTTTTGATTTTTTTAACTTTTATAAAAAAAATAATAAAATAATTTTAATTTGAATATAGCATTTTTTAATCTGAAGCTAAAAATCTATTTTCTCCTTTTATAACTATTTTAGTCCCAACTCACCCCCAACTCATCAGGCCAAACCAGTGCTTTGTTAGAAGTATCTTAACACAAATTTTTGTTTTTGTATTTTTGCTTTTGTTTTTGGTGTGTATATGTGTTACCTTGTCATTTCACTTTCAGTCTAAATCCTGTTTATATTGTATATTAACATGTGTAAAAAAATAAAATAAAAATAAAAATAAATCATCCTTTGTTAAAAATACTAGCATAGAAAAATTTAACATTTTTCTTACAAATTTAATTTAATGCTTGATAAAATTATTTATAAAAATATTTAATTTTATCTCAATTATATTTCTCCAATCTAGAGACAAAAAAATAAAAATAAAAAATACCATATTTTTATTATTTTTCTTCAATTAAGAAACTATATACTGTGTTTTTATATATTTTTAATAGATTGACTTTAAAATAGTAGATCAAAAATATATTATTATAAATAAATCATCTTAACTTTACATAAGAGATTTAAAAATATTAAGACATTTCTCAATAAAATAGCTTAAAAAATGGGTAATTAACTTTTGGTCAAATGAGTGTGTCAATTTCATGTTATCTTTGATATTAACTTGGTCAGTTTAACTGGGGCGTTCAAAAACTCGACCCCAACCAAGACCGACAGCTCACGAACAGATTTAACAAACATTTTGGTCGACCACCGGTTAAGATTATAGATTTTTAAATTTTTTTGAGCAAATATCAGATGAATAGATTAGAAAACGGGTGAACCCGACCCAACCGATTATATGTCAAACCCGGCCCGAACCAGCATGCAAACATTCCTAGGTTTAATGTTTGAGTGTTGATGGCTATAATAATAATAATAATAAGGGTAAATAATACTATTCCTCTCAAGCTTGATAAAAATATATTCATGCAAAAATAACCAATGTAAAATTTACATTTTCATATAAAAGATAAGACGATAACATTTTTTTTACCTATAATAATTATTGATGAGAATGAACTAAAGTGTTATATAAATTAATTTTTGTTAAAAAAAAACTCAATATAATTATGTTAAAATTATAGAATTTATTATATATTTTTTAAATTACGAGGGAGAATAATGTAATTTAAGCCAATAATATTGGGGAAATTACATCCCAGTAAGAGAATTTTTTTTTTTTTGTTTTTTTATACAAACATAGAGGGGTGCAAGTCACACTTGCACATCCACAACCTTTCAATTGCACCTCAATCACAAAGCCACTTGCACCCTACATGTTTTTATAATTTTTTTTGTCCGTCTCGTTGTGTTTAAATTCTCCTAATGATAAAAGATAAATGTTAGAGCGAATTTCACTAATGGTCCCTGTAGTTTAGGCTTGTGTCACTTTAATTTTTAACTTTTCAATTGTGGTACATTTTATCTTAAATTTTGAATTTTGTTTCAAATAAGGACAATTGAAAACACCGTTACTCCATTTCAAGAATAAAATCGTTAATTTGATAAAATATAAATCAGTTTGTCAAAAATAAATATCAAAAAATTATTTTTTTAAAAAAAAACAAAAAACTACCCATCAAAGATAAAATTATATAAAAATGATAAATTTTTACGTTTTTATTTTTTTATCAAATTAATTTTTAGTATGTGTTTTGATGATAATCATGTAATGAGTGATTGTTTTGGATGGTTATTATATAATAGATAGTTGTGTTTGATATTAATAGATATTTTTTTATGGTTATTATGTAATGGGTTATTAGGTTTTAATGTGTAATCAATATGTTTAATATATGAAATATCTTTAGTTTTGGATTTTTTAATTTAATAGATTGGTTAAATAATAATATTAAAGTTGTCGCCATGTTTGATTTTTGAAAAGATAGAAACAAATTTAACGAAAATAAATATCAAGAAAAAATTATTTAAAAAAAAATTATTCCTACCCTCCCAAAGATAAAATTATATAAAAATAACATGTGTTTTTAATTTAAATTTTAGTTTTTAAATTTTTTTTTTCTGGAAATAGCTTTTGAAAACAAAACCAAAGAAAACTTTATAATCAAGAAAGTTTCAACATTATTCACTAAAAAAATGTCATTACATTTCAAATAACATATAAGTTAATCAACACAAAATAAGTTGTATGACAACTTTACCCTTGAAATGACTCGTTTGCAAAGTCCTTATTTGGATTTAAAATTTAGGATTAAATATATCACAATTAAAAAGTCAATAATCAAAGTGATTCAAGTCTCAAAGTACAAAAACTATTAGTGTAATTCGTCCTAAATGTTAATAAGCACTGATTTGGTATACAGGGTTGGGGTGGGTTGGGGCTAAAATAATTACAAAAAGATAAAATAGGTTTTCAGCCTCAGGCTAAAAAATATTACATCCAAATCATAATCATTTCAGTTTTTCTCTCGCAAAAATCAAAAAAAAAAACCAAAAAACCTATCTTAAACGAGACTTTTTAATTTTAGACTAAAAAAGTCAAAAAGCCAATTCATATCTCAAACAAAGCCTAAGTGCCCCTATGCATTGTTTAATATTAAAAAGTGTGTATAAAGTTGTCACGACCCAAATCCACCTCTAAAGGTTTAGGCCATGACCAATCTATAATTAGACCTCAAAGACAAAATTTTGAAATTTTTTAATTAATATCGAAACCTGAAGCAGAAGCAAACAAAATAATATTGTCCATTAAGCTGTGCATACATGATGAACTAAAATATTAAAACATTTATAATACATCTTCACATACTCAAGACATATCTTATACATTTCACACATATATATACATAAGACTTTTAACAAAATACAAAACCTAGCAAGCTTGACAAAATAAAACTAAAGTCTCAACACAAAGGCATTGCTTAGATGGCTTGACAAAGGGGTGGATTCCGGGGCAAACTCTAATACCAATATTCCAGTTGCTCACCTACATATATTAAGGGAAAATGGTGAGTTAAAACTCAGTGAGTAATTGTCACGATCCAAACCCACCCTTATAGGTTTAGCATTGTGACAACCCTCACTACTGTTTACTGATAACACCACTGATTACTGCTAAACTGAGACTGATCATGATAAGTAATTGAATTGATTGAAATTCTGAGTCAATTGATTGAGTGTGTTAGTTTAAATGCATGTCTATCTGTTTGACTGTTAAATCATCTGTTCATGTATTATGTTTAAACTGCAAATTGAAGGCCTTATCAGCGGCCGAATCTGAAATTGATTAATGTTTTATGCTAATTGGAATTTATGTAATTTTATGGTGTATTTAATTGAAATGTGATTTGGTATGATTAAATTGAATTAAATAGTGTTAAATCACATAAGTTGCACTTATTTACAAGAGTGCCACTTAGTGGACAGTGGACTTTCATGAGCTTTTGTTTAATTTCCTTATGTTAGCTTTATCACTTCATCAACCTTTTTTTTAGTCCAAACCGACTACGAGAGAGAGAGAGGAAAAAACTTGTTTTCATCTTGTTTTGGCTTGGAGACTTAGGAGATTGAAGGGGTCTTGCATTATTTGAGCTTGTATACCTTGAATTCTAGACCTAAGGTAGAAAATTTACCTTCTTGTTTGTGAATTTAAGTTAATTCATGCATGGCTCATGGTAATTTAGTCATCTAAGTCTAGAATTGGTTTACAATGTTGAATTGAGAGCTAGATCATGCATGCATGCTCTTATATTGAGGTTTTGAAATTGTTTTCATGGAATTTGTTACATGCATGTCCATATTCTGTTATAGTCCATAAACTCACCATGTTTTGAAGTTAAATCTTGCATTTGATCTTGTTTTAGAGCTTTGGAATTTCAAGGAACCCTTGCATGTGTTGAATTTGCATTGTTCTTCATGTTCTTGAAGTTTATTTGAAAATTGGGTTTAATTGACTCACATTTGGGCCTTGATTTTACAAATTGAGTTTTGAATCATGTTATACTATGAATTTACAAGTGTTTTTCTAGAAAATTAGCCCAAAAGGATCGAATTTGTTGCATTAAAGTTGAGTTTTGAGCTTGAGGTTCAAATCTGGAATTTCCAGATTTTGGACCCACGCTCGAGCGAGGAACTCCACGCTCGAGCGTACACTCTGAATACGTAAAGTTCGCCCGAGCGTAAGAAGTGAAGCTCGAGCGTGAAATTCGTGTATCCAGTACTTTGCATGCGTTTACAGTCCGCTCGAGCGAGAGAGTTCACGCTCGAGCGAGGACTTGTGTCTCACGCTCGAGCAGAGTGACTCGAGCGCCCGTTCGAGCGTGATTTTTGTACATCCAGTACTTTTACTGTAGCTTAAGTCCGCTCGAGTGACAAAAGTCACACTCGAGCGGAGCTCATTTGTCTACATGTCCGCTCGAGCGTATAAAAGCCACGCTCGAGCGAGACCCCTGTTTTTCTGAAAATGTAAAGAGTGTTTTAAAGTGCATCTTTGCCATCCTCATTCCTAGGCATCTAGTGTATTAATGCATTGTTAAGAGGATCATGATGTATTATCTAATAATATAGAATTATATAGGATTAAGTATTATTCCAGTGCTGTGTTGTTCATATCTGTAACTGTAGGGTTGGCATCCGAACACTCGCCTAGTCTGCTGCTTATAGCTCAGTGCTGCTGATAAAACAATTGTAAAAGATATGTTCAATTGAGATTATTTTCTGAACAAATGACTATACTGCTTTATGAAATGACACTGTTTATTGAATAAATGTTTGTCCTATTGTAAACTGTATTCGGCATTCATAGTAATTTACTGTTCTGTTATACTGTTCACGTTACAGAGATCTCTGTCGGTTCCCATGTTTGGAACCACTACTATTTTATTGATATGATGGCTATCATTGACTGCGGTCTGTTAAGACTTACTGCGTTTTGCTATTGGAATGTACCACATATGACTATTATAGTTTCTGAATTACTGTTATGGCATGAATTATGAGCCACAAACTGAATGACTGATATATTGATAAATGACTGTTTTCAATACTGAAAGGAAATTCATTTAACTTTTTACGCAGATGTTATTCATTGGGCTTTTAGCTTACTGTTTATATATATGTAGGTATTCAGGCACCGTACCGGAGTTAGGAGCGTCGGGTTAAGCTCCCTTTTTGTCAAGCCAACCACTGTGCCTCACCTTGAGGTTCCAAGTGCTGCCAAGCTAAGGCTGCTTCGGGGTGTTTAGATTCCCCATTTTCTGTCTCTGTTTTGTACCAACTGTATAGACTGTTACTGTACTATCATGGTAGGGATTTGGGTCCCTAACTTGTATGATTGTATATGAATGTATGAATGTATATGTACTGTTTATGTGAATATGTATGAAAGTCTTTTTGCATACAGACTGTCACAGCTCACTGGACATCTTTTACTTACTTATTTTTGGCTTCCGCCAGCCCTATACTCTGTATTTTGTTTTACTATTAAGCAGGCCTTCGGTAATCTCGGATTACTGGCCGGGTACGGTACTAAACCCATAGGGGCGAATTTGGGTCGTGCACAGCATCGTAACCGGCCAGTAATCCTGGGATTACCGAAGCTCCTAAGACAGATTAACATAATATTAGGTACATGATGAACTAAAATATTAAAACATTTATAATACATCTTCACATACTCAAGACATATCTTATACATTTCACACATAATATAATACATAAGACTTTTAACAAAATACAAAACCTAGCAAGCTTGACAAAATAAAACTAAAGTCTCAACACAAAGGCATTGCTTAGATGGCTTGAAAAAGGGGTGGATTCCGGGGCAAACTCTAATACCAATATTCCAGTTGCTCACCTACATATATTAAGGGAAAATGGTGAGTTAAAACTCAGTGAGTAATTGTCACGATCCAAACCCACCCTTATAGGTTTAGCATGTGACAACCCTCACTACTGTTTACTGATAACACCACTGATTACTGCTAAACTGAGACTGATCATGATAAGTAATTGAATTGATTGAAATTCTGAGTCAATTGATTGAGTGTGTTATTTTAAATGCATGTCTATCTGTTTGACTGTTAAATCATCTGTTCATTGTATTATGTTTAAACTGCAAATTGAAGGCTTATCAGCGGCCGAATCTGAAATTGATTAATGTTTTATGCTAATTGGAATTTATGTAATTTTATGGTGTATTTAATTGAAATGTGATTTGGTATGATTAAATTGAATTAATAGTGTTAAATCACATAAGTTGCACTTATTTACAAGAGTGCCACTTAATGGAGGTGGACTTTCATGAGCTTTTGTTTAATTTCCTTATGTTAGCTTTATCACTTAATCAACCTTTTTTTAGTCCAAACCGACTACGAGAGAGAGAGAGGAAAAAACTTGTTTTCATCTTGTTTTGGCTTGGAGACTTAGGAGATTGAAGGGTTCTTGCATTATTTGAGCTTGTATACCTTGAATTCTAGACCTAAGGTAGAAAATTTACCTTCTGGTTTGTGAATTTAAGTTAATTCATGCATGGCTCATGGTATATTAGTCATCTAAGTCTAGAATTGGTTTACAATGTTGAATTGAGAGCTAGATCATGCATGCATGCTCTTATTGAGGTTTTGAAATTGTTTTCATGGAATTTGTTACATGCATGTCCATATTCTCTGTTATAGTCCATAAACTCACCATGTTTGAAGTTAAATCTTGCATTTGATCTTGTTTTAGAGCTTTGGAATTTCAAGGACCCCTTGCATGTGTTGAATTTGCATTGTTCTTCATGTTCTTGAAGTTTTTGAGTTTGAAATTGGGTTTAATTGACTCACCTTTGGGCCTTGATTTTACAAATTGAGTTTTGAATCATGTTATACTATGAATTTACAAGTGTTTTTCTAGAAAATTAGCCCAAAAGGATCGAATTTGTTGCATTAAAGTTGAGTTTTGAGCTTGAGGTTCAAATCTGGAATTTCCAGATTTTGGACCCACGCTCGAGCGAGGAACTCCACGCTCAAGCGTACACTTTGAATACGTAAAGTTCGCCCGAGCGTAAGAAGTGAAGCTCGAGCTTGAAATTCGTGTATCCAGTACTTTGCATGCGTTTACAGTCCGCTCGAGCGAGAGAGTTCACGCTCGAGCGAGGACTTGTGTCTCACGCTCGAGCGTAGATCGAGCGCCCGTCGAGCGTGATTTTTGTACATCCAGTACTTTTACTGTAGCTTACAGTCCGCTCGAGTGACAAAAGTCACACTCGAGCGGAGCTCATTTGTCTACATGTCCGCTCGAGCGTATAAAGCCACGCTCGAGCGAGACCCCTGTTTTCTGAAAATTCTGAAAAGTGTTTTAAAGTGCATCTTTGCATCCTCATTCCATCCTAGGCATTCTTAGGCCTAGTTTAAGGCATCTTAATGAGGATATTGATGTAGAACCACACCGAGGCAAATTAGGGATTAAGTTATTATTTTCCAACTGTGTAGCTTAGTGTGTGTTCATTCTGTAACTGTAGGGTTGGCATCCGAGGACACTCTAGCTGCTTATAGCTCAGTGCTCTGTGAGTAACAATGTTGTAAAGATATGTTCAATTGAGATTATTTTCTGAACAAATGACTATACTGCTTTATGAAATGACACTGTTTATTGAATAAATGTTTGTCCTATTTGTAAACTGTATTCGTGGCATTCATAGTAATTTACTGTTACTGCTACTGTTACAGAGATCTCTGTCGGTTCCCATGTTTGGAACCACTACTGTTTATTGATATGATGGCTATCATTGACTGCTCGGTCTGTTAAGACTTACTGTACTGTTTTGCTATTGGATGTACCACATATGACTATTATAGTTTCTGAATTACTATTATGGCATGAATTATGAGCCACAAACTGAATGACTGATATATTGATAAATGACTGTTTTCAATACTGAAAGGAAATTCATTCTTAACCTTTTTACGCAGATGTTATTCATTGGGCTTTAGCTTACTGTTTATATATATGTAGGTATTCAGGCACCGTACCGGAGTTAGGAGCGTCGGGTTAAGCTCCCTTTTTGTCAAGCCAACCACTGTGCCTCACCTTGAGGTTCCAAGTGCTGCCAAGCTAAGGCTGCTTCGGGGTGTTTTAGATTCCCCATTTTCTGTCTCTGTTTTGTACCAACTGTATAGACTGTTACTGTACTATCATGGTAGGGATTTGGGTCCCTAACTTGTATGATTGTATATGAATGTATGAATGTATATGTACTGTTTATGTGAATATGTATGAAAGTCTTTTTGCATACAGACTGTCACAGCTCACTGGACATCTTTTACTTACTATTTTGGCTTCCGCCAGCCTCTATACTCTGTATTATTGTTTTACTATTAAGCAGGCCTTCGGTAATCTCGGATTACTGGCCGGTTACGGTACTAAACCCATAGGGGCGAATTTGGGTCGTGACAAGCATCGTAACCGGCCAGTAATCCTGGGATTACCGAAGGCCTCTAAGACAGATTAACATAATATTAGGGGCTAGCGGAAACAAATAACAATATACAACGTCCATTGAGCTGTGCAGACTTATATGAGACAGAAAAAATTTAAACTTTTTATACACCTATAGACACATTATCTTTAAGTCATCATATATATACAGATCAGACAAAAAGGACTTGGCCCTTTTTACAAAATACACAAGACTTGTTTAACCAAACAAGAAAACAAAACTTAAACTTTAAATCACTTAGTGATAATCACTTGATATATCCGGAACCTCTACGAGAGGCACATAGGTTGGCTGACAAAAATAGATTCTAGACAGATACCTCTAAGCCTGGTCGCGCGCCTGATCACCTACATACATAAATAATACAGTGAGCTAGAGTCTAGTGAATAATAACAGAGTAAAGGGTTTTCAATGAATGAGTTTGTACAGATTCAGAAATCATAATTCAGATTTGTGTGCCTATTTGGTGCAGCTGCTTATTTCAGCTTTCAGCTTAATTTAAGCTATTTTGATGTGTTTGGTTTAGCTTAACAATGCAGCTTATAGCTTTTTGTAAGTCAAAAATCAGCTTATTCTTTGAGTGGGGCAGGAGATGCTTAATTTATAAGTCAGAAATCAGTTTATGTTCATAGTTATAAGCTATAAGCTGTTAAGACATGAGCTATAAGCACTTTCTCACAGCTCTACCAAACAGGGCCTGTATCAAATTCATCATTTGTCCAGATCATATACAGATAGAAATCATAAGTTGTGATTAAGTTTACGTGATACATCCATTAGTATTAACAGAACAGAATGTATACACGTGAGGTTACGAATAACCAGTTCCATAAAGGAACCTCTGGATCCGGGCAATAAAACAGAAGCTGAGCCCCCGTGACAAGGCCTCCGGTACGGGTGACAGAGTGCAGACAGAAATAAGTTCCATAAAAGAACCTCCGATACTAGGTAACAGCCAATAGATGTCACATGATGCTAAGGATGTCACGAATACATATCAGAAATTGAACAATCATTCATTGTACAGAACATATCATTTCGGAAAACAGATCTTATTTTATCACACAGAAAATAGATACAGTTGAACATAACTTTACTAAGTTATTACTCACAGATAGCCGCAGAAGCGAATCAGACGGATTGGAAATATCAGATAAATCAAGCAGGCAATGGCGCGTGACCTACACAAACACATAACATATACACATTGAAATACAATATTACTCCCTTGATCAAACTTGACCTTCTTAGTCTTTTTTTGTCTAAACAATCTGAAGTTCTACTATGCTTATTCTTTCTCATTCAAATAAATCGGATTCTTATTTCATATATTCTTTCATTACTAAGCCCTTCTTTTCCAAATAGATTGATCTTTTACTTGGCTTCTTAAACAATTACCACTAGATCAAAGATTTATTCTTCAACTAACTAATCTATGTTGATTGGTAGCTTATTAATCTTTATTGAGTTATAAATCATGACTAGGATGCCCTGGAAAGAGATGAGAATAAAAATGTGAACTAAATGTAATTTTCCAAAATATGCTGAAAATGGGTCTCCGCTCGAATGCCACTTTGGTCACTCGAGTGGACTGTAAAATTTGAAAAATTACTGGGAGCTCGATTTTCACGCTCGAGCGAGACTTTCCTCGCTCGAGTGGACAACATAAATTCTGAAATTCGAAAATTGCAATTGAAGTTCAAATTTGATATTTAAAGCCTCAAAGCATGTATTTTTGGTACACAAAAATGGAGAACTATTGTATAATTTAGTAAACACTTTCAATTAGAAATCATTCATTCAAAATCATGCTCTAATTGTTCAGATTTAGTTTTAACTCATCTTCTCCATATCAAACCCAATTTCAAGCCCACTAATTTTAAAACACGAATTAAAGTTTCAAAACTCTTGAAAAATTCATAATGTACATACAATTGGAACTCAATTTCATGTTAGGACAAATAAATTCAACCCAAAGTAATTAATTTCTAAGTTAATTTTCATACATTTGATCATAGCTTCAATTTCTCATTTTCTTTTTAATTACATAAAATTGTGTAACAACCCCCATACTGTTTACTGATTAATGACTGAATGATTACCGTTAATCATTGATTACTGCGAAATGGAACTGATAATGACTGATAATTGAATTTCCATAATCTTACACTCAACTTAATTTGTGACCTCAACTCAATTCATAATCAAAATATGTTTAATTTAAATAAAATCATAAATTACATTACATGCATGGATTAAAAATCTAATTATAAAATCAAAGCTTTATCTAGCATTAGGATTAATTCTAATTTTCCATAAACTTGATGTCCATAAAACATTTCCTTTTTCTTTTCAAAATATGAGATTGAATTAATCCAAATCCTTCAAAATCCATGATGTATGTATCGTTAGAGTATTAAACTTGTAAAATTTATTCATGCATGTAACAAATGGAACTTAATCTCATGCAATAATTGATTTCTAATTTAATTTCCATAAATTGAACATAACTCCATTTATTCATCATCTTGCTAACTTCATCTATTTATATGAAATTGAACTCAAGTTTAACAAATTTAAGAAATCATAATTCATACTCTTGGTCCTAACTTGATTTTTCATGCAAACCCAAATTTAATCTCATAAGTTCTTTTACACATGAATTAAATTTAAAATTTTGAAATTCTAATATGCATGTAAGAATGAACCTCAAATTTATGAAGAATAATAAAAATCAAACTCAAACTAATTAATTTCTAAATTAATTTCCATAATCATGAATCTAATTTAATTTTTTGCTCAAAACCCAATTTCTTACAAACCCATAGAAATGGTTCCATAACTTTCTTAATTTTAGCTTTTAACTAAATTATCTACAAAAATTAAGACAAATATTTGCTTGAAATTGTTGAATTCTTGAGCCTTCTCTTTGTCACTCTTCACTTTCTTCTTTGTTCCCAATTTCTTCCTTAACTCTAGCACCAGCACACAATTTTAGCTTTTAACTAAATTATCTACAAAAATTAAGACAAATATTTACTTAAAATTGTTGAATTCTTGAGCCTTCTCTTTGTCACTCTTCACTTTCTTCTTTGTTCCCAATTTCTTCCTTAAGGCTGTGTTTGGTTGGGGGATTTGGGAAGGGAAATGGAAATGGAAAGGGAAATGGAAATGAAAGGAAAAGGAGAAACAATTAATAGAATTCCAAATCCCAACTATGTTTGGTTGTGTTGGTTATAAAATAGAATTGATGTCCTAAAAGGTCTCCTATTTCTTTATTTATTTCTCACCCCCTTTCTTTTCCATATATTTTTTATTATAACCAAACATAAATAGGATTACATTTCTCATTCCTTTTCCAAATCTCACCCCAAAAACCCCAACCAAACACAGCATAACTCTAGCACCAGCACACAAAACAGTGGCTTCCTCTCTCTCTCTCGGCTCTTTCTCCCTTTCTTGAACTCATATTCTCTTCACCCCCTTTCTTAGCCAAGGCAAAACAAATGGTTGACTACTTAAAGATTTATTGCCTGAAGGAATATCACCACATTACACACACATATTCACTCCATGACCTTGCACAAGCACACGTGCACAGCCCTTAAGCTTCCAGCACATCACTCATACACACAATTAGACTTCTTTGCACACCCACACCCATATCCACCCTCCAAATTAGACTATTCAATTTATGATTAAACCTAACTTAATTAAACAACACTTGATCCAAATAATTATTGATTAACACATAATTAAATTAATCATAATTAATCACCAATCCCACATAATTTAATTAGTCTAACTGGCTTCTATTAGAGTCCAATTAACTATATTTAAATTTATCAATCCGAATCGGATTTTTAGTCAGACTTCTAAAAAGCTCCAAATATTAAATTAAATTTATTATTATTATCAATTTTGATTTCCCAAATCATTAGGCCTTCAATTTCTGATCAGACTCAAATTTCCATCAATAAATTACATATTCAAATTGGACACATCATAATTAAATTTAATTTATAATAACCACAATTCTCAATCCTCATGACTTAATCAACTCTAATTAGGATCTAATTAATCGAATCTCAATTTTTACTAAACTGAATCGAACATTTAATTAAACTTCCAAATGGGTCCGTAATGAAAATTAAATTGATTCAACTTCTCAATTTTACTTCCTTAAGTCATTTGGACCCTTAATTTCTAATTTCGAAATAACTCTTTAATAGAATCATATATGAATCAGATCCCACAATTCTCATAGATCCCAAATTAAATTATAATACTCGGCAATTAAATTCCAAATCTCCTTAATTAATCAAGTATTAATCATTATACGTGATGGGGTCATTACAGTAATGCCAAAATAAAGAGGTTAATGAATGAAATCCAACATATTATAAAAACATGTTTTACAATTTCAAAACGAATCATATTTCACATTCATGTCAAAACATTTACTATAACAAAGTCCATCATCTCATAAAACACATCTTCTAATTTCCAAAACAATTCAAATATCCAATCATATCAATATTTGCAATAACAATAACCGATTCAGTCATATACTTGGTTAGAGTAACAATATGACAATGTGCGGAAGCAAATAGGACCACTAGGGTTAATCCGATGGGACCACAATGGATCGATCAATAATCCATAATTCAATGTGGACTATTAAAGTCTAACATCAGAGATTTCTGTATTTCAATTAATCCAATAGGCCATAGTATTATTTCCTCCGGGCAAGAGTTTATTAATAAATGGGTCATGGTATTATTTCCTCCATGCAATGACCTATTAATCATTGGCCATGGTATTGTTTCCCAGGCAAGGGCCTCACTAAAGGATGCTATGAATACATTTCAAAAAAGGATATTCATTCATTCATTCATATAAAATAACTTTTCAAAATCATCATCGTATAGCAATTTTCAAAACATATTTTGAACATATCTTTATAAGGATATAACTCACACTGAGCTTGACTCGAATATAACTCCTCATACGCCTAACCTACATTAAGCACACAAACGAATATATCGAAATATAATATTACTCTCTTGATCACATATAACTTCTCTTATTTTTTTCTTCCCAAATAAACCGAATTCTTGGCCCCGTTTGGTGTAGCTGTTAAAACAGCTTATAGATTATAACTTAACAGATTATAGATTATGACTTTAATCAGAAGTTGTTAATCTGTTTGGTGTAACTGTTGAATTATAGATTTAAGTTGCTGAGTAGTGTTTGTTAAATAAGCTGTGAAATAGCTTTTTCAATTAATTTTTATTTTTTGTTTGTCTACATTTCTCATAAAAAAAATAATAATAATCTATAGTCCATTTGAGTCTTTTTCTATTTTAAAAAAAAATAAAAAAAAAATTTAAGAGTATAACCATAAATTAACATGTCCACAGCAGAAGTTGATAATCAGAAGCAAGGGGTGAGCAGCTTCTCAGAATCAGTTTTTTTTGAGTTAAAATAAGCTGTTAGAATCAGAAGCTGTTTGAAATAAGTTTAACCAAACAGTCCAAAATAACTTTTTCAAAGCTAAAAGCCATAAGTTGACTCTGAAAAGCTGAAACAAACAACCCCCTTATTTCACGTATTCTTACTTTCTTATTCTTTCTTTTCAAATAAATTGATTCCTTACTTTGCTTCATAATCAATTAACTTATGTTGATTTTTAATTTATTAATCATCAATGAGTCATAATTTATGTCTAATAATGTTTGGGAAGAGATGAGAATGAAAATATAAAAAATATGTAATTTTTCAAAACATGCTGAAAAGGTCTGATCGCTCGAGCCACTTCTTCGTCACCCAAGCGGACTGTACAATCTGCAAAAACACTGGATGGGTAAAAAATGTGCTCAAGCCAACACGCGGTCACTCGAGCGATTTGTAAATTTGCTGGGTTTTCAAAACTGAAGATTTAGCTTCCAAACTTCATTTCAAAACTTCGGCTCATGCTTGACTCAATTTAAATATGTAATTTCATTAATAAACATAAACCCATGACTAATTTTTAAATTATAATACAAAACCCTCTTTGATTTGTCAAGATTTTCATGGAATTAATCCCATTCACTTCTTGATTTTAGTTGCTAGAAAATGAATCTAAAAAAAAAAATCAAGATTGAAATCCTTACCCTTTTTCTTTAATGGTTGAATTTCTTGAGTCTTCTCTTTGTCACCCTTTACTTTCTTCTTTGTTCCCAATTTCTTTCTTTAACTCAAGCACCAGCATACAAAACAGTGGCTTCCTCTCTCTCGGCTCTTTCTCCCTCTCTTGAGCTCATATTCTCTTCACTCCCTTTCTTAGCCAAGGCAAAACAAATGGTTGACTACTTAAAGATTTATTGCCTGAAGGAATATCACCACATTACACACACATATTCACTCCATGACCTTGCACAAGCACACGTGCACAGCCCTTAAGCTTCCAGCACATCACTCATACACACAATTAGACTTCTTTGCACACCCACACCCATATCCACCCTCCAAATTAGACTATTCAATTTATGATTAAACCTAACTTAATTAAACAACACTTGATCCAAATAATTATTGATTAACACATAATTAAATTAATCATAATTAATCACCAATCCCACATAATTTAATTAGTCTAACTGACTTCTATTAGAGTCCAATTAACTATATTTAAATTTATCAATCCGAATCGGATTTTTAGTCAGACTTCTAAAAAACTCCAAATATTAAATTAAATTTATTATCATTATCAATTTTGATTTCCCAAATCATTAGGCCTTCAATTTCTGATCAGACTCAAATTTCCATCAATAAATTACATATTCAAATTGGACACATCATAATTAAATTTAATTTATAATAACCACAATTCTCAATCCTCATGACTTAATCAACTCCAATTAGGACCTAATTAATCTAATCTCAATTTTACTAAACTAAATCGAATATTTAATTAAACTCCCAAATGGGTCCATAATTAAAATTAAATTGATTCAACTTCTCAATTTTACTTCCTTAAGCCATTTGGACCCTTAATTTCTAATTTTGAAATAACTCTTTAATAGAATCATATATGAATCAGATCTCACAATTCTCATAAATCCCAAATTAAATTATAATATTCGGCAATTAAATTCCAAATCTCCTTAATTAATCAAGTACTAATCATTATACGTGATGGGGTCGTTACACTAATGCCAAAATAAAAAGGTTAATGAATGAAATCCAACATATTATAAAAACATGTTTTACAATTTCAAAACGAATCATATTTCACATTCATGTCAAAACATTTACTATAACAAAGTCCATCATCTCATAAAACACATCTTCTAATTTCCAAAACAATTCAAATATCCAATCATATCAATATTTGCGATAACAATAACCGACTGAGTCATATACTTGGTACATTCAATAGAGTAACAATATAAAAATGTGCGGAAGCTAATAGGACCACTAGGGTTAATCCGATGGGACCACAACGGATCAATCAATAATCCATAATTCAATGTGGACTATTAAAGTATAACATCAGAGATTTCTGTATTTCAATTAATCCAATAGGCCATAGTATTATTTCCTCCAGGCAAGAGTTTATTAATAAATGGGTCATGGTATTATTTCCTCCATGCAATGACCTATTAATCAATGGGCCATGGTATTATTTCCCAGGCAAGGGTCTCACTAAATGATGCTATGAATACATTTCAAAAAAGGATATTCATTCATTCATATAAAATAACATTTCAAAATCATCATCGTGTAGCAATTTTCAAAACATATTTTGAACATATCTTTATAAGGATATTACTCACACTGAGCTTGACTCGAATATAACTCCTCGGACGCCTAACCTACATTAAGCACACAAACGAATATATCGAAATATAATGTTACTCTCTTGATCACATATAACTTCTCTTGTTCTTTTCTTCCCAAATAAACCGAATTCTTATTTCACGTATTCTTACTTTCTTATTCTTTCTTTTCAAATAAATTGATTCCTTACTTTGCTTCATAATCAATTAACTTATGTTGGTTTTTAATTTATTAATCATCAATGAGTCATAATTTATGTCTAATAATGTTTGGGAAGAGATGAGAATGAAAATATAAAAAATATGTAATTTTTCAAAACATGCTGAAAAGGCCTAATCGCTCGAGCCACTTCTTCGTCACCCAAGCAGACTGTACAATCTGCAAAAACACTGGATGGGTCAAAAATGTGCTCAAGCCAACACGTGGTCACTCGAGCGATTTGTAAATTTGCTGGGTTTTCAAAACTGAAGATTTAGCTTCCAAACTTCATTTCAAAACTTCGGCTCATGCTTGACTCAATTTAAATATGTAATTTCATTAATAAACATAAACCCATGACTAATTTTTAAATTATAATACAAAACCCTCTTTGATTTGTCAAGATTAAAACTAAAACTTGATGAATATAATGATTTTAAAGCTTTTCTTCATTTTTCTTACAAAATATGAAATTAAGGTTATAAAATTCTTTAAAAAATATTTGCATGTCAAAACTTGCAATTGAAGTTGTACAATTCTTAGAAAAATATTTGCATGTATGTAATTAAAATCCAGACTAACTAATTTTACTTGTTCCAAAATCAAATCATAAATGTTCGAATTTAAATTGAATAAAATAAAACTCTTCAATTACATTGCATGCATGGATTAATAATCAAGATCAAATCAATTCCTAGTTGTTAAAACAAAATCAAAACCTCATTTAACTTCAAGATTAAAGTCCAAATTTTCATGAACTTGATGTTTGTAAAACTTTTTTCTTCTTCTCTTCAAAATATGAAATTGAATAGCTCAAATTCTTTAACATCTATAATGCATGTAAATATTGAACTCAAATACTCCAAATGGTTTAAAATCAAACCCAATTTAATGAAATTTAAGATTAAACTCAAAATATATATAAACCCATGATTTAGTAATTCTTCTTTCAAATAATGAAATTAATCCTTCAAAACTTTTAAAAATCCATGATGCATGCGTAATTGAAACTCAAAACTTATAGAATTTGTTCATGCATGTAAAAATGAAACTTAAATTCATGCAAGACTACAAAAATCAAACCCAAAATAATTAATGTTCAAATTTATTCTATAATCTTTAACCTAACTCATTGTTCTTTATTTTCTTGCTAATTTCTTTTTAATTACATGAAATTGAACCTAAATCCTTTTTGATTTCAAGTGTTAAGTGAATTATTTAAAAAAAAAATTAAACAAGAAATTACCTTAATTTGTTGAATTCTTAAATTTTTTTCCAATTTTTATTTTTCCTTAAGCTTTTTTTTCTTCTTCTCCTTTTAGAGTAAATTTCCAGCAAACACAAGTTCAACTCTCTCTCTCTCTCTCTCCCCTACGGGTTTCTCAACAATTCCAACTCTTAAATCCAAAACACACACACACACACACACAGATGACAACGCGGCGGAGCAGGGTCGGGGATCACAGTCCCTGTCCCGAATCCCCGACGGTGGAAATTCTCCGATCCCCAGTCCCGATCCTCGACGGGGAACCTATATCCGCCTCCGCCCTGGTCCTCTAACAGGGATTGGGTTTCCCCGACCTCGAAAATTCTCTGGCCAATTTTTTTTTTTAAATCTAACAGATCTGTTCATCATCAATAACAACAATAACGTAGAGAGAGAGATATGTTCATCATTATCATACAGATCTGTTCATCATCATCATCATTATCATCAACAACAACATAGAAAGAGAGAGATTTGTTCATCATCATCATCATTAACAACAAAATATATATAGAGAGAGAGAGATCTGATGCTCAAATCTTATGTATATATATGTATATAACAAATAGAGAGAGAGAGAGAGAGAGAGAGAGAGAAAATATCAAATCTAGGGCGAGGGCTGCGACGGAGATCGGCCTCACCGCCGGATGGTGTCATTGCCGGATTGGCGAAGCTTGGTTGGATGGTGTCACTGCAACTACCGTAAACAGTGGTGATGGTGGCAGTGATTCGACAAGCTTGGTCTTACTACTGTTGGAGAAGAAAAAGAAACGGTGGAGTTGTGGTGGCTAAATCGGCGGTCGGGGAAAGTGACGGAGGTTGGGGAAAATGAACTCAGATCTTGGTAGTGATTGGAGGAGAGAGATGAGGGAGATCTGCGGTGATGGGAGGATAGAGGTCGGCGGAGGGTTTTAGAGAGAGAGAGAGAGAGAGAGAGATGAGAGGCAGTAATGAGGTGCTGTTGTGTGAGTGAAAGGGTTGGTTTATATATATATATATATATAGAGGGGTAAAATGGTAATTTTACTTCGGGGAAATTCGGGGCCGGGGACGGGCCGGGACTTGAACACTGATCATCGTCCCCGGCCCGAAACTAATCAGGGATTCAATTTTTAATACCATCCCCGGCCCAATGGGGATAATTTTCAAAAAAAACCTACTCAAATCAGGGTCGAGAGATTGGGTCCCCGTCGAACCGAGTTTAAATTGCCATCCCTACACACACACACACACACCATTCTCAACGCACATACAAAATTTCTCTACACACCCACACCCACACCAACATCATTCTCAGCACACATACAAAATTTCTCTACACACCCACACCCACACCCATATATCCCCTCAAATTCTAGACAATTTTACCATTTAATTTATGATTAAGATTAGCTTAATTAAGTAATATTTAATCTTAATTAATTGTGATTAGTACATAACTTAATTAATCATAACTAATCACAAACCTCACATAATTTAATTAGTCTACTTGATTTCAATTAAGACTCAATTAATTATATTTAATTTTTATTATCTGAATCAGATTTTTAATCAAATTCCCAAAAGGCTTCAAATATTAAATCATCAATTTTAGTTTCTTAAATCACTAACGCCTTCAATTTCTGATCAAGCTCAAAATCTCTGCCAATAAATTACATATTCAAATTAGACACTTTATAAATAAATTTAATTCATAATAATCATAATTCTCATCCCCATAATTTTATTAACTTAATTAATTCTAATTCGGACTCAATTAATCTAATTTTAATTTTACTAAACCGAATCAAATATTAATTAAACTCCCAAATGGGTCAATATTTAAAATTAAACTGATTCAACTAATCAATTTTACCTTATTAGAGTTCGTTTGGGAGGTGAGTTAGCTTTTTGATTTTTTGACTATTTTAGCCTAGGGTTAAAAAGCCTCGTTTGAGATAGGCTTTTGGGTTTTTTTGACTTTTTGTGAGAGAAAGAATGTAATGATTATGGATTGGATGTTACATTTTGTCTTATTAGGCTAAAAAGTTTATTTTGTCTTTTTATGGCTAAAATAGCCTCAAACCCAACCCAACCCAAGTTTTCAAATGAAAGCTAAGCCATTTAGGCTTCCAATTTCTAATTTCAAAATAAATTCTCAATACAATCATATACGAATCAAATTAAATAATTCTCATAAATTCTAAATTCAATTAGAATAAAGACTAATTAAAATCCAAATTTCTTTTATTAATTAAATGCCAAATATTATACATGGTGAGATTGTTACAAAAGTGTCTTAAAAATATATAAAATTATTAAAAAGTGTATTAATTTTAGTAAAATTACATTAAATTTAATGAAAAATAGTGTACTCTTTAAATTTTTTTTATCTTTTATGTATGTCATATAGACACTTGTTAGACCATCTCTAATGGTTCATAAAATGTTTCATTAAATTTAAATTTGATGAAAAAATTCAATTTTTGTTGCTCCAACCTAATATAAAATCTTTTATCAAATTAAGAATGAATATGTTTTTCATTAAATCACTATTCATAGTCATTAGATATTACCTTCGAATATCTCTAAATAACCACTTCATCAAAACAAAAATTTATAAAAAAATTATACTAATTTATCAACCAGTGGAATATCCATCCGGTCATTCACCCAATTAACCAATGTCCTAATGGAACTTTAAAAACCTCGATTAAATTACTTGATATTAAGTAAAATTTTTATTCAAATTTGATTTAAAAAAAAAATGATCCATGGTCTTAGCAAGACTTCCAATAAAAAATGACAAAAAAAGGGAAAAAGGACAAGTATAATCCTAATCCTAATCCGACAATACGGTTCGAAAATTCCCACGATAAGAGCCCCACCGGTTGTTTCCAATTGCAAACTGTTGATCTTCATCTTCGTTCCGTTGACGATCCTTTTCAACTGTTCAACCCTCCCCCAATCTCTCTCTCTCTCTCTCTCTCTCTCTCTCTCTCTCTATCCACCAAGTGCATGGATATGCTTTAGTGCCAGCGGGGCCGGGGATCACACCCCCCGTCCCTGATCCCCGACGGTGGAAAATCCCCCGTCCCTGACGAGGAACCTATATCCACCCTCGCCCCCGCCCCCTATCCCTAACGGGGATCGGGCTTCCCCGATCCCGAAAATTTTCTGGCCAAAAAAAAAAAATAGATCCAACAGATCTGTTCATGATCAACAACAACAACATAGTATAGAGAGAGATGAGCTCAAATGTTAAATAAAAAAAAAATTCAAATCTAACAGATCTGTTTATCATCATCATCATTATCATCAACAACAACAACATAGAGAGATATCTAATGCTCAAATCTAATATATATATATATATACACACATAACAAATCGAGAGAGAGAGATATCTGTCACTGGAGAGATATCTGATGCCCAAGGAGATGGTGGAGCGGCGGTTAGAGATAGTGACGGAGGTCGGGAAAGAACTCAGATCTCGGCGTGATGGGAGGAAGAGAAAAACTCAGATCTCGGCGGTGATAGGAGGAGGGAGAGGAGGGAGATCGCGGTGATGGGAGTATGGAGATCGGCGGAGGGTTTTAGAGAGAGAGAGAGAGAGAGAGAGATGAGAGGCAATAATGAGGTGCTGTTGTGTGAGTGAAAGGGTTGGTTTATATATATATATATATATAGAGGGGTAAAATGGTAATTTTACTTCGGAAAAATTCGGTGCCGAGGACGGGCCGGGACTTGAACACTGATCATCGTCCCCGGCCCGAAACTAATCAGGGATTCAATTTTTAATACCATCCCCGGCCCAATGGGGATAATTTTCAAAAAAAACCTACTCAAATCAGGGTCGAGAGATTGGGTCCCCGTCGAACCGAGTTTAAATTGCCATCCCTACACACACACACACACACCATTCCACATACAAAATTTCTCTACACACCCACACCCACACCCACACCCATATATCCCCTCAAATTCTAGACAATTTTACCATTTAATTTATGATTAAGATTAGCTTAATTAAGTAATATTTAATCTTAATTAATCGTGATTAGTACATAACTTAATTAATCATAACTAATCACAAATCTCACATAATTTAATTAGTCTACTTGATTTCAATTAAGACTCAATAAATTATATTTAATTTTTATCATTCTGAATCAGATTTTTAATCAAATTCCCAAAAGGTTTCAAATATTAAATTAAACTTATTGTCATCATCAATTTTAGTTTCTCAAATCACTAAGGCCTTCAATTTCTGATCAAGCTCAAAATCTCTGCCAATAAATTACATATTCAAATTAGACACTTTATAAATAAATTTAATTCATAATAATCATAATTCTCATCCCCATAATTTTATTAACTTAATTAATTCTAATTCGGACTCAATTAATCTAATTTTAATTTTACTAAACCGAATCAAATATTAATTAAACTCCCAAATGGGTCAATATTTAAAATTAAACTGATTCAACTAATTAATATTACCTTATTAGAGTTCGTTTGGGAGGTGAGTTAGCTTTTTGATTTTTTGACTATTTTAGCCTAGGGTTAAAAAGCCTCGTTTGAGATAGGCTTTTGGGTTTTTTTGACTTTTTGTGAGAGAAAGAATGTAATGATTATGGATTGGATGTTACATTTTGTCTTATTAGGCTAAAAAGTTTATTTTGTCTTTTTATGGCTAAAATAGCCTCAAACTCAACCCAACCCAACCCAACCCAAGTTTTCAAATGAAAGCTAAGCCATTTAGGCTTCCAATTTCTAATTTCAAAATAAATTCTCAATACAATCATATACGAATCAAATTAAATAATTCTCATAAATTCTAAATTCAATTAGAATAAAGACTAATTAAAATCCAAATTTCTTTTATTAATTAAATGCCAAATATTATACATGGTGAGATTGTTACAAAAGTGTCTTAAAAATATATAAAATTATTAAAAAGTGTATTAATTTTAGTAAAATTACATTAAATTTAATGAAAAATAGTGTACTCTTTAAATTTTTTTTATCTTTTATGTATGTCATATAGACACTTGTTAGACCATCTCTAATGGTTCATAAAATGTTTCATTAAATTTAAATTTGATGAAAAAATTCAATTTTTGTTGCTCCAACCTAATATAAAATCTTTTATCAAATTAAGAATGAATATGTTTTTCATTAAATCACTATTCATAGTCATTAGATATTACCTTCGAATATCTCTAAATAACCACTTCATCAAAACAAAAATTTATAAAAAAATTATACTAATTTATCAACCAGTGGAATATCCATCCGGTCATTCACCCAATTAACCAATGTCCTAATGGAACTTTAAAAACCTTGGTTAAATTACTTCATATTAAGGCCTCGTTTGGAGATTGACTATTTTAGCAAAAAAGTCAAAAAGTCAATTAAAACTAATCACATCACCTCTTTATTTTTCTGCACATCTTTTCATAAAAAGTTAAAAAATTACTAAAATAGCCTGTTCCCAAAGTAAATTTTTTATTCAAATTTGATTTAAAAAAAAAAAAATGATCCATGGTCTTAGCAAGACTTCCAATAAAAAATGAAAAAAAAGGGAAAAAGGACAAGTATAATCCTAATCCTAATCCGACAATACGGTTCAAAAATTCCCACAATAAGAGCCCCACCGGTTGTTTCCAATTGCAAACTGTTGATCTTCATCTTCGTTCCGTTGACGCTCCTTTTCCACTGTTCAACCCTCCCCCAATCTCTCTCTCTCTCTCTCTCTCTCTCCACAAAGGTATTGTTCTCTATGATCATTTGACAGTTTGAATTTTATCTTTGTACTTGATCAATCGATTAATTGCTAATGCTCGATCATCTTGTTGGTTTTGATGTATCTAAGGTTTTTGAATTCGATTTGAGGTTGTGATCATCGCTATAAGCTTCGATGAAAGGTGAATTACAGCTGGAGCCATCGGGGGAGCGGAACCCTAGCGATTCCGATCCTCTCCTTCAAAATCAGCATGTCGATTCACCCTCTTCGTCTTCGCCTTCATCGGTGAGTTCGGGTGAGATAAAAAATGAGGATATTGAAGCTGGTTCTGTTGCTTGTTGTCGAATTTGCCTTGAATGTGATGGAGAGGAAGGTTAGATTTTGTTTTTGGCATTCAATTTGATTGCTTTTCTTTTGTGGGTTTTGATGATTTGAACAATTTGATGATCAAAATTGAGCTGGCATGTTTTGTTGATGATTGGTATCAATCTAGGATTGTGTTTGCGTAGTTGTATAGAATCAATGACATACATTGAATCTCAGAACTTGATGGGTTTTGTTTACTGGAATTATGTGAAAACCTTCAAAAATGAAAATTTTAAATTAAAATCGAAGTGGAGATAGGGGAATTGTGTCACTTTGGCATCTTCGAAGTTAGAATAAATCTACTAGTAATAATGTTATTAATTTAATGGGGTAGCTCAAGAGATCAAGACCATGAAGGAGGCCATTGAGTCGATGCAAGGGATTGGTCGCTATGGAAACCCTGAACATCCATGGCTGAATCAGTTCAAAGTTCCCGATTTTGCCAAGTATGATGATCCTTGGAACCCGGTCACTTATCTAAGATTCTATGTAGGAGACCTCTGTGGGCATTCAAATAATTAGAAGCTTCTCATGCAACTCTTCTAGCATAATCTCTCCGGTTCTGCTCTGCAGTGGTTCACCAAACTGGAGATACCCCAAATTTGTACCTGGCCTGACCACCCATTTATAATATTAACCCTTTGTTTGACAGTAGAGTATTTGTATTTTTGTTATTTTCTGTGTCAAAAACTACATTTGTTTATGCTTATTATAGGATATTGAGTCACAAGTCAAGTAAAATTTTGATCTGTAAAAATGTGAAGTACACGAATTTCAATTTTTCAAGAATGTTATGCTCTACTCTTATTATATGCACACATGAAGTTTTTTTTTTAAAAAAAAGGGTGCTGCTACTTGTTTATATTATCCATTTTTTTTGGCTAATGCTTTTTGTTTTTTTAATAATGTTAGATGATGAATTGATATCCCCATGCATGTGCAAAGGCACTCAACAGTTTGTGCATCGCTCATGCCTTGATCATTGGCGATCAGTCAAGGCAAGTATTAATGTTGCTGTTTTTAAAAAATTGAATATGATTGCTTAAATTCCAATAAAAAGTATGTCATCCTTTACGTTTTTCCTTTTCTATGATAGGAAGGATTTGCTTTTTCACATTGCACAACTTGCAAAGCTCAATTTCATCTTCGAGTTGAGGAGTTTGAAGACAACTCCTGGCGTAAAATAAAATTCAGAGTTTTTGTGGCCAGGGATGTTTTCCTGGTATTTTTGGCTGTTCAAACTGTGAGTAGTACTTTGTTCCCATCTCCTTTCGATACAGTATTTAACAGAAGTGCCATCTTATCATTAATCTGCCAATTTTATTTTAATAAATGTTTTCATCTTTTGCTAGCACAATTTGCTTTCTTGTAGCTAATTTTTTTTCCTCTTTAGATTTAAAATTTTCATTTTGGTGCCATTCATGCATGAGGTAAGCATTAGCAAGAACTCAAGGAAACCCAATGTAATAATGCCAAAACTATGGGGGGTTTACTATATTTTCTTGAAGCCTCAGGGAGGTTAGTGTAATTTACGCATAAATAAGTTAATAGTTTGGTAGTGTACTAGATCTTAGTCTCTTTTCTTATTAATATTCACTGATATCCTCAAGTACATTGATTTGTTGGTGTTGATCATTTAATTACCGTGCTTGCTTAGATTGTTAATATGCATATGATTCATTCATCCATTTCTCAAATCAGTTTAATAGTCATTCCAGCTTGCTCAATGTGATAAGCATACTGCTTTCACCTGGAAAAGATTTCAATCAGAATTTCTATAAATTTTGATGCACTTAGTTTTGTACACATGACTTGCACGGACTCTCATAGTTATATAACTAAAAATTATTGAGGAATGGGAACTTAGTGACCTAAAGTCCAAATGTATTTCAAGCTTTTGACCTTTTTTCCCCTACTAATCACATTTTGTATTCGTAATTAGACTCATATTGCCCTTACCCATACCATACAATTATCTATTTGGTTTACTAACCTTGTATAAGAGATCGTCATGCTTGTAGAGTAATTACAGACCACCACATTCCTGGAAGGACTCTCCAAAACCAACTTTGGTTTCCTCATTCCTTTTCCCAATTACTTAATAATCTTACCCATTTTTCTTCCCTTCTCTCCATTGTTGTACACATGACTTGCACGGACTCTCATAGTTATATAACTAAAAATTATTGAGGAATGGGAACTTAGTGACCTAAAGTCCAAATGTATTTCAAGCTTTTGACCTTTTTTTCCCCTACTAATCACATTTTGTATTCGTAATTAGACTCATATTGCCCTTACCCATACCATACAATTATCTATTTGGTTTACTAACCTTGTATAAGAGATCGTCATGCTTGTAGAGTAATTACAGACCACCGCATTCCTGGAAGGACTCTCCAAAACCAACTTTGGTTTCCTCATTCCTTTTCCCAATTACTTAATAATCTTACCCATTTTTCTTCCCTTCTCTCCATTGGACATCCAAAAAAGAATCGTTGAATCTGGTCCCCTTCTGCCTTCTTCCAACATCCCCAACGCTTTGTGTGTCTTTCATTGCCTGAGTTTGATAATCATTAGAAAAACAACATACCTCACAGCTATGTGGTTCTATTATTCAGAACTTGCCTCCATCAACCTTGGTCGACCTGGCATATCAATACTGAGCTATCATGCCATTCCCTTGGTCACCAGCAACTTCTCCATGCCCAGTGACTTCAACCTCACCCTGCTTAGCCACATCATCGGCTGTTGTAACAAGCTCTCTGTTGTATATGTAGCTTTGGCACTTGGGTCCTAGCGCTCATTGTCACTACCATGATGTATGGGTGTATATAAGTATGTATACATGTATATTTGACTCCCCTTGATTGGTCATTAAGTTAGGAAAGGAACAAGGAAGTGCAGGTGTGTAGGTGTGTGTGGGCACGCCCGCGGCGTGTACGTGTCTGTAAGCAATGATTTTTGGTTCATTCTTCTTCTGAAACTATTGGAAATGGAACCTGAAAGTGAGGACCCTTTCATTTGCTGGCAATATCACTGAGCATAAAAGCATTTTCGTGGTCCATAATTTATAAGTAGTTTATTCTTTAAAAAGGGAAGGCACGGGCTGCATTTTCCTCGATACTATTCCCCGTCTACAAGAAGTTTGACTACCACATCTGCAAGTTTTATGTACACATTTTTTCTGATTAATTATTTAATATATACCTAAAATGATTCAATGTCCTAACCTTCTAGTCACTTGTTACATGCATACGGATTTGACAAGCAATGGCCTTTTGAAATTGGTATATTTTGAACGCTGCTATTTGATGATTCTATCATTTTTCAAGGACTGAATCTCGGTATATCCCCTGCACTTTCAAAATTTCGGTCATGCACTTTAGGTCTTTTTATATATCCAGCATCATTTACCATCCCCCTCACACATTTATCTAAAAGGGTACCTCTGTTTTGCAGGTAATTGGTGCAATGGGTGGGTTTGCATACGTTATGGACAAAGATGGATCTTTCAGGAATTCATTCAATGATAGTTGGGATCGTATACTATCAAAGCATCCCATACCATTCTACTATTGTATAGGTAAACCTCAAGCATTAACTGTTGAACTAGTCTAGTACTTCAAGCAATTAGTCTCTGACAAATTGACAAATGATTGCAAATTATTTGTATGGGGTTAATCTTCTGTGGCATATTCTTTGTTTGATACTTTGTATACCACAAATTAGATCATTGTCCAATGGAAACCAACATATTAAAGGGCAAATCTCTAGGGACTGCAAGGAGGTGTAGGCGGTGTAGTATGTAGTTGGCATTCTAAGTGGCCATTATGTGGTTTGTCAGGTTGTTGCCATGGATACCCCGTGTTTTCTTCAATAACAATATCCATGCAGCTAATGATGCTCTGGTTTTAAGAATGAAACAAATGTTATAACTTTGCATTTATTTCATGTTCTTGAACTTTTGTTAGGCTTCAAGTGGGAACAGTGAGAAACTGTAACCTGTGCTTTAAATATTAGGTTTAACATTTCAGATGGCTACTTCAACTGAATATGTTCAATCAGTTGCAGATGGGGTTTCTTTCTTCTCTGGAAATCTGATGTGGGGTTTCTTTCTTTAGGTTCGTTGTCTAAGTGGGAAGAGTATTTACAATTTATATATGCCTGGTTAACAAGATTGTTTCTCAGATCTAAAAGGAAAATCAAAGTGCATGCTGTAAAATTGGAACTGGGGTGAGGAGAGAACATCTAAATGGCATGAGAGTTTTTGAGTTGGAAAGTCAGTGACAAAATATGTCACAAGAATGTCTTCTGTTATCAAAATTTTACGATTCGCAATTCGATTTGCAATTTTTGCAAAATTGATACGACTCTATGGGTGAATCTATTTTGGAAGTAAATCATCGATTCACGATTCGATTCACCTTTTACGATTCATGCAATTTTTGAAATTATTGTATCCGACATATTTTCAATTCTTTTTTCTCCATATTTTTAGTGAAAATGACATAATACAACTTCTAATAACGTTTAATACCAAAATAACCAATATATATACATGATTTTTTGTTATTTTAGTAATCATGGAGTTTTTAATAAGATCCAATCAGATTCAGTCAGACCTAACATATTTTTAACCTTTCTTCTTATTTTTTTTCCTTTTAAAAAATCATAATATATATTTTAAAGATGTTTAAGATTAAAGTTACACTATGAATTATCTATTGTTATTTTATTAAATTGAATATTACATGTGTGAGGTCAGTAAATAATTTTTTCTTATTATTTGCTCGCTGTTACTTAGAAAAGTATGTATGTTTATTGTCCAAATATCAATATCGTTGGTAATTATTGTTACTTTAGAAATTGATATTTTTTCTATTTGGTTATTATCTTTATTAAGAATAGTTGATAAGAAATATCTAAAAAGAAAAAAAATGTAAGATGGTGATCTTGCACAGGAACCTTTGTTAACTTCTTACCTATTGAACTACTTGATTATCATTCAAAATAACATTTTTATTAATTTAAGTCTAAATATTTTATATTTATAAGATATATTTAACGTCTAAATGTGTAGATATATATTTTTAAGTAACTTAAAAAAAGTGGTCGAATCTTTATGATTCACGATTCAATTTGATTCGTGATTCGGTACGAGGCCATTTCGATTTGCGATACGAATCCCGATTTGACAACTATGGTCCCAACTACCAACCTTGCAGTGAGATTTTATTTTTTTGGTTTTCTTTACAATTATCTTTGAAATCTTGGATACTATGCCAAGAATTTTGAAGATCTTGGCTGGCACTTGAATAAGAGACAATGAACACCCACTTGTTTGCTGTCCACCAAGGCAGTAAACGCATGTATATATATATATATATATATTTTAAGGATGTAAAGCTGGTTGTTTTTGTCTCAATACCTAGTTACTTACAATATTTTTTTATTTTTCCGTTGTTTAATTATCTTAAATAACATATCAAAGACATTTGAAGACAGACGTTTTTCTCTGTTTGTTTTCTCATAAGTGAATAGTTATTTGGATCACACACTTATCTTGATCATTTCAATTAATGCTACCAGGAGTGCTGGCCTTCTTTGTGCTGCTTGGGTTCTTTGGACTCGTACTACACTGTTCCTCCCTTAATAGTAATGACCCGCGCATGGCTGGTTGCCAGAACTGCTGTTATGGATGGGGCATTTTGGACTGTTTTCCTGCATCAATGGAAGCCTGCTTCGCTTTGGTTATTGTCTTTGTTGTCGTTTTTGCTATTCTGGGCATAGCTTATGGTTTCCTTGCAGCCACTATGGCCATCCAAAGAATCTGGCAGAGACACTACCACATCCTCACCAAGAGGGAACTCACAAAGGTATGGAGTCTTCAATCAACCTTGCCAGGAAAAGTTTTATTTCTTTGCTAGTGTACTTTTCATTAATATTATTGTTTATTTAAGCTAGGGAATTTCAACAACAGGATGCATAAATTGTCCATTTGTTAAACATTTAAAGTGGAAAATAGTATAATATTTTAACAAAATTAAACTTTTAAAGTGGCAAGTTGCAGAGATTTTGTTGAAAAGAAAAAGTAAAGAAAATGGGATATATAACGATTTAAGGGGTATTCTTAAATTTCAAAGGAATAGATTGATATATGTTTTTTTAATTGAGGATTAAAATGTAATTTTTGAAAATTTGAGAAGGGCACGTGCCCCTCCTTGCCTTTATGTGGCTCCGCCACTAGCCATGGGTGCTGCAGCCGTGAATCTTAAATTTCTGTTATTAAACGTGTACGCTAATGCAATCCAATTTTGTAATTTGTGGGTTTTCAGCAGAACCATTTTTTGTCAACTAGCTGTTTAACTTTTGCATCGAGGCTTATCTTACTACTCCCTTACTAATAGGTTTCTCGTTCTTTCAAAATATTGTTGCAGGAGTACATAGTAGAGGATTTACATGGCTGTTACGCCCCTCCAAAACTGGATCCGGAACACGAAGAGAAAATCCCACCAGAGTAAAACCAAACACATAAAATAAAACTCAATTAATAAATTATTTTAAAACTCATAACCAAACACATTTACTTGAAACTCCATACCACTTTCAGAAGTCTACACTGAAATCATAACCAAATACATAACAAAAAAATTAAATTATTTAAAACTTTTTTTTTTTTGGATGAGCCGTATTTTTGTCATTCTTTTTTTAAAATTTTTCCCTACACACTAATTTAAACAATTTGTTAATACATATTTTCATAAAAAATCAAAAAGTTAACCCAAATATTCATATATTTTTTTCCAATTTTGTAGTCAAAAAAGATAAAAAGTATACTTATTTAGGACACCCTAAATATCTCTTAATATAATATTTTATTTTATTAAACTAAAATTTATTTTTTATTCTTTTATGATTATTTAGGGAAAAAAAAAAACCCAAAATCCTTCCATGTCAAAAAAATAGTGACAGTGGGTCAGTGCCCCAAAAGTCACGTTGAGGGAACAATGCCAAGAATAGCTTCTTCTCTTTTCAGGGTATTTTGGTAAATTTACCCCACAAGGGATTGAACCCAACACATTGATTTCTGTTTTGTCTGAACGTGGCTAAATAGCCTAATTGTCCGGACGTGGCTAAAATAGCATCAGTTTTGCTTCCCAAACGGTACCTTTGTATCTTAGGAGATACTTAACACGTGTGAATAAAAAAAAATAATGAAAGCTTTGTTTGGCAAACCTTCTATTTTAACAAAAAAAAAAATTATTATACATTATCACGTCATTCTTTTTATTTTTTACATATCTTTTTATAAAAATTTAAAAATTATTAAAATAATCTGTTTCTAAATGAAGTGTAACAAGTTTTCAAATTTTGAGGAGCCTCTAATATATACTCCAACAAGCCATTTTGCTCATAGAATCATGTTACCGTAATGATGGATATAGAGAGAATTTTATAAGGCATATCATATTACAAAAATACTTTATACCCACTGGGGTCGACCCCCATTCCAGTGAGGTGGAGGCTCGTATTGGAATAAAAAAATTTTATTATTATTATTATTTTTTTTGGGTTGTCAGCAAGGCGGGCGCCACTCACTGGGGTTGCGACCCCTACTTAGGGTATTTAGCAGGGCCTATCACATAATATGGGTATATGGAGGTTGAGATAATTATATTGGATTGCTTTTATGATTTTAATTTATATAAATGTTTATTTTATTTTTAATAAAAAGTTATTACTGATATGAATTAAAAAATAATATTTTATCTCTTTTATATTAAAGTGTATATTTTACTTATTTATGTTTATATCAACACACCATCTGTATTAATTTTGATCTCTGTTAATTTTATAAAAGAGAAATCAGTGTAATTAATATCAAAATTATGAAATCGTTATAATTTTTCCGAATATCATGAGAGGTCTAAATTTCATCTCCTTCTTTTTCTTTTGCTTTTTTTTCCACAAAAAAAAAAAGGGAAAGAAGAAGCTGCTCTACACATTGGAGGTGTGATGGGCACTCACGGCTCAAACTGAATTTTAAACCGTTTATATTGTGGGTTGCTAATAAAATTATGAGAGATTTACGTGCAAGTCCTTACCAAGTGAACTTGTTGCCCAATAATTTTATGATAATTAATGACATTTTTCATTATAACATTATTAAAAAACGTCACTAATTTTAATTTTTAACAACATTTAAAAATTTTGTCACAAAAAAGTCACTAATTATAAGTTTTAGCTACAGTTTAAAAAAATCGTTACAAAAAAATTCACTATTTTTCAACTTTCATCGATAGTTTAAAAATTCGTCATAAAAAAAGTCACTAAATGTAAGTTTTAAAATAATTAATAAAAATCGTGATAAAAAAAATCACTAATTGTCAATTTTTAGTGATGTGTAAAAAATTGTCACACAATATTTTTGGCAATGATTGTAACTAGGACTTTATGTTCAAAAAACTTGATGAGAAATTAAATTGGTAGTTACCCTAAAGTAGCGTCCATACAAAAAATTAGATTGATCAAACAATTGTAGACGTATTATTAAATTACATTTGTCTTCAAAACAATGAATGATTTATTTTAAAAATTACAATTAATCATCTGTTTTGTTTAATAACGAAGTGTGAATAATCACACAGTTACGGTTGTTAAATAATCTAATTTTTGTGAGGATGATTTCTAAGTGAGCCTTATAATAAATATCGCATTATCAAGATTTCTGTAATGGGCTTAGAGGGGGCCTTTAAAAAAATATGTACATGTATATATATATATATATATGAAAATTTTTGATATACACAACCTTAAAGGACCTCTAATTATGTCTTTTTTTTTTAAAAAAAATTAGTATGACTAATTTTTTCTTTAGTTATAACATATTTTAACTATGACTCGTGAAAATTTTAATTTATGCCTCATAGTGTGGTTTAGTTATGATATTGTTATTTTTTTTAATTATAATTCAAGTATAACTTAATATATTTTTTTTCTTTACACACCCTTTAAATCTATACCATAAGTGTTTCCCAATATATCTGGACCACATATGGAATTTATTCAGTAGAATGGAAGATTTTATGAAATCACCAAGACAGGTATGGTAGGAATGGAAACGGGGCAGGGCGGGGCGGGGCGGGGCCGGGGATCACACTACCTGTCCCCGATCCCGATGGTGGAAGTCTCCCTGTCCCCACCAATCCCCGACGGGGACCCTATCACCGTCCTCGCCTTTTAACGAGGATCGGGTTTCCCCGACCTCGCAAATCCCGGAACCAAAAAAAAAAATCAATTTCATCTCATCAACATCAACAACAACAACTACAAGATCTGTAGAAAATTGAATCTATTTTTAGTATTTCTCATCATCATCATCATAGACTCCTAGAAAATTTAAAACCAGAACAAAAAAAATTATGTTTCAACAATAAAAAATCCGTTTCATCAACAATCATCCTCAAACATCAACAACAACCAGTGTGTATATATTATATATATATCGTTGGAGAGAAGAGCGAGCAACAGCTTACGACTTGAGAAGCCGCTTTCGCCACCACGAAGAAGCCATGGCTAAGAGTTCAGAGATGAGATCAAAAACAACACAAATGCCAGACCAAAAGATGACAGCGGTGTGATCATTATATGGCACAGCAAATCTGTTTTATCGCTGCTCAGATTTGGGGTAGAGGAAGAAGAACGAAAGAGAGAGAGAGAGAGAGAGATGGTGATCGATCGATGATAGTAGGAATTAGAGATGGGTAGGGAGAAAAGAAGAGGAGTAGAGGACGGCGATGAAGGAAGAGAGAGATGAGAGACCACGATTTGTATTGTTGTGTGAGGTGAGGGTTGGTTTTTGTTAATATGTAATATATATAAGGGGTATAAAAGTAATTTTTACTTCGGGGAAAATCCGAGAATGGGGTTGAGCCGGGCTTGAACACTGATCCCCAGCCCCGGCCCGAAACAGATCGGGAATTGATTTTCAAATACTGTCTTTTCTCCGTCGGGGGTAATTATTCGGAAAAAACTACTCAAATCGGGGTCAGGGCCTGGGATCCCCATCGGGTCGGTTTCAAATTGTCATCCCTAGGTATGGGAAGTCTTCCCTCATGAGTTCACTCTACCTTATTTTTTCCACTCCCTCTTAAATGAGTTTGGTTATTTCTAGAAAAAAAAAAAAATTAATAATAGAGTTATTTTGGGGATTCCAAATAAATTATCAATTTTCTATCAAATCTCTCGTACGGGTAAATAGGACTCACACACATGTGATTGTGTAGATCTCATACATATATGAGAAGTTTGGTAAAAAAAATAATTCGTTTGGAAGTTCATAGCATTTTTCAAAAAAATATCCAACACTAAAAGTCAATCTACACTTCAATTTTTTTTATTTTTTTTTAGCAAATGTTAATAAATGTTCTTAAGTCACCAAGTTAATGTCGAGAATGTAATAAAAAATATTTTGAAAAGTGTAAAACATAGGATAAATTAGGCTAATTGGAAA
>NW_021026332.1:245548-274328 GCF_004153795.1 Camellia sinensis
TGCGATTTGAGTGTAGAGTTGTTTTTAAATTTAAAATATTAACATTTTAAATTATTTAAATTTTTTGAATATTTAAATTATTTAAATTTTTTTGTTAAAATAATTTTTTGAATATTTAAATTATTTAAATTTTTACGCTTTAAATTTTTTGAATATTTATTTTAAATTTTTGCTTATTAAATTTTTTAGATCATTTACATTATTTAAATATTTACAATAAAAATTAAATTAAAATTAAAATTAAAATTAAATATTTAAAATTAAATTAAAATTAAATTATTTAAATTACACAGGACAATAAAATAAAACCTCACTTTTTATCATTTCACAGAAAATGAAAAAAAAATTAAAATAAAAATAAAATAAAAAACACATGAAAAAACCATTTGCAAAAAAAAAACTTAAAATACATAAATTATTTTAAATAAAATACGCCTCATTCAAAAATATTTAGTACGAATTAAAAAATTACAAAAACGTAAATTGAAAAAAAAAAACGAACGACAAAAATACACCTCATCCAAAAAGATTAAAAAGAAAAAACAGAAATTACCATTTGCCATGTAATTTACAAATAAATAAAACACATGAAAACCCATTTTTGAAATATAAAAACAAATTAATGTGTACGAATTAAAAAATGACAAAAACGTAAATTAAAAAAAAATAACGAGAAAAATACGCCTCATTCAAAAATATATAAAAAAAAACATAAAAACATAAATTACCATTCACCACGTAATTTACAAATAAATGAAACACATAAATAAAAAAAATGTTGTCGCATACCAATAAAAATAAATAAGACAAAAAACGTAAATTAAAAAATAAGAACTAATTAATGTATAAAATAATAAAAATGACAAAAACATAAATTTAAAAAAAAATAAAAAATAAAGCAAAATACGGCAAATCCAAACCCAAAATAAAAAAATAAAAAAATAAAAATTTTACCAAAATACGCCAAAATAAAACCCAAAATAAAAAAAAAAAATTTAAGCAAAATATGCCAAATCCAAACCCAAAATCAAAAAAAAAAAAAAAAAAAAAAGTTACCAAAAAAAGCCAAATCCAAACCGAAAAAAAAAAAAAAAAAAAAAAAAAAAAAAAAAAAACAAGGGCACTTTGGTAAATGAACAGGAAGACACCTCACCAAAAAGCCAAAAAGTCAAAAAAGTCAAAAAGTCCTTCCCAAACCGGCTTTTTAGCCCCAGGCTAAAATAGTAAAAAAAGCCAAAAAGTCAAAAAGCCAACTCACTTCCCAAATGGAGGCAAAATTTACCATATATGATGGGGAAAAATGAATGTATTTAGAAGCTCTCAAACATTTTCTGATAGGGCAAATTACAAAACACCCCCTCGAGATTTAGTAAAAATACAGATCTTCCCCTGAGATTTGAGAAATTACAAATTGTCCCCTGAGGATCAAATTTTCATAACAAATTAAGAAAAATTAAGAGAAAATCTATATGAAGATAAAAATCTCAGGAAGCAATTTGTTATGAAAATATAAACCTTAAGAGGCGGGATGTAATTTCTCAAACCTTAGGAGAGAATCTGTATTTTCACCAAATATCGAGGGGGGTGTTTGTAATTTGCCCTTTCTGATAATAGTCTCACCATTGGGCCCTGTTTGGTATATTTTTCAGTAAGTTAGAAATTAATAATTAAAAGCAAAAGTTAAAAAAAACTTATCCCCTTATTAATAAGGTGAAAGTCCTTTTTCCCTCATAAACTTTAAGTAAAAATTACACTAAATATTTTGTCACAATATATATATATATATATATTCAACTCTATGATGCGTCTTAGTGAGTACTTCTAGGCCATATTTGGGCAGACATGACTTTAGGATTAGACTAATAATATAACAAAATATATAATTTGATGTTTGACTAAGAAAATTAAAGTCTAAATTATAATATATTTAGACACGATATCCTTATATGGTGGGACTATTAAATTTCAAAAGGGAGGTGAGATACATAACAGAGGGCTAAGAAGAGGTTTAGACTACCCTGAGGATATAACCTAGCTGGTCAATGTTTATGCTTACCACATATCAACTTTAGGTTCGACTCTTGTCGGCTTCTCTCATTTGTCCAAATCATACAATTAAGGAGAGTCGCTTGATACTCAAATTTACGCGCCTAGAATGGGCCCAAGATGTAATTCTCGATTATAAAAAAAATGAAAGGTTCAAACAAATTAGTTAAATTGTAAAATTGATAAAAAAATTTTAATTATTTTTTATAATCTTAAATTAATCCAAACATAAAAAATGATACATAATTTAAGGGGGTTAATAATCTAAGATTATGTTTGAATGACAAGAATTTCGAGAGAGAATGGATATGTCATTACTAGTGATAAATTTTATATGCTAATGTTAATCATTTGGTTTTGTTAGAAATTTTTAATGAGAAAATCATAAAATTAAAAATATTATAGACCACTTATTTTTATTTTTATTTTTACTTTAAATGTTTAACATTACTCCACGAATGTGAGATTTCTATATGGAAAGTGGAGAATAAGAGGAATCAAATTCCTATTCAATTTGTGAATGTAATACCTATTGAAATAGATAAATAGGAATCACTAGATTTATAGTGATTCGGAGTCATATTTTCAATCAATCTCCTTCAAAATTATTAAATATAATTTAAAAATTAATAATTTTAAAAATACTAATATTATCTAATTTAATCTGTCCAAAACAATCATAACAATGATTTATAATAATAGTACAATTTTGACTCTTTTTAATTTGTCAACAATATCTGATGAAGGAACAAGGTGGGCCTCTTTTGTGTTCAAAAATGACCCCAAAAAATAAAATTAAAAATTAAAAAAAAGAAATCCTTTTTTTCTACACGGCCGTTATTACTCCCATTTGAAACACGTGTTGACTTTTATCAACCAATCATTGATTATAACCACTATTATTATCCATACCCTGCATACCGTGTTTGTTTCGCGGATAATGTACTACTAAATTATGTTGAGCCCATGGTTTTGTTTTCTTCACGGAAATTAAATTTTTTAACCAAAAAAAATCATCACATGCATCACATATGATCATTTATTAAGGATAAAATTGACAATTTATACTTACCACTTTCGTTACAAATCAAAACCAGTCATTTTAGTCTTGCGCCTCCTTTGGCAACTTTTTCCTTTAGTTAAGAAGGGAAAAAGTTACTAAGGCCTCGTTACAAATCAAAACCAGTCATTTTAGTCTTGCGCCTCCTTTGGCAACTTTTTCCTTTAGTTAAGAAGGGAAAAAGTTATTAAGGCCTCGTTTGGGAACAGGTTAATTTAGTAATTTTTTAGTTATTTGGTTAAAAATGTAGGTAAAAATTTTTTTTATGTTTGGGATGACTTTTTGACTAACTACGAAAAGATGTGCAAAAAGTAGAGAGAAAAGAGAATCTTTGACTTTTTGGTATGAGTTGTTGGCTTTTTGGCTAATTTAGTAACTTTTTAGCTAATTGGCTAAAATAGCATCTTGCCAAACGAGGCCTAAATTAGTTAAAAAGTCAATAACTTATATTAAAAAATTAAATATCTTTCACAAAAATTGAAAAATTAAAAAAGACCATCCCAAATAAATTTTTTTGACTCTAAGTTAAAAAAAAAAAAAAAAAAAGAACCCTAACTGCATTGTTTGAAGAATAGTTCGTATCTATAATGCCCTTAGGCCTTGTTTGGCAAGTGATTTTTTTAGTCAAAAAGTTATTAAAATTTAAAAAGTTAACAACTTATACCAAAACGTCATACTAAACATACTAGTTTTTTTACGTCATATTTTAGTCAAAAAACTAAAAAGTTATTAAAAAAGTAATGTTCCCAGACGAGGTCTTAATTGAAGAATAGTTCATATCTATAATGCCCTTAAAAATTGAAAATGTGCATTGCACATGACCATTTTCGGTAAAAAGTAAAACATCCGTTATATATTGTTCTTAATTGACACAAAATAAAAAATTTAAGATCAAATGTGTTATAATTAAAATAATAGAAACTTTGAATAAAATAATAATAATAATAATAATAATAATAATAATAATAATAATAATAATAGGAACTAAATTAAAACTCAAGTGAAATTATAAGGATCATTGATGAAATTTGTTCATTTTTTGGTTATAATACTATGAAATTTTAAGTTAAGGCCTGTTTTGAGAAGAAGGTTTAGTTTAATGTCTCTAATATTAAGATTTTATAAAATAAAGAACATGCAACACTTTCATATTATTTGGAATCCTCAACATTTTCATAGAGTAATTTTTTTTTTACTGAGAAATCTTAGCTCGTTATAGTGACGAGCTGAAATTTTTCAAATTATATGATTGAGGGACCTTAACTAATAACAAAAAATTATATTGGACATTTTCTATACCTAAAGTTAGGGAATGTTTCACTAATCCTTCCTTTGAGAAGTCATAGTTTTAATTAAACAATTCAAAAATCACTATAAAAAAGTCAATATTTTTTTACACATTTTTTTTTATTATAAAATATTAAAAAATTAATTTCTAAAATAGGCTCAAATCACTTCAAAGGCTACAGCCCACTGAGAACCTTTTTTAGTAATTTATTTTATAAAATATAAATATTAAAAAAAATTCATTCGTTTGATAATTTCTAAAAAAATGTACTTTTTATTAGTGAGTCATTTTAAGAGGGCTGTTATTTGCCCGCACTTTTTTTATTTTTGCAAAATGAAACCCCTTTTATTTTTTTTTTGAATTCCAACTTTAATACTAATTATATTTATATCCCTAATTCCAAATTAAAACTCGAGTGAAATTATAGGGGCCATCGATAAAATTCCCCTTTTTTGGTTATAATTCTATGAATTTTTAAGTTAAGGCCTGTTTTGAGTAGAATGTTTAGTTTAATATCCCTAATATTAAGATTTTATAAAATAAAGAACATGTAATACTTTCATATTATTTGGAATCCTTAACATTTTCATAAAGAAATTTCTTTTTTTTTACAGTTTTTACAGAGAAATCTTAGCTCGTTACAGTGACGAGCTAAAATTTCTCAAATAATATTATTGAAAGACTTTAACTAATAACAAAAAAACATATTGAGCATTTTCTATACCTAAAGTTAGAGAATGTTTCACAAATTCTTCATTTGAGAAATCATAGTTTAATTAAACAATTCAAAACTCACTATAAAAAGTCAATATTTTTTTACACATTTTTTTTTATATAAAATATTAAAAAAATTAATTTCTAAAATAGGCCTAAATCACTTCAAAGGCTACAGCCGACTGAGAACTTTTTTTTTTTATAATTTATTTAAAATTTTATTTTATAAAATATAAATGTTAAAAAAATTCATTCGTTTGATAATTTCTAAAAAAACGTACTTTTTTTATTAGTGAGCCATTATAAGAGGGTTGTTATTTGCCATCACTTTTTTATTTTTACCCCTCCACTTCTTTGAACTATCACCCAACAAAATAAAACCCTTCTATTTTTTCTTTGGACTCTCACCTTAATACTAATTATACCCCTAATCCCAAATTTATGCCCTAGCCCTTATTCCCAACCACTTCCTCTGGCAATTGACTCAATGGAGCCCTCATCATCGACAATCCCACCATTGTCGTTGTCTTCCTCCCCCTCTTCCTCCTTATTCTTCTTCTCATCATGACCTAGATCGCCACAGCCATTTATGAAAAACCATAGGACTAGGGTTAGGGTTTTGAGAGAAGATGAGAAAGAAGAAGAAGAAGATGGTTAGGGACTGAGTTTGAGGTTGGACTCGACGGCCATAGCGGTGAGGAGTTCGCGACGGCGAGACAACCACAACACTACAAAAAATTAAAGTTTTAGAGACCAAAATTTAGGGACAAAATTATTTTTTAGGGACCAAATATTTTTGCTGCAAAAAATGTCGTTATTATATTTTTAGTAACAAAAATTAGACATTAGTGATAAATTATTATCTTTTTTGGACTAAATTTTTTATCTCAAAAAATAAATCATTTTGAGACCAAATTATTTTGTCCCTAAAAGTTTATTTATTAGTGACATTTTCAAAATTTTGTCGCTAAAAGCCTTATTTTTGACTTTTTTGGACGACCTTTTAGCGACCATTCTCATGACAGTAGAAATTGGTCCCTAAATATTTTTTGCAACAAAATTTTCACTTTTAGAGATCAAGACATTTTGTCTCTAAAACTCTATATGTTGTAGTACAGACCCAAAAGATGAAGAAGAAGAGAGAAAAATAGGAGGGGATCAAGGTGGTGAAAGGTTGTGGGAAGGATTAGGGTTTGAAAGATAGAAATGGGATCAAAAATGAAAATAAATGTTAGGGCAAAATTGTAATAAAACAAATAGAAAGGGAGGGTCAAAGGGAAAAAAGGTTAGAATATTTAGCAGCCTTTCATTTTAAACTTTTACATTTCAGGAGGAAATTACTACATTACTCTTGGCAAAGGTGGAGCCCTTATTGATGGTAAAATGATCTTTTGCACTAATCTAGTGAAATTTCCTAAAATAGTAGCTTTTTTTTAATTCAATATTACTATTTTAGTCAAACCAAATACAAAATTTGGATTTGGCTTATTTATTAGTCAAAAAAAAAAAAAAAAACTTTTTATATATAGTCAAACAAGCCAGGGAGTTTTAACTAATTAGATTAATACCAATTTGATATGATTTTGATTGTATTATCAAGGAAACATGCCTTCAAGTGTTATTGAAAATCTATATTTCAGATATCAGTCTGGCTAAATAAATATATCAATTTTTAACGTATTTTCTACCGCCTATATGTTATGGGAAACTCTATAATCTTTTTTTTTTTTTTTTTTTGGGGGCGGTAGTTATGATTTTGTAATTTTTGGTTATGAACTACGATTTTTGTAGTTTTTAATTATGATTTATATTTTACTTATGATTCAAAAAATGTTTAATTATGTCTTATGTAGTATTTAGGCCAAGTTTGACATATTACAAAAAAGTCAAAAAGTTACTTAAAAAGTTAAAAAGTTAACACTATTCACCAAAAGTCAACAATTACGGCTGCACAACTCCTAATCCTAATTTTTCCCTACACACTAATTTATACAATTTTTTAATATACATTTTTTATAAAAAATCAAAAAGTTAACCTAAACAACCATATTTTTTTCCTCAACTTTTTAGTCTAAAAAGTCAAAAAGTACACTTATTTAGGACATCTCAAACAACCCCTAAGTCTCCAGAATAAGAAATCCTCACCGGGTTGGCTTGCAAATATACGGGTCTCCCCATGAGCCGGGCAAGTGTCGGATGGGCTTGCTTGACAAGACTCTCTGAATCACTCCAGTCCTCTAATAGGTTTGGGATAAGATGAGCTCCTGGGGGCTCGAACCAGAATGACTCCATTAGTTTGGCCATTTTCTACAACAAAGGAAAACTTAGCCTAGACATATGTATAACATGGTTTACTTGCATTAGACAAACTAAAATTTTGTTTTAGTTGGTAATTTTTTTGTTTTTTTGAAATAATTTTCAATACAAATAATGTGAATTGCAAATAATGTGAATAATTGTACAAAAAAATTCAAAAACATATACTATTTTTATTTTTAAAAAAACCATTGCTCTGATACTACTTTTGTCATGACCCAAACTCGGTACCCAAAGGCTCGGCGTCGCAACAAGATAAAAATAAAATAATCCTAAAATTTCTGTAATAGTAGCGCAATGGATAAATTAAATAAATCAAAATAAAATAAATGGGTACCAAAAGTTTATTAAAAAGGAAAATAGTCATTTGGACTATTTATTTTATTACATGAGTCCAATCAGAAATACAGATAGTAAATAAAAAATAAAAAAACTGCGATTGATAACCCATCTTGATCTCGCTAAATCTCGTCACTTGAAAAGGGTAATAACTATAAGTACATAGCAGAGTGAGAAATATTATACTGTGTGTATAGAGGCACAAAATAATCGTGGATAGTTTTTTGTTTAAAGCTAAAACGTTAATATAACTTAGTTTGAATAAACAAATTATTTAAATGGCAGAAAACAAATTATTTAAATGGCAGAAACGGAAATACGAAAATTATATAAATAACCATAACCACGGTATAGAATAGAACAGAACAAAAGTCACTGGAGTGACAAATAGAACAAAGGTCAATGGATCGATGACAAACAGAGAACTACAAGATGGTCAAACAGAAGCCAATGGTTTATTTAATTCTCCCAAGGCGTGGGACCCCCGTGGTAGGATTTACAGAAAATAATTACTTATCAAATCATTGTCAAATAATTTCTTAAATTTAAACAACATATCCATGGGTTTCAATTTAAGTAAATAGAGTTCAGAAAATAATCTACGTAATTGAAACATTAACGTAACCATAAAACATAACTCACATAAAAAATATTGTGATAACTCAAAACATTCATAAAATAGATTATGGTAACTCAAGATATATATAAAACATATTACGGTAACTCAAGGTATAATATAACTCACCTACGATATAAATTTATCCCTATTTTTCCTGTGCTCCCGAACCTATGCTCTTTACTCTTCTCACTTTTTTTTGCTTTCTCCTTCATTCTACATCAGCCCCTTCTATTTATACTAACCCAAGAGTAAGGCCCCAAACCAAGAGATATACACGTTGCTGCCTTCTCTTTTGCCACCTGTCTTGACCCTTGAGTTTTACCTCCCCTATTGCCACTTGTCTTTGGCCTTTAATTCAACTTCAAGAAATCACCAAGGGCCATATTAACCCTTGGCCCACCGAAAACTTGTTTGGCCATTTTTTTTTTATTATTTAGTATTATTTTAATTCAATTCTAAATGTTATGATTCCTAAAGTTAAGTTCATGTCTAAAAACCTCACCACCCAACTATAAAACATCACTTACTGAAGTATTTAATATTCTAAACATGCGGTGTCTCACAATCTATTTCCTTAACAATTTAATCCGTCAATGTATAACTTTTTAAACCACTTTGCACTTTTAATAAGACATTTTATTTATTTACTAATTATTATATATATCTAAATTAGTTGATATTAACACAGTATTAAATTAAAAATTTGGACGTCACGCGTAGAGGTCCAACTAGTAACAATAAAAGCACAATTAATGTCACTAAACATGTGAAATCGTCATCGTTATTCATGAATTTCGTATTTAGCTATCGATGGAAAGGCTTGGTCAAATTATATTTTCATAAAATAGTAATGCATAGCAGAACAACCTATGAACATGGACTATGAAAAATGAACCACATGCCAGTACCACATAAATGAATAAACCACATGCAATATTCATAGATTGAATTTGTGAAATTGTTAAAAAAATAAATAAAAAATTAGCTACACCCCGTTTGGGCTTTCAAAACAATTTGTGAAGTTCAAAATTGACAACTCATTTGTGTCTGAATCTGCAGAGGGTAAAAATACAATTCTGCCCATGCTTTTTATTCCTTCCTCTAACACAGATATATCACAATAATATATTTTCTCACCCAAAGTTCCCCTTTCTTTCTCCAACCTGTATTCGTCATTGAACAACCAACACAGTCCCCCAATTGGAGAATCAAGTCCACTCCATCACGCTCACACCAGCAACTGCCAGAGATCCGTTGCACCCTTCACCGTGCAGCACCGCCACAGCCGTGGGAAAGTCTGACCTCGACTCGATCGTGTGACAACAGTAACCAACGGCTATCGAACCATCCATTGCCCAGATCTGCACCATTGCTGACCAGATCTACAAGATGCCGGCCCGTTTCCCCCTAAGTACAAGGTAACATCTCTTCCACGCAAATGAATCTTCGCATTTGAACCACTACCGTATAGATCCCCCTTTTGTCTAAGCAAAGCAAATCAGTACCTAACAAAATAACCTCTTAACACCTAAAAGCAAAAGATGACAACATTAGTGAAATATAACACTTTCATGACGTAAACTACATACCAATGTCAACTAAAAGAGAACCAAGAATACACAAATGACTAATACAGTTCTTGCTTGATGTTCTGCTCTAAGAACCACAAACACGGACGGAGATACGATCTGGACATGTTGACGCGGCAATTTTCAAAAAAATGTAGGACACGACAAGGGAGGAAATGCAATGCAATAAAGATAAGAAAAGCAAGTCAACATAACATAACATTAATTCCTATAAATTTACATTACTTATTGTTTAGCGTTGCTGCTGCATACTGATTACTGATTCAGTGTGTCATGCATTATTGCAGATTGATGAGAAGAGGGCACAGCAGAAGGCCATAGATGATTGGCTTCCGATCACTTCATCGAGGAATGCAAAATGGTGGTACTCTGCTTTCCACAATGTCACTGCCATGGTTGGGGCTGGAGTCCTCAGTCTTCCCTATGCCATGGCTGCTCTTGGATGGTATGAAAATATGAATCAAAGTTGAAAACAGCTCCAACTGAAAATTACTAATTAAAAATATTGGTACAATAATCTCTTGCTAGAGTATATGACATAATATAGGGAAACTTCAGGGCATTAAGTGCAATAAAATTTTACATTTGAATATAAAATCAACTTACATGTCTTCTTCAATTCTTGAAGGCCTGTGAGGGTCTTCATTTGCCCAAGGTACACAGCTCGGCCCAACCCTACCCTGCCCATTTGCTTTTACCCATCTCAAACCCATACCTCAAGTGGGATTGGGCGAATTAGGTTTGGGTTAGACATGGGCTTAGTTGTTGAAGCCTGACCAGTTGACTCATGATAGGTGGCTCAGTCTACAAGCTTGGCAAAAAATAGAAAATGAAAAAAATTTGAATGTCAGCTCATTGGGCTTAGCCTGTGGGCCTGCCCGTTAACCCATTGGGCAGGGCGTGGGCCTACAGTTTTTTGTCTGGAACGGTCTGAGCCCATAAAAAAAGCCTATCAAGCTTGACCCATGGGTAGGCTTGGGCACTATTTTCGCGAGCTGAGCTGACCGATTCTAACCCTTAAGGGCTGTTAGGTTGCATTTTTGTTTTTAGTAATTTCGGAAGAAAAAAAAAGAGCGAAAACTTCAAAAATATGTTTTTTATTTTTATTTTTGTGCAAAAAATAGTTTTTGTAAATTCAAAACCTGTTAGTGTTTCTTAAAAATAGGTTGTTTTTCAATTCTTACCAATAATGAGAAGCTATTATATGGTTGAAATAGGGGACCAGGTGTTGTGGTACTGATACTATCATGGTTCATAACATTGTACACATTGTGGCAAATGGTTGAGATGCATGAGATGGTTCCTGGGAAAAGGTTCGATCGATACCATGAACTTGAAATTCAATCTCATTTTCATGCACTGTGGTGCTCATGATGCAAAATACAACACATTTTTTTAAAATTAAAACTAGTTTTCATTCCGATCATGGTTGTTTTTACAAAAGTGCGGTTCACGTTTTTAAAGCAAATAAAACCTGTCTGAAGCTGTACAATGTGCTAAAACTATAAACAAAAAGAAACTAAGCAAAAATACAGTAAATCAGTGTTGGTTGCCTCAGGCCCGAAAAGCCCTCTTCGTCCTCTTCCTTGGAGGAGAGGACTCTGAGGCACTGTCTCCATCGGCATCGTTGTCTGAATCTAGACTAGAGTTTGAACCAGAGCCATTTCCGCTCTCACAAAACACTTACTACTCTATTGCTACGTCTGTAAATTTCTCTGCCTACTTACAATTTTTTTTGTGATTTGAGTTCAATTATAGTAACAAACCTGCAATTTTCTCTGCACTACACAAAAAATGCAAAGTGAACAAAAAACAGAGCACAAAACGCAGAAAAACAGAGCACCAAAAAGGAACTCATAACCATGTTGACAGAGAATGAAAAAGCAACTCCAAAAATCAAAATCAACTCCATCGAAAATTCATCAATAATAGATAATGAAAAATTAACTTCAAAAATCAAAAAGAACAACACTGAGTTCGTCTCTCTCACATTGATCAAAACTAAAAACAAAAACCTAATTCAACACCTACACGATCAAATCAAATCAAAAATTGAAAACTTATCTATTTCAACTCCACATGAAATCAAATCAAACACAATGAACCAGATTTCAACTCCTACACGATCAATCAACACCTACAAACAACGAACATGATTTCAACTCGTACAGGATTTCAACACCTACAAACAACGAACAGGATTTCAACACCTACAAAACCCTAGAAAATCTCCACAAAAATCTGAATCGTCAAGTTCATCCTCACGTAATCTCCCACAAAATATCAATATGATCTTTAGCTGCCAAATTCAAAACAACGTATATTATAAATAAGGGTAAGACAGGTATTTTACACTCTAAAATAACATTGAGGGACCTTAGGCTACAAAAGAACACATTGTGGACCTAATCCATTACTAAAAGTTGGATAGGGACCTTAAACCGATTTTCTCTTTATGTTAAGTGTATCTAAAAATTAAAAAATTGTTTAAAATATTAAAAAAATTCATTTTAACAAAAAAATATGAAAAATAAAAGATAAAATTTTTTAAAAAGTATTTTCTGGGAACTAAAACCAAAACCAAACAAGTTGAATGCTTTTTAGCTTTGTATTTTAAAAATTTTTAAAAGTAAGTTAATATTCGTATAATGTATTGACTACTAATTGATCCCACTGTTAATAAAATTTGGCTTCACCACTACATGTATGTATTATTTTTGTGCGGTGTTTGGGATGATTAATAAGTTGATTATGATATTTCCATATTACGAGTGTACAATTGTGGAGAATAGACCGTTTGAGTATAATATATTCAGTATGTTTAGTTTTACTTTTTTGAATTCAATTTTTTAGAAATTGAGTTTTTTATTTTTTGTATTTTTTTTTGTTTTTAGTAAATATTTTTTAAATTTTAAGAATTTTTTTTTTTACTTTTTTAGATGTATCTAAATAGTAAAATATTTGAAAAAAAATTAATAAACACACAAAATATAAAAAATGTACTTAATTTTTATTTTTTTTTTTATATTTTTGGTATTTAGTGAATTTTTTAAAGATTTTTTCACAAATATTATACTTTTTAAGTGTATTTATATTAGGTGTGTCTAAAAATTAAAAAAATTTCTTAAAATATTAAAAAAAAATTCAATGAAAACAAAAATGAAAACGAAAAAATAAAATTTTCTGAAAAGTGAATTTTGAAAACTGAAACCAAGCAGAGTAATTAATTTGCTACTTCAAGTGATGTACTTAAAGGGGTGAAAATATACTTTTAAAAAGAATTAATACATGCCTTTGTTGATAAGTTTTTTTTTTTTTTTTGGGTTAATCTAATCATTATTATAAGTTTTCATCAAATTTATTTTAAACTAATTTGTGGTCTCCCCATATAAAGGACATTTATTTATAAATTTCTCTTCATCAACTTAATTTTCTACTTAGCCTAAATTATTATAATAGCAATTATTAAAATACATTAATATGTTATAAATTAATTAGGATACAAGTATTTCAAAGAGGATTTTCTAATAAATTCTCCTAAAATTATTATGTCAATATTATTTAAATGTTTGATTTATTTATGAATTCTCTATGTGAAATTTTTATAAATATAAATATGGTGCGTCGTGAACCTTTTTTTAAATTTTTTTTATTTAACTATTATGTACCTAGTGGTGTCACTAATTTTAGTAGATTAAAAGAAATTCGGTAAATCCCAAAAATGAGATTTGAGAAATAGTAAAAGCGACTATGATTTTAATTTGAATAATTAAATAAATAATATTATATGTACTAATTGGTGTATCAATAGATGATGTGATATAATTTTAAAAATTTTGAATATTTATAATTTATGTAATAAATAGAGTCATTAATAATATCATAACACTAATACACTAATAAATGCCGCTGGCACCACCGTAATTAAATATCACTTTATCATTGAACACTTACATTCTGCATATTTAGCTTACGTCTCAAATGCAATTTTCACATGCATTTGCAGTCCCAAATAAGTTGATTTCAACCTCTCCATTTCCAACAAGCCCCCCCCCCCCCGGAATTTGATGACAACGGAAATGCAACAATATATGCGACTTTATATGGTAAATAATACTAACCTCATTTGAATTTTGAAAAAAATACATTGTGCCCCTCAATTTGGCATAATTGCATTAAACTCTCTTAAAATTTTAACTCACATAATACATTTTTTTTATCAATAATTTGTTAGTTTTATGAATGAAGATATATATATATTACTGTAAAAAATATATTTTACCTTATTTATTCTTGATCTTTTTTCTTGATCTTTTGCATTAGGCTTGATCTTTTTAGCCTGTATAAAGGAGGTCAATGTAATTATGTCAAACTTTTAGGACATATATATACTTTTTCTAAAAGTTAGAAGCAGTTAGTATAATTTACCCTTATATTGGGCTTCATATTTGATTGGGGCGTGAGATAATTCACAAAAATAAGTATATATATATATTGTAAGACTCCTTGTACATTAAGAAATCTTTGAAGTCGATTTTTTTTTTTTTAAGGGAAAAAAAGTAACTAATAAATAATCGCATTTCAATTATATCAACTTTAAAGTTGACTCTAGTCTTAATTTTGGTTGAGGGAATTATTTTGGTTGTGTATCCTAAAAGAAAGAGAGCTCCTATTTATCCCTATCTTATCTCTTTGGACCCACCCACTTCTTTGAACCCCTACCCACTTAACTAAGTCTCTCTTATTTTCTCTTTGAACTCCCACCATAATCCTAATTATACCCCTATTCTCTAAACCCCCAACTCATTATCTTTGGCCATCATCGTTACTCTGCCGCCACCACCGCCTTCTCAACTCATCACTCCACCGCCGTCGCCTTCCCAACATAGATCTTTATCTTCATCAACGATCAACCCAAATTTTTATCTTCATCTTCATCAACAAGCAACCTAGATCCCGTCGTGTCGTCGTCCCCATCGCCATTGCATCTCCAAACCCTATCGACCCAACCATGCCTAGAGAGAGTGTGAGAGATTGTAGATCTTCATCTTCGTCGAAAGTAGCCCAGAGCCCATTGCGTTGCCGTTGCCGTCGCCATCACGTCTCTAAAATCCAACGACCCAATCACAGAGAGAAAGAGAGAGAGACAGAGTGATGATGGGGTATGCGATTGACAGGAGTGGAGATTGCGATTTCAGTGGAGATCGCAATTTTAGAAGAAGAAAAAGAGGGAGACAAAGTTGGCAACTGGCGGTGAGGAGCTAGCCGGCTAGCCGGCGACGGGTGGAGGTAGTAGCAAGAGTTGAGAGGAGTTAGGGTTAGGGTTTGAAAAATTAGGATTAGAAGATGAGGGACGAGGGCAAAAGTGAAATTTTATGTTGGGACAAAATTGGAAATAAAAAAAAAATGGAAGAGGTGGGGGTTTTAAGAAAAAAGGTATGGATAAATAGCAGCCCTCAAAAGAAAATAGGATAAATTACAATTTAATAGTGTTTTTACAAAATAATTATAAATTCATGAAGAAAAAAAAAAACTGAAGATTTTAATTATTAATATTCATAAAATTTATTATTAATTTAAATTTTTTTTTAAAAAGAATTGTAAACGTCCCAAAATATACTCTCCACTTTCTATCTAGAAGAAATCAAGGCAATCAGATAGGCATTACAACAAGCATCAAGATAACTATAAGGACTAGTTTCTCTCTAATCCAGTTTGGCTTATTGACCCCGCATGAACTCCCATTCCACGATTCATTTCGTCATTTTTTAAGTCTTTTTATTACACTTTATTCTTTTTAATTATTATTATTTTTTATTTTATCCTTTCAAATTAAAATTGATATAATGTAATTCTTTTATCTTCTAAATTTTTTTAATCTAATCTTTATGTCTCCATTTTGTTATCAAAATAATCAAAAATGATGCATATAATATGCCCATGACAGATTTATAATGAAAACACGCTTTCAAGATATATCATAAATATGACATGTGCATATTACATACACTTTTTCTGACTATTTTGTTAACAGAATAAAGATATAAAAGTTAGATTAAAAATTTTTAAAAGATGAAAGAAATACGTTGCATCAATTTTTAGTTTGAAAGAGTTAAGTCATTACAAGAAAACATACTATTGGCGACCACTTTTGTGGACTAAAAAAATTTTGGTCTCCAAAAGTTGTCGAATTGGCGACCAAAAATTATGTTAGTCGGCAAAAGTTCAATATTTAGCTACTAATTATTTTTAGTCGGGGTATATTGATTATTGGCGACTAAAAAAAAATTTAGTCGCTAAAAATGCCACAATTGGCGACTAAAAAAAATTTAGTCACTAAAGTTGCCACAATTGGCGACTAAACAAATATTTAGTCGCCGTATAGTTAGTTTTGGCAACCGAACTTATTAGTCGCTGAATGAAAAAGAAAAAAATTGTTTTTATCTTTGGCGACCAAAAGTTTTGGTTGCCAAATATTTATTTTCAGCGACTAAAACAATTTTTCGTCGCCGTATAGCTAGTTTTGGCTACCAAACTTATTTAGTCGTTGAATGAAAAAGAAAAAAAATTGTTTTTATCTATTTGGTCGCCAAATATTTATTTTCAACGACTAAAATAATTTTTCGTCACCATATAGCTAGTTTGTCTACCAAACTTATTTAGTCGCCGAATGAAAAGAAAAAAATTGTTTTTATCTGTGGTGACCAAAAAGCTTTGGTTGCCAAATATTTATTTTTAGCGACTAAAACAATTTTTCGTCGCCGTATAGTTAGTTTTGGCTACCAAACTTATTTAGTCACCGAATGAAAAAGAAAAAATCTGTTTTTATTGGTCGCCAAATATTTATTTTCAGCGACTAAAACAATTTTTCGTCGTCGTATAGCTAGTTTTGGCTACCAAACTTACTTAGTCACCGAGTGAAAAGAAAAAATTTGTTTTTATTTTTTGGTCGCCAAATATTTATTTTCAGCAACTAAAACAATTTTTCGTCAACGTATAGTTAGTTTTGGCTACCAAACTTATTTAGTCGCCGAATGAAAAAGAAAAAAATTGTTTTTATCTTTGGCGACCAAAAGTTTTAGTTGCCAAATATTTATTTTTAGCGACTAAAACAATTTTTCGTTGCCGTATAGTTAGTTTTGGCTACCAAACTTATTTAGTCGCCAAATAAAAAGAAAAAAATTGTTTTTTTGGTCGCCAAATATTTATTTTCAGCGACTAAAACATTTTTTCGTCGCCGTATAGTTAGGTTTGACTACCAAACTTATTTAGTCGCCGAATGAAAAACTTATTTAGAGATGAGGCAATTATTAATTACAATTTTTTATTTAAAAAAAAAAACATGATCAACATTAAGATAATTTTAATTTTATAGGCTAAATTTAAGCATAAGAATTATTACAAAATATTATTAATAAAAACAAAGCAAAATTCTATAATAATGTATAATAGCTCGGTGCGGGATGTTGGTATAAGTTTGTAATTTTAGCACAAAAAATTATGATTCAGTTGATTCCTAATTTTAGAAAATAAAAACAAATCATTTATAGCACAAATTATTATAAAATCTATTAGAGTACTATATAACGTTGCCAAAATAAAATTTCCTGGGACCAAAATTGAAATTTGCTCAGCAAAGGTTGAATATGGAAGAGCAAAAAAAAGCAGGAAAATTAAAAAAAAAATTACCGACCAAAGTAATTTGGTCGCACATAACAAAATGATACTGTTTTGAATGTAATTTAAATTAAGTGAAGCACAGTGCCGACCAAACAGTTTGGTAGGGAAAAAATGCCCTATAGCAGCCGAGTGAAATTTTCAAACTCTTTTATACAGTATATACCGCGAACCACTCCTCACACGCACCTCATCGTCCATTCTCCTGCTCCATTGCAGTCACCAAAGTCGCTCCTCCTGCATCATCGCAGTCGCATGTGTGGCTTCTTCGACCAAGCATTAGTGGCGCTTCGAGAAGTACTTGGGCCTCCATTTGTATTACTCACATGGTTGCTCTCTATTTTCGCACCTAACAGCACCACCATCACCATTTTTCTACTACTACCAGTTCGCCTATCTTCAAACAACCCCGAGATCAAGTATGGGTCCTTTCTTTCTCTGTCGCTCAATTTCTCTATTTTCCTTTGTTTTCCCTAATTTTCAAAACCAATGTTTTTGTTTTCCCTAATTTTCCAAACCCTAATGAGTGAATGTTTGAAGGGATGACCTCAAATCATAGTGCGTGGCTTTGGTTAGTCAATTCAATATATATAATTAAAATATTAATTTCTCGTTTGAAATCAATACTTTACGCAAAATGCCTTTTCAGTCTATCAATTATTTGTTGATTCATAGTTGGGTCCATAAAAAGAGGGTTCGAATCAAACTCCATGCTTTATAAATGCCAATGCAAATAACATAAAATAAAAAAGAACATCTGAAGTCTCTGGTAGTAGGTCCTGAGCCAGTGATTGACTAAGTAAAATCCGCGGTCAGTGCTAGTGCTGGAGATGAGGGTATTTTTGGGGCCTGACAGTTGTGCATAGTGGTGAAGAATGTGAATGGCGATAGATTTCTAAGGAGCTTATGATGGGGGAAGAATATTTGTAATTGAAGAGTGACTAAAATAAAAGTTATGTCATCCTTCATTCTTAATAAGATTAAGTTTTCAATGCTTTACCTTATTCTTTCTGTTGAGAATGTAGATAAATATGTTTTGTCTTACAGGATTTAAGTGGTCAGTTTCAGCAAATGTTGAAACTGTAGCATGGGATCCACACACTGAGCATTCATTTGTGGTCTGTGTTTACACTGTATCTATCTTGAGCTATTTTCATTTTTTGTTTTCCAAGTATGCAAAGCACAGGGGATTTCATTTTGAATTGGGAAGGCTTATAGGATCTTTCTTTTTAAGCACATCTTAATTTAGTTTTGCTTGGAGATGTCCTCTTGAAACAGAATTATCATTATCTAATTGTGTTTTCAGGTCAGTCTTGAAGATGTTACAGTTTAAGGTTTTGATATCCGAGCTACTAAGTTTGATCAATCTTCTGACTCAAAGACAAGTTTCACTCTTCATGCACACGATAAAGCTGTTTGCACAGTCTCCTATAATCATTTGGCACCAAATGTACATATTTCTCCTCTATAGACATTTTTATTACTCGACTTCACTGTACTTGCTATACTAACTATTTGTTCCTCTGTTTTTTGTAGCTTCTAGCAACTGGATCCCTGATAAAATGGTAATTTTCTCTTTCTGATTTTGAGTTTCTGTCTCTTTATTTTTATTGGCCTCCATATTCCCACAAATCATATTATAGTAATAGTAGTACTTTCTCAATTGGTTAATCTTGATTGCTGCAGGTAAAATTATGGGATTTGTCAAACAACCAACCATCATTTGTTGCATCTAATAATCCAAAAGTTGTATGTGATTCTTTGAGATTATCTTTTCTTTTCCTAAAGAATACATATTATAATTATGACATTGTAATATTCTACATATTTATTAATCCGAGGTGAATTGTGTCATCCTGTTATTAATGTTATCAGGGAGCTGTCTTTTCCATTTCATTCTCAGAGGATAGCCCCTTCTTGCTAGCTATAGGAGGCTCCAAGGGAAAATTGGAAGTGTGTGGATATAACTTTTTATGCTTACCGCTTTTGCAATTCTCTCTCTATTTCCCCCCCTGAAAGGTGTGTGCAACGAAACGGAAGTAACTTTTTTTTGGCTCATATGGGATACACTATCTGATGCTAGGGTCTCTCGAAGATATGAGAAATATAGTAATTAGAACATATCTTAATATTTGGTTCTTGGTATTTTCTTTCCTTTCTTTTTTTGTTAGAAAAAATAGAAGAAAAAAAAGATGTTGTGGTCTTGGTTTTTTGATATTGAACTAGTATAAACCTGTGAGAGAGTGAGAGTATCTTAAATAGTATAAACCTTGAAATATGTCATTGTCACAAGGAAATATATGAGATTCCCTATGTCAAAGAAAGCCCTACTCAGTGGATACTAGTATCAAAACTAAACTTGTGCTCCTTTTTTTTTTTTTTTTGTCTAAAGGAGGGGAAAAAATAGAAAAATAAGCCTTCTCCACTATTTTTCAGCTTGTCTAACAATTATTTGATGCAGGTCCTGCGGAAAATATACTGGTATTTAGTTTTGTCACTGCATGATCCTATGCAATCAAGCCTTCTTAATTCCACATTGGAGGATAAAGATCCAATAGTAAATTCCTAATTTTAGGTATGTCTATCCAATTAATCTGAAACCACTAGTAAATGACAAAAAAATAAAAAAAAAAAAAAAAAAGAGAGCATAGTTTTGTTCTGTTAACATTATTGGATGCTTGCCCTTCTGTTCTGTCATAGGTTGCTTTTGAAACAGCTTGTTACAATGGAGGTTATTCGATGGATGACTTTATGGAATGCATTCAAGGATGAATTTGAGAATGAAAAGAACATGCTTGGTGGTTCTTTAGGTAACAGAGCAACTGAAGATTTGAGACAAAGAGTAATAGAACATGTAATCTTTCACTCATGTTCAATTATATATTTCAATTATATGCTGCAATGGTTCATCTACTAGACATTATTATTTCTTGCAGAACATCCTTGTTGTCTCAAAGTATTACTGAAGGATTTTCTTGGTGAGACTTGCTGAGCTGCTTTGTTTCATTGTTCAAGTATGCCAATACTTAATTGTGGTATAGTCATCATCAAATATTTGTAATGTAATCATATAAATTTTTTGCCATATGATTAATTTTTCTTTTATGAGAATACTTCATTTTGGATGTTTTTCTAGATTCTAACTTTTCTTATTTTATTTGTAGGTGACTTCTAAAAACGATCAAGCACAAGGCTGATGCTTCAAAGCCATATATATTCCTTCCTGTTTTAGAATTTTTTTTGGATTCCTTCATTGATTTTCCTTTTAATTTTTGTTCAATTACTTATTGGTTTTCAATGGATGGATGTTTAAAACTTGTCTCAATTAATTTTTTGAATGGAATGATTGTAAAGTTTGGGATTGAGCAGGAAAATATGATGAATTTTAATGTTATATTTAGGTTGGGTTGAATGAATTTTGTTCAATATTGGATTGAATGTTTATAAACAAAAATTGATTGTTCCAAAAAAAAAAAAAAGAGAGAGATTTGGAGACTAACTAATTAGTCGTTGATTGTTTAATGTCTTTTGGTGACAAAATATTTGGTTGAGAAAAGTTGTGGCGACTAAATAATTGGTTGCTAAATTTTACACTTTTGCGACTAAAATCATTGGTCGGCAATTCCTTACCTTTTGGCGACTAAATTATTAGTTGGCGATTCCTCAACTTTTGGCGACGAAAATAGGTGGTTGCCGATTTTTTGCTTTTGGCGGTAAACATATTTGGTCGGGAAAATATCACTTTTTGCGACCAAAGTGTTTTAGCGACTAAATGAATTAGTCGCGGTAATGACATATTTAGTGACTAAAAATTTAGTCGGCAAATCTAACTTTTTCCCGACTAACAAAAGTTTTGGTCGCCAATTACTTTTGCCGACCCTCAATTGGTGACAAAAAAAACTGATTGCGAATAACTTTTGCCGACTAAAAATGGATTTTTGCCGACCAAATTTTTAGTCGGCAAAAGTGTAATTTCTTGTAGTGAGTGAAAAACAGTTATAATTGAGTGGGGTAAAGTGTAATTTGTCCAAAACAGTTTTAATCTAACCTTTATAGTTACCGTTATTGGATCATCACTCATAAGTGAATCTTCACCATTAATATTAAATTCTGAACATTTTTCTAAATTTTCTATTCTAAAAGTGTAGCATTTCTTACATGCATTCATATTTTTACTGCTCCATCGACCATGGTTTTAAAAAAGCACACTTTTTGTTTTTTTTTTTACTAATTAATCATGTCTTTGCTTTTTAAACTATTTTTTATTTTATTTTTTTCTCTTTTTGCTGACATTTCTCTGTTTTTGATCATACGAACTTTGCTTCCTCTTTAGTTTTTTGTTTTTTTTAACATTGCTTATTCTTTGGTGTTTGAAACATCATTTGTGACCTTTGGCCTTTTGGAATCGCTCATGCAGGCTTTGCTCATTACTATGAACAATAATATTATATATAAAATTTTCAAAATTATTATTTTATAATTCAAATTTATTTTACATTTGAATTTCAAACTACATAAATTTAATCTCAACTATATAATTACCCATTCAAAAATTTCTACCACATAACCATCCATCTAAAAAATTCTGAATGGATAATTATGAGTTGGCAGACTTTTGTTGTTAACATGCCAAGGTTGGAATATTCCCAACCATCCCATACACTCCACGACAATTTATTGACTTCCCACCTTGACTTTGCCCTAAAAAAAAAAAAAAATCTGTAGAAATCTACTCAAAATTTTAAATCTAAAGTGTGTATTTAATTTCTTTTTATGGGTTTATACCATAAACAAATCTTAATCATTGATTAAAAAATTTAAGTAATTTTATGAGTGTTTAAGTAATTTTATAAGTTTTTTTTCTTAGATATATAGATCTCTTATCTATTTTTCTAGTTATCATCTCTTTATGACAGACTAATATAAACAATAGATGCTATAAACAATAGTAATATCTATATAACATGTATCATGTTTTAAAATAGATTTTAGTCACACTATTCAATTTATTTGATTATTTATTTTTTTTAGTTGTTGAAAAAAAGTAGGGGAGAGCAATCAACTGTAATAATTCTTTCTGGCGTAATCAAAGGAGTTTCTACCTGCTGAAAGGCGGATAGGAGAGGCCTATACATATTGACCGCACAAAATAGGAGATCTGCAAATGCTCCCTTAAAAAGTTAAAACGGGAATGATAAATTCTACTAAAAGTGGTACTCTAAAGTACCACTAATGAGTTGTCAAACACTTTAAATAATATAAAAATAACAAAACAAGACACAAATAATGAGTCCCGTCCATTACCACAATACTAGTGGTGCTTTTAGAGTACTACTTTTAATACCCTCAAACATTATTGAAAGTAAAAATTACACCTTGACTCCCGTTCCCACCAAAGTCATTGGGAGAGTCTCTCCCGTCTATCTAATGGATTGGAGTATATTATTAGATTTGTGAAATTTATCATAAGTTTTATTTTGATAATTTAATTAAGGAATTATCAATATTTGATTAATATAATTTTTTATAAGTATAAAATATTCAACAAATTCTACACGTTAAATAGTTAGAATCATTGAAATAGGACCCATAATAAACTCTACGAGCCTAACAGTATGATCCAAGTCTCTCCCAATATCATTTTCCTAGAATTAATTCTCCATTTGTACAAGTAATAACATTACTGTTGGAAATGGTCGAAAAATTCTGGGTAAAACTAGAATTTTTTCTCAAGTTTGGTCTATTTTTTAGGTAGGCCCCTCGCATCGATTTACACGGGTCAAAGTGGTAACGCGTTCTATGCCGCGTTGTGATTCACGTGGTATATATGGTTGCTCAAAACTATTACCGAGTGAATGGAAAATTGAAGTCAAAGTGTGTTCCATGGAAATGGAGTTTTGGTAGAAATTCCTTAAGGTTGTAAATTGGCTTGTCCCACATTGATTTGGTGGGAAGTTTTGAAAGGGTTTATAAGGCTTGGGTGAGATACTTAGGGTGTGCCCCAAGGGGTACCCAAGTGTTTTAGAAGGAGAGGTTATGGGCAAAATGGGCTAGACCCATTGGACCCATTGGACCCAAAAATCACCACACGCGCGCGCGCGTTGCCGTCCGGTCGGGCGAGCTGGGCCTGGGCTTGGGCGCGGGTGCGTGGTGTGTGGGTTGGATTGGGCTTGTTCGGCCCAATACTAATCTTTTTGGGCCAAAAATATTTGAATTTAATTTTATTTTTGGTAAAATAAAATCCAGAATTCAAATTAAACTGATTTGGATTTTCTGTACATCCAAACAGGGCCCTTCCCGTTTTCAAACATAAATAAACTAGTTTGTAATTGGTGCACACCCAAACAAGGCCCTTTCCGTTTTTTGCTATCTGTTTGAATTATTAACAGATTCAAATCTGTTTGAATTCAAAACCAACAGGTATCATACCTATTCAATTTAAAACCAAGAGCCACCTTTACATCTATAAATAAGACCACCCTCATTTGATGTTTTTCATTCAGAAATTTCGTATTTCACCTCTGCTTATTCTATTCTTCATTTTGTTACATTTTATTTCTGAAAGAAAGAGTGCAAACACTTAGTGTGTTCATAAGGCAAACAATTTGTAGTGCTGCTATTGTTTGTGGTAGATCATTTCATCCTGGGAGATAGACGTCCAAATTCTGAAAGTACCGTAGAGAGGACGAATCTGTCTTAAGGATACAGTGTCAAACACTGGACTTGATCAAAAAATAATTCGAAGAAATTAAATCAAGTAAGTTATTTAATTTATTTTCAGTGTTGTTTTTATTTATTAAAACGGATTTAAATTTGTTTTGTAACAAAAATAAATCTGTTTTTTTATTATTTATTTTTATTTTGAGTTTGATTTTTGTAATCATACAAATTCTCTCATTTTCTTTATTTCTTTAAATTCTAATTGTTGTTGTGTACACAATAGAATAAATCTTTTAAATACAATGAAGATTGTCCACAATCTTAAGACAGATTCCTTTTTGGTATCTTCATTGTATTTAATTTTCTTGTGTTTCAAGTAATATTCTGGTTGAAAAAACAGATAGTGATTCATGCTATTTGACAGATAGTAATAATATACTTGTCTTTCTTTGACAACTAGTAGTAATATACTAGTGTCATTAACAATTGCAGAATATTAATTGGATTACAGAAAATTATTGTGATATTTTATTTTTCTAAGTTTTAGTAACAAGGAAAATAAAATTATTTTGTTGTTATAATTTATTTTCTGGTTTTAGTAACTAGAAAATTAATTTGGTTTTAATTTTTTCTGATTTTGTAATCAGGGATTATGGCTACTACAACTGAAACTGCATCTGGCAGTGGTACTCCTATTGTTACACCTACATCGGTCCCTATCCAGAACCATGTTCATGTACCAATCAATCATGGAGAAAAATCGAAAAAATTTAACGGTACCGAGTTTAAGAGATGGCAGCTGAAGATGCTGTTCTATCTTACAACTCTTAATTTGGCCCGGTTTCTCCATGAAGAGGCTCCAGCACTTAAAGAGGGTGAAAGTGATCGGCAAGTTGTTGCCGTTGTAGATGCTTGGAAACATTCAGATTTCCTGTGCAGAAACTACATCCTAAATGGCCTTGACAATATGCTGTATAATGTATACAGTCCTCTGAAAGCAGCAAAAGAATTGTGGGATTCTTTGGAGAAGAAATACAAGACAGAAGATGCTGGCACGAAGAAATTTGTCGTCGGCAAATTTCTGGACTTTGTAATGGTAGACTCTCAAACGGTAATTTCTCAAGTTCAAAGTTTTCAAATAATTTTGCATGATATTCATTTAGAAGGTATGTCTCTTAGCGAATCATTCCAAGTCGCTGCTTTAGTGGAAAAGTTACCACCGGCTTGGAAAGATTTCAAAAATTATTTAAAACATAAACGCAGAGAGATGACTATGGATGAATTGATTGTAAGATTAAGAATTGAGGAAGATAACCGAAAGGCTGAAAAGAGGAATGGGAAAAATCCCATTGAGTCCAAAGCTAATGTGGTAGAACAAGTTCACAAACCACATAACAAAAAGAGAAAGTTTACTGGAGATGGTCCTAAACAAAGCGATAGTAGCAAGAAGTTCAAAGGAAAATACTATAACTGTGGCAAAACTGGACATCGAGCTTCTGACTGCCGCCGCCCTAAGAAGGATCATGGAAGTACAAGTAAGAAGACCACAAATCAGGCTAATGTAACAGAATTGGATTACATCTCTAACGGAGTGAATGACATCAACCTTTCTGCTGTGGTGTCTGAGACTAACTTGGTTGGAAATCCTAAAGAGTGGTGGGTTGACACTGGAGCAACTCGTCACATATGTACGGACAAGAAAATGTTCACTACCTACAATGAGGCTACAAATGGTGAACAACTTTTTATGGAAAATTCTTCTACTTCTACTGTGGCTGGACAAGGGAAAGTGATCTTAAAGATAACATCAGGGAAAAAACTAACCCTCGACAACGTACTGCATGTACCTGACATCCGGAAGAATTTAGTTTTTGGGTCTTTGTTAAGCAAAAATGGTTTTAGACTTGTATTTGAGTCTGATAAATTTGTATTAACAAAGAGTGGTATGTATGTTGGTAAGGGATACATGAGTGATGGTCTCTTTAAGTTGAATGTAATGACAGTTGTACCGAAAGTTGCTATGAATAAGAATAACACATCTTTACTTATATTCTTGAGTCAAATTTATGGCATGGTAGATTAGGACATGTGAATTTTGATGCTTTGCGCAGATTAATTGGTTTGTTTAGATCATTATACCAAAGTTTGAAATTAATCGCTCTATCATACAATGTAAAATTTTGTGTAGAAGCGAAACTACTACATGCCTCCATTTAAGTCGGTTGAAAGAAAAACCGAATCTCTAGAAATTAATTCATGACTGATGTATATTGTGATTATAAAATTTATTCAAACTAGAGGAGGCAAGAAAGTATTTCTGAAGACATTTATATCAACTGATGCAAACAAAGATATTGTTATGTTATTACTTAGAAGTATAAGATGATTGAGCGCCTTAGAAAATGTTTAAGAACCCTTCTACAAAAACAGAAGTGAAAATTAAACATATTGAGCAAAACCATTAATATATGTTAGAAGTCGATAGGACGGTGGTTGAATATGATGATTGCATACATAAAAAATGAATTTATGATGCCATAACATGGCTTCATTATTACCAAACTATACAAGCCCTTATTCTTCCCACAGCAAAATGGAATTGCTAGAAAGGAAGCAAATAAACCCCTAAAAGAAATGATGAAATGCCATGTCTATACATTTAGTTCAGGTTTACACAGAACTTGTGGTGTGGAAGGAAGCATGATTGATCTGCTAAATGTTCCTTATAAATACAAATAAAAACTCGCGCACAAGAAACACAAGCGAGCACTTTCTTTGAATTGTGGAAAGCGATCGTCCGCTTCCTGGCAAATTACCTTAAAAGTGTGGCGGGTGTTTTGGCACACAAGTTTGAGTTACTTATTCCTAAAAAGAATAGGATGCCAACAACAAATACGTAAGAATTAAATATTTGGTATAATGCTTAGTATAATAGTAAGTCGACATATCGGTATTCTGACTTATAAAATTCATAAAACACGAATGTATAAATTGTGAACATATATAGAGTCAAGGAATGCTGTGTTTTTTAACATGTCTTTTCCTTATAAGAAAGGTACAGTAATTTTAAGTTCACAGAAAGACTTATGATTGTACATTCAAAAGTCAAGAGACTAAGAACAAGTCAATAACACAAGAGACTAGTAATGGTACTCGACCAACATATTTAATGATGAATAGAACCAACGACGAAAGTAAAGAGCGAGTGAATATTCTAAAATCACTTGTTGGTCCAGTATTTTTCTGACGATACCCCTTGTTAAGAAAAAATGACCTCTAAAGCTTTAAGGCAGCAATGACAGGATTCTGAAAGCACCTTTATGGAAAAGAGGCTGTTTAAATCAACAGAAAATTGTAATCCATTTATGCCAAAATCAATACTTGGGAATTGGTGGATTTCTTCCAACCCGGGTTCTAACACCTCATTGATATAAAACATTGTGAATACTTCAAGTAGAAAAAATGGAAAGCAGATTAAGATTCAATTGACAAGTATATCCGAGAGCAAGACTTGTTTTGTTAAAGGTTACCAAGACAAAAGGAAGGTCTGGATTATTTTGACACCATATTCCCCTGTGACAAGAAATACAATCTATCCCATTGGCGCATACATTATTAGCTATAGTGCACGTTTGTTTAATTTAGATAATTACATCAAATATGATGTTTAACATGCTTTACTTACAACGAGTAAGTCTAAAATGGAGAGAAGAATCTATCACTGGGAACAACCCGAAGGATTGTAATATCAAGAGGCAAGAAAGAAAGTTTGTTGGACTTGTACAATATCCCTTTATGATTAAAACACAGCACCTAAGCAATGGCAATGAAAATTTGATCTGCAACTGCTTACTAATTTCGGCGTTTAAGATAAACGAAAGTGTGACAAACATGCGTCTATGTAAAAAATACTGACCAAGGAATAGTCATAGTTTGTCTTATGTGGATGACATGCTTATCATATTTGACAGCAGTCCAAAAAATCATGATCAATCAACTAAAGCAATGCTTAACAGAAAGATTTGATATGAAAAGATATGGGGGTCGCACAATGTTATATTAGGAACGAAAAATACTAATACATCTGTACGGATTATGCATTATCTCACATCGGTCATTATATGAGAAAATTTCTTGATAAATTGTTATCAAAGGGATGATTTGATTTAGCTAGAACACCTGTAAGACATCAGTCTTGTATTTATACAGAAAAATAAAGGTGATACAGATTGTCTCAGTTAAATCATCTTACTCACCAACACATGCCAAATTTTATAGTTTAATCTTTTAATGTAACTACTAATCTGAATTGTACTCGTCTGATATGCTTATGCTAATCAGTAAATTGAGTAGGATTACACTAGTAACCCCGAGAAGACCCATTGGAAAGCGATCATTCCGGTTCCTTAAGATTATCTAAGATCACCCGTGATTGCTTGGTTTGCACTGTTACTCCGATATCCAGAAGTACT
>NW_021026332.1:274549-341056 GCF_004153795.1 Camellia sinensis
TTGTACCACAGGGATGAGACACTAACATATTCTAACTTTTGAAATAAAGATGTAATATTAATTGTAAAAATAGTAAAGTTAGCATTTTATATAGATATAGATTGCGCTACACATACTTACATATATGCTGTATTGTGAATGTAATGCCTCGTTTATTACTTTGTAGAATGGCCAATAATGGTAACGGAAGCGAGTCATCAGTCAGTGGCACTGAATCGATGAAAAAAATAATGGAAAGACCGATTATTAGCTTTTTCCAAGCCTTACAGACTAACATCAACAATGGAATGCTGGAACGGCAAGAAGAGCCGGTTACCATAAAACAATTCCAGGATCTAAAACCCACCACATTTCCCAGCGGTCCAGACCCAATGGTAGCGGACGCCTGGGTTAAAGACATGGAAAAGATTTTTCGTGCCCTACCCTGCACCGAAAGACAGAAGGTCACTTTCGCCACTTTCACTTTCAAAGATAATGCATAGGAATGATGGCTTCTTACCTTGGAAAAAGAAAAAATCGTGAGAAAAAAAAAAAAAAAAAAACTTGAATCAAAAAAAGATGTTTGCTGTGTGTGTGGATCCACATTAATGTCTATCTGTGGCCAATATGATTTCGCCAAGAGTCTTTTAAACGAATGCCATTAGAGCATCCCCAGCAGCCTACTTAGATTTTTCCTTAAAATATTATTAAAAAATTCATTCCTTATTTTAGGAATCACTTTTTCATTTAGTTTTCTCAACAAACTCCCTATTTTTTTCCTAAAATATTATTAAAATATTATTTCTCTATTCTTTTACTTTTTCATCTTCTTCTTGAATTTTCTGAGCTGGGATGGTGTTCACCCAGGTTCGTTCACCCAGGTTCTCTCTCATGGGTTCTTTGACAAATTGAAGTATATATACCCAAGTCCTTTGGCAAATTGATATATATACTCAAGGTCTCTCTCTCCATCTATCACTGTTTTACAATATTCAAATCGTATATGCTTCAATTATTTGGTTTAGCCAAAAATATTTGAATTTAATTTTATTTTTGGTAAAATAAAATCTAGAATTCAAATTAAACTGATTTGGATTTTCTGTACATCCAAACAGGGCCCTTCCCGTTTTTAAACAGAAATAAACTAGTTTAGAATTAGTGCACACCCAAACAGGGCCCTTCCCCTTTGTTGCTATCTGTTTGAATTATTAACAGATTCAAATCTGTTTGAATTCAAAACCAACAGGTATCATACCTGTTTAATTTAAAACCAAGAGCCACCTTTACATCTATAAATAGGACCACCCTCATTTGATGTTATTCATTCAGAAATTTCGTATTTCACCTCTGCTTATTCTATTCTTCATTTTGTTGCATTTTATTTCTGAAAGAAAGGGTGTAAACACTTAGTGTGTTCGTAAGGCAAACAATTTGTAGTGCTGCTATTGTTTGTGGTAGTAGATCATTTCATCCTGGGAGATAGACGTCCAAATTCTGAAAGCACCGTAGAGAGGACGAATCTGTCTTAAGGACACAGTGTCAAACACTGGACTTGATCAGAAAATAATTCGAAGAAATTAAATCAAGTAAGTTATTTAATTTATTTTCAGTATTGTTTTTATTTATTAAAACGGATTTAAATTTTGTTTTTGTAACAAAATAAAATCTGTTATTTATTTATTTATTTTTATTTTGAGTTTGATTTTTGTTATCAAACAAATTCTTTCATTTTCTTTATTTCTTTAAATTCTAATTGTTATTGTGTAAACAATAGAATTAAATCTTTTAAATACAGTGAATATTGTCTAACAATTACATGTATCAATTTTAATAGTCTCACAGTACGTACAAATCAACCTTGCAAATGAAAATTAATTAGAAAATGTAGTTTAATAATCACTTAACTCGACCTTGGCTCTATTTGGTTTGGTAAAAAAAATAAAAAATATTTTTTTTTATAATTTTTATATTGTCTTAAAGCAAAAATAATTTTAAAAATATCTTTTTTTATATTTATTTTTGTCAAACTAATTTTTTTAATGTTAAAATATTCATTCTAAAATTAAAACTAATTATTTGGATCATTTGAATTATTATGTGAATTTGAAATAGAAAAATTTACCTATAAATCTCATATTGAGAAATGGTGATTCATTTAGTCGCAAGAATTTTTTTATAAACCAATTAGTCCAACTGATTTTGGAAAGATAGATTTAATATATTATTTGAAAATTGAGTTTATGGTTATGCCTTTAATTTTATTATGTTTCCTTCTTCTATTTTTTGTTTTTTTTTTTGTTTTTCACTAGAAAGGTAAGATACAAAACTTATGAGAATCAAATTTGGAATGAATTTTTATATGGAAATATTTTTTATTTGGAATGACTTAAAAATTGAGATTTTTCCAAATATTCTAAAAGGAGTATAAAAATGACTTGAAATATGAGATTCTTCAAATATTTCAAAAAGATGTGAAATTTTTCAAACATTTCAAAAGAATTACAAAAATTCCTTAGTAAGTTTTGAATAAATGTATAATCTAAAACTTTAACACTCGAATGTAACACACGAAAAAATTTCGAAGGACTTACGTGTAGATCATAATGATGGACTTATTGTCTAATAGATCCTATGATAATTAATGGCGTTTTTCGTCAAATACGATTAAAAAACATCACTAATTGTTAATTTTCAACGACAACTTGAAAATTTTGTCACAAAAAATGTCACTAATTATAAATTTGAGAGAGTTTAAAAAAATGTTACAAAACATATCACTAATTTTTAACTTTCAACAATAGTTTAAAAAATTCGTCACAGAAAACGTTACTAATTATAAGTTTTAGCGACAATTTATAAAAACCGTAACAAAAAAAAAGTTATTAATTGTCGATTTTTAACGACATGTGCAAAAAATTGTCAAAAAAAATTATTTTTAGAGACGATTTTACTATGACTTATTTTCAATAGAACTTGAAGGGAATTAAGTCCAACTATTTGGACTTATTGATAGTTTATCCAAAAATTTCTCAGTGTACTTTAACACTCCAATGTATCACTCTAAAAAAAAAATTTAGTGTAACACTCTAATGTAACATACAAAAAAAATAAAAAATTAGGATACTTTTTCCAAATGTAATATTTGAAAAAAACTCTTTAGTGTACTTTTCCTAAACATAAACATTCCAGAAAACAAAATATGTGGAATTTTTCAAACTATTCCAAAAAGAGTACATAAATTCTTTAGTAAGTTTTAAGCAAATATATAATTTTAAACTATGAGTATTATGTTTAGAAAAAATACATTAAAGAGTTTTTTAGTGTTTTTGTGTATGTTACATTGGAGTGTTACGTTTGAGATTATATTAATTAGAGTATTATGTTTGGAAAAAATATACTAAAGAGTTTTTTTCAAATATTACATTTGGAAAAAGTGCACTAAGGAATTTTTTTTTTTTAAGTGTTACATTATTGCATTTGAAAAAAAGTACAATCATGAGTTTTTTAGTGTGTTACATTAGAGTATTACACTCTTATTCGTAATGTAAGATTTGTTCCAGAAGAAAGAAAAATCTAAAACCTTTGTAGTATGGATTGTCAAAATGTGTAATTTCACATTTGGAAAAACTCACTTTTATCTCTAAAAAATTAGACCCAAACATGTAAGCGATTACCCTTTTATGTAATTTTTACTTTAATGAAACCTTTGAATTCATATAATAAAAAAAAAATAAAAGACTAAATAGTTCATGAGATCACATTTTAAAATTTGTTAATATTTCACTCTTTAAAATATTAACAAAATTCAATGGTTAAATCAATATGATCTTTTAACAATTGTTTTAATATAAGCCTTTGAAAGAATTATATATATTTTATCTTTTATAATTTTCTACTTTATTTTATAACTAAAATAATATAAAATTATGATAATAATATGACTTTTCAAATGTTCAAAAGGCTTTTGTTTGCCTTAACTATTCAGTTGGAACTATTTTATTGACCTTTTTCACTTTTTATGTAATTTTTCATTAAACATTGAGTTTTGTCAATAGGATGAATTCTATATTTCCACATAATTAATCTTCTTGCGTGAATTCAAACTTTTATGGCAAGTCATTGTTTAACAAGCCATCATCATGTGTAGTTAGTCTATTAATAATACTTTCTCCCCCTCCCCCTTTTTCATCTTATGCTTCAGATTATAGCGGTAGTTGGTAATTCACGATAGAGAAAAGTATAACTAAATTAACAAACCAATGGGCTAATAGATGCTAGGAAAAACTTGTAGCTTGGGTTAATGTCCTTGAATAATTGATGACTTCCGACAAGTATGGCTTTCTAAATTTCAAAAAGCACACAAAATGAACATATATACATATGGTTTCTTGGATTCAACAAAAATGACTGTAGTCTACCCAATCTCCTTGAGGAGAGAAACTAATTGGATTCAACTGGGGTAGGTGTTGGGCACATTCCTCATTTTGTTTGGTTGCGTTTTCTTAAAAAAAAAAAAACAAAAACAAAATTTTACTTTTTTTAAAGTTAAAATTAATTTGACGGAAATAAATACCAAAACATATTTCCTAAATTTTAAAAGTAACTTAAAAATGATAAGTATTTCTTACCAACTAGTTTTTATTTTTTTAAAAAAAAATAAAATTTGAAAACTCAACTAAACAGACGTAAATGTAATTGCTAATTGCTACGTAACCTTATTATTTTTTTAAGAATTTAAATCTTCTCAATTACATAATTGGAATGGAGATTTTCATTTTAATATAAAAAATTGAAACATCATTAAAATCCAAAGTTGTCTAGTCTATTTAAATTTTAAAATGTCCCTTAAATGTATTATTGAATTTGAAATAAAGATATGTTAGCATGACTATTTCATAATCATATGTTGATATTGACATGAGCATCTTTATTCTATTTATATAATGGAGAGAATCCAAATATGTTTTACCCTCAGTATAATGACAGTGTTTTACTAGATTTATTTTTTGCCTTCAATTCCTTCATAGGTTGAGGACTTTCTGTTTTTTTGTCCCAATTCACTTGCAACTATTGAATTATTTTTTGAGAATTCAGTACCATAACATTTTTACAAGATCCAACAGTTGTAATTGAGATAGGAAGACAAAACAAAATTGCTATCCCATAAAGTAGATAAGGTTGAAAAAATTGAGAGAGATTGAAATGTCAAATGCATCATTCATGACAACACATGAACATACAAGAAGAAGCAATGATATTTGAAAGAGGAAAAAGTAAAGAAAGTTCAAAATGAAATTATAGGGTGGTTGCTAGGAATTCTCTTCCACAGTTCCACGCTTGTTGAGGACAAAGGCAAAGGAAAAGTTTAAAGGTCTCTTTTGGGTCCCCAATATTGATTTGTTTTTTCATGCATGGCCTAAAAGCATATTCTTTGACATGCTTGAAAGGGCTTGTCTTTCCTGGTAGTGTCTAATGTGGGCTGTGATCACTAGCCACACACTTGGTCTGGACCACTGTGTAGAAGAATTGTACATTTATGAACAAAGAGGGCAGGGATGGTAAAGCTTATCGTTAGCATTTTTTGTGGTGTGGGTTTGAGTCATGAGAATAATTTCTTTGGATGCGTAAAGAGGGTATGAAATGGTAAAGGCTGTGGTTAGTGTTTTTTAGAGTGTGGTTTAATGTGAATAGCTTCTCTGAAAATAAGATAAGACTTTGAACATTTTTAAAGGTAAAAGCACATGTAACTCTTAATTATTTTTTTTTTATCGTAAATGTTTAAAATACAATATTGATTCTATCAATAATGGATGACAAAAAAAAAGCAGCATAAGCAAATTAACTGACATACAAAAAGAAATAAAATGACACAAGAGTAAAAAACAAAAATGGTAACAAACAACGGCAAACACAAAAATAAAAACAATCCTATTAGACACAATAGTGGACAATATTTGATAAAACTCAACTAAAATTTTATTTTTAATTTTTTTATATAATTAATTTGGTGGTGTGAATCTCTTAATTCCGAGCATGTGTAATTTTACATGGGCAGAATACTTTAATTTTACAAATTATTAGTATAATATATAAAAAAATTAAAATTAAAATTTTAGGCACAACGACCCTACACCCCTACTCCATGATTGTTCCCAGAACCTGTTTTAGCGGATCCACATCCACATTTCAATGAGTAATAAGTGTTTATTTTGTTTAATTTATCTCGAGCCCTTCAATTATAGTAAATTTATATGAGTTGGTAATATGTGACTATTTTCATATCAAAATAATGGAAATTTTCCCTTTCATCATCTTCTCAAATTAGATAATACTTTGAAATATATATGTCATGTTCGGATTTAAGATTTATTCAGAAAAAGGACATACAATTATGTAGTCCATTTTTATAATTGTTTTTAATGAACCTTATACACGTCTCAGTATAACATATAAGAGTTTTAACGATCAAGTTTTTTTGGTTTCCAAAAATATAAATTTTGTTGCAAAAAATATTTAGAGACTAATTTCAGTTGTCACGAGAATAGTAGCTAAAAGATAATCCCAAATAATCAAAAAAAGGATTTTTTAGGAATAAAATTTTGAAAATGTTGCTAATAAAGCACTTTTAAGGACAAAATAGCTTGGTCCTAAAATGTTAGTAATTCATCACTAAATGTTTAATTTTGTCGCTAAAAATAAAATAATATGACAAAAATATTTTGTCCCTAAAAAATAATTATCCTTAAATTTTTTTTTTCTAAAATCTTAATTTTTTATAATGTCTATTCATTTTTTTATTCTTACAGCAACCAAACAAAATACAGTTTTAACTTTTCTTCCTTATTTTTTTTAATCTATTTCTTTTGTCTTTCTCTCTACAAATCATGAACAAGCAAAACGTTGAACCCTTGAAGAGAATAGGGTAGTGACTGGCAAGTCAATTTAATCAGAAGAAATTCAATTGGTTCCCAGAATGGGTGGTCCTTGATACATATGGACTGAAACGGCAAAAAACAAATTACATAGTTCCATTTGATTAGGACAGTAGATTTTTAATTTGTTATGGTCGGGTTCGGCTTGGCCACTTCGTACTTTGCTATTATTTTTGTTAATAGATACTCTTAACAAACTTAAAATAGTTGTTTTAAGGACATGTTAAAATAAAAAATAAAAAATTATTACTTTTTAAAAATCAGGTAAGAAAAAAATTGTGTATAAGTTGAGAGTGTGGCGTGAACGCTATCATATAAATAATACCACATGATACTTATAAATTATTAGATATTTATCCAAAAAAAGTAAGAAAAGAAAAAGGAGAAATATTGCAAATTTGATATCGAAAGGGAGCTATGTGTAGAAAAGCTAGCTAGGGAATAATTATTCAGTAATGTTAAAATATGGACACGTGATATTTTATAATATTATGATTGGTGGAGAATGTGATTAGGTGAAGTATTGTGTTGGATGAGTAAAGAACATGAAAAGATATATTAAATAATAATTGAATAAGAAATATAAATACGTGATATTTCGAGAATATTGAATAATATCTCCAGCTAGGTCAGTCTTTGGTGCATGTGAATTTTGAACAACTATACAAGTCATTGTTTCGGCCATTAATGATACATTGCCATTTTTTGAAGAAGAAATGGTCCTCTCCGTGTCTGCTGTGGTCACAAAAAGTTTTAACACGCATGGACCACCCCACTTTCCAAATCACCCCACCTAACCCTAATATTACACCACTCGTTCCTACTTTCTATTATGTTTTGGAAATATTATGCAGTAATTTCCAATGTATCATCGTGATGTTAGTTGTGGAAATTGAAATTTTTTAAAAATGAATCAAAATTGATTCTATTTGACTTGAATGATACAATCATTCATGTATCTTTTTAGGTGAAAGATTATGACCCCAGAGTCATGAACCTTTTGAATGATCATAAATACTTCTATAAATATTATCTCATATCATTTATTTTATGTAGAGTTTTGTATTCATACATTATGTCAAGTATAAAAAAGAGAGTGCATAACAAAAATTAATTCGTTCTACACACAAAAGTTGTACAATTTCTGTATGTGATGATTGATGTATTTTGGAGTTAGGACACCACATTAATCGCAAATACAAGAGCAGATGATGAATTTCTGTCTTAAAAACAAAATATTCAAATACTGACATCGGCTATAATTGTTCTAATCTTGCTAAATTTTCGAAAAAAAAATTCTTTGGTTTCATTTTATTATTTATTTGCATCAAATTGACTTTTACAAACATTTTCCAACAGTGGAAAATAATATGGATGGGACCGACAACCTAGCCAACTGCAATAAGTCAAGTTGGTTCCACCTAGGAGTATAAATTGTATTGTGTGTTTTTTGTTTTTGTAATCGACAAAGGTTGTTTGTTAGTTGTTAGATTAGTACCGATTGGAAGAAAATTTCTTCACCTTTGGCAAAACACCTAAATACTTGCATTCTCTTAATTCAACCCCATAAGAGAAATTAAACTCATGACCTCCTTGAAACTAAACCTTAATGAAGGCATAGTGACCAACTAGGTTAAACCTAATTAGTTTAAATTGTATTGTGTTAGTTGTATTCGTGTGGTGTTAAAATTCTCAACAATGCTATAGGGCTCTAAAAAAATACAACTTTCACAATCTCTGTTCACCTATAATTGGTCCAAAAAATAAAAAAATAAAAATATATAATTAGTCCACATTATTTTAGAGGTAATGAAGGTCTCCAACTTTAGGGATCCCAAATATTTTTATAAAATTCACTGCACTCTAACTAAACCTATTTATTTCTTGGTATTATCTTATCATGTTGTTTTATGTTTGTTGGTATGAAACTAATCTATAGTAGATGAATTTATTTATAAAAATATTTAATTTAGACTCAATCTTATTTCTCTAAATAATTTTAACTCAATACCATTTCTATTTTTAATATTATTTTTTTTACTTGCTAGATTGACGTCAAAGTAAAAAACTAAAAAGATCATACTCAAATAGAAATAAGACAATAATAAAAAAAATATATTATTTTATATATTTTTTATTCAACTGAATATGGTTAAATAAATTATTTAAACATATCACATCACTCCTTAGTGGAAAATAACATTAAAGGAAATACTATCACTATCACATAATCACACACTTATTTATCATAAAAAATATAATCTTTTGTTCATCACAAAAAGCATAATTTTGCCATTCATAATTTTAAGGTACATGTCATAATTTCTCTGTTCATAATTTCCATCACAAAATATATATTTTTTTCTTATAATGTACATTTTGAAGGGAAAATTTGTTAAAAAAATTCTCTCACGTACTTGTATCCCAATTACTTCATAAGATATTCTTATATTTTAATAAATTCTTTTAATTTGGACATTTGATCCACCAAATTCTAATTCTCATATTTAAGGTATTTTATAGATAATTTTACCCTTACAAATATTTTTTAAACCCTTAGCAACTTGGTGATGTGAATATTTACATTAAATAATTTTGACCGTGTGAATGTTCACATCATGAAACATTCACACTGCCAATATAACCATTAATGTGTGCATCCTATTATTTTTAGGGATATTTTGATAATTATGTAACTTATAAAACTTATTGAAATATAAAAAAAAATAATTTAGAATAATTGAAACATAAATAGTTGAAACAATTTTTATTTTTTTATTTTTAAAACGCCCCATTTAAGAGGGCACATTATAGTATTTCCCTAATATTAAAATATATAACTAATTTATCACTAAATGAGTAATCTATGTCTAGCCAGATTGTAGTCCAAGAAATCATGAGGGGACATTTATGTATTAACAGCCAAATTTTGAAATACATTATAATACTTATGTATTATAATTTATGGTGAATTACATTAATGGTTTCTATAGTTTGAACTTTGTGTCATTTTAGTCCTTAATTTTTCAATTGTGACATATTGAATCTTGAATCTTATTCCAAATAAGTACAATTGAAAATACCATTACTCAATTTTATCAAATTGACGACTTTGCCTTAAAAATGATATTTTCAATTGTCTTTATTTGAAATAAGATTCAAAATTCAAGATTACATCTGTCACAATTAAAAAGTCAAAAATCAAAATTACACAAGTCTCAAACTATAGAGACTATTAATGTAATTTGTCCTATAATTTATACTTATATTTGTATGGAGAAAAATTATTAATACTAGTCCGTTAACTTTGTTATTTAATGCATAAGTCAATTAAGATTTTAGATATTTTATCCGGGCCTTATCTTGTGCATGCATGCATGGTTTTGGGAGGTCAAAAGTCGTATTTGTCAATATATACATGTGATGGAGAAGCCAAGTTTGGTGTTGAATGTCTACAATTGCTGACTGATCATGACTTCCGAAGGTGGCCTACAATTGTCTCCGACTTTGATGCAGTTCAAACTTGTAAGTAGTGATAATACCAGCTATTCGGCTATTTATAAAAATAGGAATTTTACATACAAATCCTAATAAGTGAATTAATTATTTAATAGATCTTATAATAATTAATGATATTTTTTATTAAATATTATTAAAAAAATATTAGTAATTGTTAATTTTCAACGACAATCTGAAAATTTTGTTATAAAAAATATCATTAATCATAAATTTTAGCGACAATTTTAAAAAAATCACTAATTTACAACTTTTAACGATCGTTTGAAAAATTCATCACAGATAAATGTCACTAATTATAAGTTTTAAAAACAATTTATGAAAACCGTGATAAAAAAAAGTCACTAATTGTCAATTTTTAGCGACATGTAAAAATTGTTAAAAAAATTATTTAGCGACAATTTTACTAGAATTTATTTTCAATAAGATTTGATGGGAATTAAATCCAAATATTAAAACTTTTTAGTAGTTTACCCTAACAAGGGACTGCAATATAGTTTTTTTTCAAAAAAATAAATCATTCAATTTTTATTTTTTATTTATTTATAAACACCATAAGTTGAATGGATTAAGATTATTTGATTGACTTAATTTTTTATATTGGTGATATACATAAATGGGACAAGGTAGTTAGCCCAGTAATCCTTGTAGGTATTCTTTAGGATAGTGAGAATGTAGAGATTTATAATTCAAGTGGATAGAGTGATTGTGATCATTTCATTATAATATAACTTGTAAACCCTTAATATCTTATTGTATGGCAACAAAATGAAAAGAAAGTGTACGGGCACGAAATATTCTTCCCGTATAATCCTGTTGATCAAGTCTGCGCTCCTCCGTACGTCGTCGCTTTACTCCCTGAAAACACAAACGTGAGCTAGCCGACGGGTGTGTGCCGGATACCTCTTCGATGCCTAAGTCAGCAAAATAGACAAAGACAAAAAGCTCTGTGTATTTGAGAATCAAAGTTGTGTGTTACCTCTCCAAAGGTGATGTTGTGAGCTTTTATAGGTTCCGCGTGGCATAATCCTAGTAGGACTCTTACTCTTCCATGTAGAGTCCTTCTTGGATTCATACTCTTGAAAGATAATGCTTATCCTTCAACACCCCCTCACTGCTTAAACCAAGTGAGATGGTTTTTCCATGGTCGAACTCCAATATGACCGAGGTAAGCATAGCTATGCTAAGCCGCAGATTAGACCGGGATAACTCTACCTCGGTTCCTCCTGTACAAACCACAGCATGATTGGACCGAGCTAACAATTAACATGGTTCCGACCGATCTAATACCACTGCGCCATGACCGGTATAACTTTTCAGTATGGTGACCCAGCTAACCGTAGCTCTTTGGGAGCGGAATAACTTCAAGCCTCATCCGGACCGGAATAACTTTATGGCCATTTTACTCAGTCCTTCGTACTGTGGCCCATAACGGCCCATTGCCCAGCTCGGCCCAATTTTCTTATAAATTACCCTCTGAATTGCCCCTTAATTCCATCTGTGTAGCATGATTGAGATTATCTGTTTATCGGCCGAGCTAACAGTTTTAGCCTGACGACCGAGCTAAATCTTTAAGTTTTTCCAGTGGAGCTAAAACTCTTCGGCTTTTCTAACCGAACTAAATCCACACTAGGCTGTACCTGTTCGGTCAAAACGTCTCTTCAATCACAGCAACTGAATCGCTTCTTATCCCAATGGACACGTGGCAGACTCTTATTGGCCCAGCACAGCTGTTACGCCGTTTTTCGTACCTCACAACTTTTGAACAGTCCCACCAAAAAGCCTTACACAAAGTAGAAACCCCTTTTTTCCCGAATCACTTCATACACTACTCATCTTTTCTTCCTCTTGTTCTCTCTCTTGCCTGCGTCTCTTAGCCTCTTTTGTTCTTCAATCTGGTAACCGCGAAGCTATTGCCTCCTAGTGCCATTTCCATTTTCCAGTGCCGCTTGACCTGGTAAGTTACTCAAATCTGCTCTTATTTTTCTAGTTTTCGCACTTTTTTAGTCCATAACACTTGTTTTATGTGTTTTTGCAAAACATTTTTTTACTTCCATTTTCTGCCTTGTCTTGCATTTTCTGCAAAAACTTAGTAATAGAGCCCCTCTGATTCAAGAAATAACATAAAAAACACTAGTTTCGATCCAGAATCATGATGCAACCGGACTAGAAAGTTGTTTGTAGTTGTTGTGAATCTTAGTCAGACTTATCCAACCGAACTAATACATGTTATACCAGTAATTTCAAGAAATAAAACCTCCTTGTGATTCGACTAGCCGATCTTTTGAACCGTACTAGGTCTATGCAATACTATGTTTGAAAGCCTCGATCACGACCGAGCTATGACCGAGGCTAAACCAGCCTTCGTAGTTCAACCGAACTACGAGTGCTGCCCTTAAAGGCTCAACCGGGCTAACAAAACCATTGCACGAACTGAGATAACGAATCCCTTGTATAAACCGAAACACCAAATCCCTAGTGCAAACCGAGATAAGCAAACCCTTGCTCAAAACCGGCTAAGACACGTAGCAGTTCACGTAGCCGAGCTAAGATTTGATAAATCTTGCCTTTATTTCTTTTTAGCACGGTCCTACGGTCTGTGCTTAACACCTTTGTTTTTTCACTTTGCAGACTTTAGGTTGCCCAAGCACTCCTTTGAGCGCTCAATCGAGCTACTCAGCCCACTTCTATGACCGAGCTTAATCACGAGTATAATTTATTCATAACTTAAGACAAAATGGGTAAATATAGGTTTTTAGTAGAAACACCTGGTGGCCTGGCCGAATTCCGAAGGGAGTATAACATTCCTGACGACGTCTATCTCACCTTAACCGAACAAGATATCATACCTTGGGAAAACCCTGGTTTTGTTCCCTTCACCCTCCTTTCCATTGTAGAAACCGGCCTAAGATTCCCTGTTCAGCCCTTACTTTGTGAATTCCTTAGGCAAACTAGGATATGCCCAACTCAGCTTTCCACAAACTCATACCGCATAATAAATGGTATAGCCGAGCTAAACCGCCGAGCTGGCATTAACCTCGGCTTAGCCGAACTCTTTCATCAATATTCAATAGGATCAAAAGAAGATGGCTGGGTCTATTATCTAAGAATACGCCGTCGTCGAGAGAAAATAATAACGGACACACCGGATAAAGACTTGAACGATGATGATTTCTTTTGGGTTTCTGGGAACTTCGAAGACCAAGAAGCCCAGATTCTTGGTGACCAAATAAACTGGAATAAAGGGACCACTGGTATAATTACCTAGGCTCTATTGCATGCCTCTTTTTATTTCGGTTTCCTGTTCCTGAACCGAACTGACAGTTGTCTTCTTTATGCAGACTCAGCCCACCTTAAGTCACTGTACAGTTACCCTAACCTAAATACACGTCGTGCCGCACTACGGTGTCCTGAAAGAAGTTGGGCCAAGCTGCTCAATTTTGAACCGATATACAGATATAGCAGTCGACGAAAAGCCAGAGTAACAGACTTTTTGTTGGAGGCATCGCCTGAACCGGATCCAACCTTGCCACAAATTAACCTGGTCCGTACTACTGCTGAACAAGAGATGGTGAAGAGGAACAGAGTGAGGGCCCTCCTAACCGAAACACACCCAACTGAAGTACCACCAACCACCTAAACTCAAGAGACCGTGGTGGCTCTTCCATCTCAACAACCCTCTTCATCACGTCCAAGCAAACGCCCCCAGACTACCCAAACCGAGCAACACCTTGCTGATGAAGATGAAACCATCCTTCCACCAAGCCTTCCAGTAACAGACTTTTTGTTGGAGGCATCGCCTGAACCGGATCCAACCTTGCCACAAATTAACCTGGTCCGTACTACTGCTGAACAAGAGATGGTGAAGAGGAATAGAGTGAGGGCCCTCCTAACCGAAACACACCCAACTGAAGTACCACCAACCACCCAGACTCAAGAGACCGTGGTGGCTCTTCCATCTCAACAACCCTCTTCATCACGTCCAAGCAAACGCGCCCGGACTACCCAAACCGAGCAACACCTTGCTGATGAAGATGAAACCATCATTCCACCAAGCCTTCCATCGAGCCCTCAGCCGGAGCGTTCTGACCGGGCTAGCTCCTCTAAGTGGGCTCCGAAAATGACTTTCCAGAACCGAGATATCCAGGATACTGACTCGGTGGTCGCTGAGAAGGATCACATGATGGCATTCAACCTTGCCAGGAGTGTTTGCCTTCCAGCAGACATGGAACATCACAAAAATTTGACCGAGCTAAAGGTCATCCGGTCTACAACGAAATCAATGATCCTGGTAAGCAGCCCCTCTGATCTCTCTAATTTTTCCAACTTTTTGCTCGGTTTTGTCATTAGTTTCTTTCCATTTTTCTTCAGTCCATGAAAAAGTGTCAAATTGCCCACAAACGTATATTGGAGCTCCAAAAAATAGCAAGGCAAGCCATGGCCGAAGTAACTGAAAAAACTGCCGAGCTAGAAGAGGCTAGAAAGCAGTTAACCGAGCTAAAATTCGAGAACAGTCGTCTGGCTGGTCTTGTTAGCTCGACTGAAGCAGAAAAACAAAAAGCTGCAGCCGTGATCAAGGACAAATATTTGCGCGAACTTGCTAAACTAGAAGAAAAGAAGGAAGCCGAAATTGAGGAGATGAAGAAGAAGCTTGAGGGTGCTGAGACCCGTGGTTTTAAGGAAGGTGAAGCCCTTTATATTAAGAAATACGAAGCGGCGAAGGACCTTTTTTTCAAGTGCGGTTGGAGGGCGGCCGTGACTCAGCTCGGTCATCAACCAGAGACCAAGGTCTACAATCCTCCACCATATTTCATACCAGGCTCAATGGCGGAGTATGCTGCGACCGTTCAACAACAATTTCTTGAAGAATCAGATGTGGAAGAAGAAACCGTGCCCAATGATACCTCGGTTGTCAATGATCAATCAGGTCAGTTGGAGCCAGTGGTGGAGAACCTGACTGATGAGCTGCTTACTGAAACCGTGCTCCCAACCGAGATTGTGCTGCCAGCTGAAACCGGACTTCGAGTTGATCTTGATGCCGATCTTGACAATCTATTTAACTGACTTTGTTTTTTCTTTTTTTTGGAAACAAATTGTAACCAGGCTGAGGCCCCACCCTTTGTACTTGCTTTTGAATTTTTCAATGACGTCTGCTTTTGCCCCAACTGTTATCTTGGTTTTACTTTCCTGTTTGTGCTTGCTTTCTTACTACAATTTGAATGAAACACAATATTTCCCGACCGAGATACTTTACCCGGTCATACCTGCCAACCTCTTTAGCCTTGATTCTCATCTGGGCTAAAGAACAATAAGTGTTGGTTTTTCCAGCCAACCACTCTTTAGCCGATATCCTTACTTCGGCTGAAGAGTATTAAGAGTTGGTTTAATCCAGCCAACCATTCTATAGCCGATATCCTTACTTTGGCTAAAGAGGAGAGTACTAAGAGTTGGTTCAATCCAGCCAACCTACTCCTTAGCTGATATCCTTACTTCGGCTGAAGATTACGAAGAGTAAGTTTAATCCAGCCAACCTCTAGATTGGCTAATTCTGCCAATTTAGAAAAATGTATGGTTATTCCTGCCAAACGTCCTATAGCCTAGATCCTTATCCTGCGCTTAGGAAAAGTGTTGATTTTTCCAGCCAACCTGTAGATTGGTTTTTCCAGCCAACCTAGGGTATAGTGCTTGCTTATTTCGATCAAACGTCCTGCAGCCTGGATCCTTATCCTGGGTTTAGGAGGGGTGTTGGTTTAATTCAGCCAACCTCTAAGTTGGTTTTTTCTAGCCAATTCTAGAGTAAAATTTTTGGGTATTCCGACCAAACGTCCTGCAGCCTGGATCCTTATCCTAGGCTTAGGAAGGGTGTTGGTTTTTCCAGCCAACCTCTAAGTTGGTTTTTTCCAGCCAACCTAGAGTAAAGTGTTTGGTTATTTCGACCAAACGTCCTGCAGCTTGGATTCTTATCCTAGGCTTAGGAAGGGTGTTAGTTTTTCCAGCCAACCATGTTTTCAATGCCCCTAACTTACTAAAACAATTTTTACAGAATAAAACACTTATGCTGAAAAATTACAAGTATTTTGAAGAAAAACTAAAAATAACATAGTTTGAGATTGGCAGTGTTTCATGGCCTGGGAATTGCTTTGCCGTCCTCATCTTCTAAGTGGTATGCCCCTTTGCCTGCTAATCCAACCACTTTGTAAGGTCCTTCCCAATTGGGCCATAACTTGCCATCTCCCGGAACCATGGTATTTCCCATCACTTTGCGCAGTACCCAATCTTCGATCTTGAATTGCCTTGGATGCACTGTTTTGTTGTATTTCCTGGATAACTCTTGTTGGTATGAGGCAATGTGAACCAGTGCTCTTTCTCTTCTTTCTTCCGCAAGGTCGAGCTCCAATGTTATGGCTTCGCCATTCAAGTCTGGATCAAAATTCTCGCTTCGAATTGTGGGGAGGCCAACTTCTAGTGGGATTACTGCCTCCATACCATAGGCTAAGGAAAATGGAGTTTCTCCTGTTGACCGCCGAGGTGTGGTGCGGTAAGCTCATAAAACATAAGAGAGCTTTTCTGCCCCTAGCCTTTGGCTTTCTCTAGCCTTTTTTTCAATCCATCCAAGATAACCTTATTTGATGCTTCTACTTGGCCATTTGCTTGGGGATATGCCGGTGTAGAATTGTAGAACTCTATCTTGTATTCTTCACAAAAGCCTCTAAAGATTCTGTCGTCGATTGAGTGCCATTGTCTGATATTAGGGCTTTAGGTATGCCGAACCGAGTGATGATATTCTGCCAGACGAACTTCTTCATATCTTTTTCCTTGATTGACGCTAATGCTTCTGCTTCCATCTACTTTGTGAAATAGTCTGTTGCTGCGAGAAAGAATTTCCTGTTTCCAGGTGCTGTTGGAAGTGGTCCTACTATGTCCAAGCCCCACATTGCGAAGGGCCATGGGCTGGTTAGCGGTAAGAGCTCTCTGGCTGGTTGATGTATTTGGTGTGCGAACTTCTGACATTTCTCGCACTTCTTCACATACTTCTTTGAGTCTGCTTGCATGTATGGCCACCAGTATCCTTGCGAAATGGCTCTGTAAGCTAACGATCTTCCTCCTTGGTGGCTTTCGCACATGCCTTCATGTATTTCGAACAAGAATGCTTCTACTTTGCTGGGGTGGACACACTTTAGATAAGGTCCTGAGAATGACTTTTTGTACAATGCCATAGATGGGGAGAGCCAAAATCGCTGCGACTTTGCTCTAATTTTGTTGGCTTCCTTCTTTTCTTCCGGTAAGACACCGTCTTTTAAGAACAGTATAATGGGATCCAATGCTTGGTCTTGGTAAGTAGTCAATTAGCAATGGATGAGGGATGGATGTATCTGCCATTGAAGCAAAGCCTGCTAGTTCGTCTGCTCTGCTGTTTTCCTCCCTGCCAATCTGTTCTATCCTAACTACTTCAAATTTCTTGATCTCCTTTCTGACTAAATCTTGATACTTAGTCATCCTATCATCCTTTCCCTCGTAGTTGCCTGAAATTTGGTTTACCACCAGCTGTGAGTCGCTGTACACCATTAGCTCGGTGGCCTTCATATAGGATGCTAATTTGAGACCTGCAAGAAGCGCTTCATACTCCGCTTCGTTGTTTAATGCTGGGAATCCGAGGTTGACTGCTTGCTCCACAACCAGGCTGTCTAGTGGGATGAGGACTATGCCAAGTCCTGCACCATGCCGGTTGAACGCTCCATCCACAAAGAGCTTCCACATCTCTCCAACGAACAATTTCCAGCAAGTGGAGGGATCAGGATTATACGGGCACGGAATATTCTTCCCGTATAATCCTGTTGATCAAGTCTGCGTTCCTCCATACGTCATCGCTTTACTCATTGAAAACACAAACGTGAGCTAGCCGGCGGGTGTGTGCCGGATACCTCTCCGATGCCTAAGTCAGCAAAATAGACAAAGACAAAAAACTCTGTATATTTGAGAATCAAAGTTGTGTGTTACCTCTCCAAAGGTGCTGCTGTGAGCTTTTATAGGTTCCGCGTGACATAATCCTAGTAGGACTCTTACTCCTCCAGGTAGAGTCCTTCTTGGATTCATACTCCTGAAAGATACTGCTTAAACCAAGTGAGATGGTTTTTCCATGGTCGGACTCCAATATGACCGAGATAAGCATAGCTATGCTAAGCCGCAGATCAGACAGGGATAACTCTACCTCGGTTCCTCATGTACAAACCACACCATGATTAGACCGAGCTAACAATTTGCATGGTTCCGACCGATCTAATACCACTGCGCCATGACCGATATAACTTTTCAGTATGGTGATCGAGCTAACCGTAGCTCTTTGGGACCAGAATAACTTCAAGCCTCATCCGGACCGGAATAACTTCCTGGCCATTTTACTCAGTCCTTCGTACTGTGGCCCATAACAGCCCATTGCCCAGCTCGACCCAATTTTCTTATAAATTACCCTCTCAAAAAGATATACATTAATAATTTTACAAAAATGAATGGTATAACACCCTCCAATCCTAAACTGGAAGGAAGTCCTACCCCTATTTAGTTTATTTGAAGCACTTACATTATGTTTGGTTGAAGAAAGAGAAAGGAAAAAAGTATATGGAATTAAATTAAATATAAATATATTTTATTCATATATATTTTTTTAAAATTTCTCCTCAAATCTGCCATTCAAATACAATATTAAGCTGCAATTTTCAATATAGTTTATTTGGGCAAATAAGCTGAAAAGGCCGAATAATCTATAATATAAAACTGCAACCAAAAACCTATTCGTCTACTTTTTTTTAATCAATTAAGTTAATTTAAAGTGCAATCAAACGGGACATTCCTAAATGAGGGAATTTGTCCAAAATCTGTAGGGATCCATCATCCATGGCAAAGCGATGAATTTTGGTCTTCACCACATTTTTAATTAATAATAATATTAGAGTTGGTTTGGGATGTGAGTTGATTTTTTGATTTTTTTAACTATTTTAACTTGGGATTAAAAGTTTCGTTTGTGATAGGCTTTTTGATTTTTTTAACTTTTGTGAGAGAAAAAATAAAATAATTATAGATTAGATATGATATTTTGTCATATTTTTTAAAATAACTAATTCTGTCCTCTATGACTCCAAATGTATATCCTAAACGAAGCCTAAAAAAATTAATTAATATATCAACTAACAAATTAACTAGATACATGACTTTTTTTTTTGGGTGAATAGACTTAGATACATGACATACATGCGAATTTTATAAATATAAATCTTATCTAACATTGTTTTTTATTTTTTGGTTATAGGAGAATTTTCTTACTCTCTCGTAGATCCAAAGCAACACCTTTTGCAGAAATCATCAAAATATCCTGTTGTCCATTACTCTTTTTCTTTTTTTCTTTTTTTTTTGTTACAGGAAAATTCTCTTATTCTCTCGCAGGTCCAAGACAACACCTCTTGCAGAGATCACCAAAGTATCCCGTTATCTGTTATGTGTAAGAGACTATAACCTGAGAACTTGTCCCGAACTTCCAAGACAAGTTCCGCTTAAGTTAGGACTCACACAGCGGTGGAGTATTGAATCCACACCAAATGATGTAGTAACAACTACTTCAAATTTAACCTCCTAGCCAACTGCATTAGGCCCAGAAAATTGACTAAAGAAGCTTCAAACTTGAATCCTGGGATCTTAACTCCCGGCCTTTACCAAGTACACTACTTCTTTGGGTTTTACCGAACATTATTCAGTGTGTTTGGTTTGAGTTTTTTGGATTAAGTTTTTTGAAAATTAAGTTTTTCGGTTTTCATATTTTTTTTGTTTTTAGTGAATATTTTTAAAATTTTAAACAATTTTTTTACTTTTTTAGATGCACCTTACTTAGATGTAAAAAGTGAAAAATTTGTGAAAAAATATCTTAAAAAATTAATAAATACACAAAAATATAAAAAATGTACTGAATTCTCGTTTTTTTTTTGTATTTTTGGTATTTAGTGAATTTTTAAAAGGTTTTTACACAAATTTTTTACTTTTTAAGTATATTTATGTTAGGTATGTCTAAAACGTAAAAACAAAAATTGTTCAAAATATTAAAAAAATTCAGTAAAAATAAAAAAATACGAAAAACAAGAAAGTAAAATTTTCTCAAAAGTATTTTTGAAAAAATAAAACCAAGTAAGGTGATTATTATTTCAATCAATCCACCAAATTTTTACGCAGTTCGAAGCCTCCGTTTGGGAAGTAGGTTGACTTTTTAACTTTTTGACTTTTTTGACTATTTTAGCCTAGGCTAAAAAGCTTAGTTTGAGAAATACTTTTTGACTTTTTTTGTGAGAGAAGAGTGTAATAATTATGAATTAAATGTGATATTTTGTTTGTTATGACTAAAATAATCTATTTTATTTTTGTAACTATTTTAATCCCAAAATTACTTGCCATATATTATTTGATTCCTAGTGGTGCCACCACGTGCCTATCCATTTGTTCCTAAAAAAAAATAAAAAATAAATTAAATTAAAATTGAATGGGTAAGCATACAAAGTGAAATTGGGTTTTAATATAAGTTGTCATGGTTGCTAATGACAATTATTGCCTTTAACAGATACATTGTATATTTTATCTTTAATTCTAAGGACAGGATTAAATCATTGAAGGACCACTATTTTCAGTGGCCACAAACTAATTAAGCTTGCACTTGACCAAGCCGTGATTGGTATTTTTTTCTCACTAGTTTTTTAAATAAAGCTGTTAGCTTTTTATGGTCAATTTGTAAAGAGTTTATTTGGGTTTGTTTTAGTAATAAGACTACAGACATAAAACTGATCATATAAAATAATTTTGGTCATATATATTAAACAATAAAAATTATCAAAAATATATAGTTTCACTCAAATTATTTTACATATATTTTATGGGATTGGTTATGCATAAGGGTCTACACCGTTCAGTTCGGTTCGGTCGGTGTTAAGAGCATATTTAGTATCAAACCGATCATTTCGGTTTTTATGATTGAGAAACTAATACAGACTATATGTTATAATGTAGTTTTGTCGGTTTGATGTAGAAGAGAAATTTACAAGAAATTTTAAAAAATTTTATAGTAGATTATAGAATTTTACATTGAAAATAAATGAAGAAAATATATATAAATTTTGTCACAAAAGTGTATTTTATTAGTTACTTCTCATATAATGTTCAAGAAATTATAATATAAAAATACTTAAATATAATATTCGGTCGATTCGATTTGCATAGATATAAAAAGTTTTAAAATCAAAACAGACTATATGTTATAAAAAAAAAAACTGAAAACTAAAATTTCAATCAGCTCGATTTTACCGATTTTTCTTACAACGTAGTTATGCATATGTAGAGTTACTGAAAATCTTACCCAACTTCATTTGGATCCAAATTTTTTTTTTCTTTTTTAATTTAATAGAAACTGGGGTTTTTGTTTTAGTTTTAGCATTCGTTCAGGATGTAAGAAAATTTATCAGCCCAACTTATATTGGACAGGACTTTGGAGTAGCCCAAATGCTTTTGTTAATATATATAAATCATACATAATGAACATAAAATATTATAAATGTCAGATTATTTTCTCACCGTTTGGATTAAATTCTATTATTTGATACACACCCATAATACATTCTTTTGTGATTTATTTATTTTCAAAAAGTGTAATATATTAGTTTAGAACAACCACAGATAAATTTCATATCTTCAAATTTGAATGACCTGAGCTTAACTTGAATTCTTTGAATTAAACTCAAGCTATGAACTGGACAAGAAGTTTGTTAGACTTGAGCTTGGATAGATCTCTCTACACTTCGGACTGAGCCTCTCAACTCAATCGAACTTGTCCAAATTGCAAATCACTTTGTATGGTTCTGGTTTTCGAAAAACAGTTTTCAGAAAATTCTATTTTTTTATTTTCTATATTTTAATTTTTTCAATCAATTTTTTTTAATATTTTAAGCAATTTTTTTTTAATTTTTAAACACACCTAATATGAAAACACTTAAAAAGTATAATATTTGTGAAAAAAAAATTTAAAAAAATACACTAAATACCAAAAAATAGAGAAAAAAATACAAAAATTTAGTACATTTTAAATATTTTTGTGTATTTATTAATTTTTTAAAATATTTTTTCACAAATATTTTATTATTTAGATACAGCTAAGTACATCTAAAAAAGCAAAAAAAATTACTTAAAAATTAAAAAATATTCACTAAAAATCAAAAAAAATACAAAAAACAAAAAACTCAATTTTCAAAAAACTGAATTAAAAAAACTAGAACCAAACACACTGATACTACTTTTAAAAAAACTCAAAAATCCTTCACCCCATCCCCCCAAAAAAAGATATTAAGACAAAAATATATTATAATGAGTAGAATTTTAAGCCAAACCAGGAGGAGATTTGAGGTTACAAATCGGGAAGATGGTTATTATAGCTAACATATAACATTTTTCAAAAACAAAATTGGCTTTTTAGCATATTGGATATTCCAAATTATGCTTCAATGTAAACTATGTGTGGGGACATATTTTTTGGATAGCAACATGTGGCCAAGGTGGCACCAAAGTGTCAGCCGTGGTGCCACGTGTCCTTGACTTGACGTCGAGATAATCTTGGCTAGGCCGAGATTAACTGCAGAGATACTAGAATCCGAGATGAGCGGATAAGTTATAAGAGTCCTAAAATGAGGGAGGACTTCAGCCTGGATAAGGATAAAACTCTTAGGGAGTTTATCTTTATCTATTTGAGAGTCCTGGATAGGCATTGAGCTAGAGTCCATTGAAGTTAGGCTTCTACAGGGATCAGGTTAGTGTTGGTTATAAAAGTAAGGTACCATCATGGGTCGAAGGTACGCTTTTTGTATTCTGAATAGTGAGTAAATCACTTTTGCTATCTTTGAGAGATAACTGACTTGGTCGTTAAAGTGCCCCCGGGTGGACGAACCACTGCCGGAGTCTTTTTCTTTCTGTGACAGGTCATTTAAGTGTAATCTATTCTGCCAGTGTTCTCCAGCTGAGTATTTGTTTGGCAGTATGGTCAGAAAACAACACACACAATTTGGCACCGTCTGTGGAAAAGAAAGAAGAACAGATGGCCAACGACGGACAAAAAGAAAAGGTTGGGGATGACATCCCTACTGGGAGTGGTAAGTACATTGACCCTAACATGGAGGAGGATAACTGCAACGAAGAAACTTGGGATCAGAATCCCGGGGAAAAAGACGTCGGCAAGAAAGGCGACGTACCAAAGAAGTCAGACCGATGCAGGTATTATAACGAGGACGACCTCCAGGTATGGAAAGATAGATGCCCGCAGAGGGATGACGAGATGAAGGAAATGGAGAACAAATTGGCAGACCTGCAAACGGTCGTCAACTTCATGATACAGAACAACATCATGCAACCACCGCTCCCGTTACAAGACACGCTGATTCCAGCAGCCAAGAACAGTGGCCAGGATGGAGGGCAAAAAACAGTCCTTATAGTCCCCTAGCACACCAGGACCAAGGAACACTCTCACCGGCCTTCAAGGGAGGTCAGGCGAAGGGAGTCAATGAAGGGAGATTCTTGGAGGATGCATCATACCAAGGAAGCTAACGCCAAAGAACATCGACATGTTCAAGGGAAGGAACTTTGTTTCGATGCAACTAATGGAGAAAGGTCCAAGAGGACTCATAACGATACTGGGAGTAATGCACCGAAAAGGCTGAAATCTGTTGATAGCCGAGCTCCTGGACGGACCAAGGAGGATCTGAGGGATTTCCTCCAGAGGAAGCGACAAGATGCCGAGGGAACCTCTCTGGTCAAGCCAAGAACGCCGCTCTTGGTGGAGTTGGACAAATTTGAGGCCCTGAAAAGGTTCTACATGCCGAGATTCCAAACATATGACGGTAAGTTTGACCCTAACTTTCACGTCAACTTATACCTGAATTCAATGGCATTATACACTGAGAATGAACCATTGCTCTGCAAGGTGTTCCCCTCATCCTTTGGGGAGATCACATCAGACTGGTTCCACAAGTTGTCGAAAGAAACTATGAAAAGATGGGAAGGCTTGGCCGAGATGTTCGTGGCCAGGTTTATGACAAACAAGGTACAACCAATGAGGGTAGACGCCCTGATGGCTCTGAGAATTGGCAAGGATGAAAACCTTAGGGCCTATGCCAAAAGGTATTATGAGGTGTTCAACCGAATACCAAGATGCAACCAAGAGGTGGCAGTCGTGTCTTTTAAGAATGGCCTGAAAAATGATTTCCTGCTTTGAAAATCACTAGCAAAGACATTGCCAAAAAGTATGGAGGAACTTATGGCTAGGATAGAAAAGTATGCCAGGGCCGAGGAGGACACGTCGGGGACAAAGGCGTCAAAACAAGAGAAGAAAAACGGCTCGCCGAAGCGAGGCCAAGGTAATAGTGGATACAATAAGCAAGAAACAGGACTAAGGGCTGCACAGGCAGTTACAACCGTATTCCGAATTCCGGTCTACAAAGTCTTAGAAAGAATTCGAAATCAGCCCTATTACAGAGCACCAGAAAAACGTCCTGGTGAATTTATGGGAAGAAGTCTAGGGAAACATTAAGCCTACCATAATGAGGATGGCATCTAACTCAAGGGTGCAGAGCCCTAAAGGCATATTTGGAAGATCTGGTAAGACAGGGTCATTTAAGAGACCTAATAGATGAGACCAAGATAAGGGAAGAGCAAACGAGACTGCCTCAGGCACCAGCAGCACCACCTCCGCCAGCACCACAACCACAGGCAGACGGACCTCGAGTGATCAATGTGATTCACTAGAAGGTGAATGAGAATGAGATATGGGGGGAAACTCAGAAGGTAAAACACCTCCAACATGTGTATCAGGTTCGGTAGAAGAGACCTAGGGCAGATGAGTGCCACGGACCAGTGGTGTCCTTCGCTGAAGATGACCTAGAGATGGTGCAATATCCACACAACGATGCCTTGGTGATATCCTTCTAGATTGGAGAGTGCCAGGTAAAGTGAATTCTAATCGACCAGGGTAGCTCTTGTGACATCATGTATGTCAGGTGTTACAAGGAGCTTGGCCTTCATTAAGATGATCTACAACAATCCAATGGTCCAATGGTCGAGTTCAATGGAACACCGATGTGGCCCTTGGGAGCAGTGAGTTTGAAGGTGCAGGCTGGCACCAAGAAGGTAAAAACTGAGTTCATAATAATTAACACTCTCTCTCCTTACAATGCAATCTTGGGAAGGCCATGGCTACATGTAATGGGGGCTACATTGCACCAAATGTTACGATTCCCAACAGAGCATGGAATTGAAGAGGTCAATGGGGATCAAGTACATGCAAAGAATTGCTTCATGGCAGCAATGAAATCCACCTGCAAAATACGAGAAGTAGAAGCAGCAGATAATGAACATGAGGACATGGTGGTCCTTGAGGACGTCGGCAAGGAACCAACCGAGAAAAGTGAGGAAGCCCTGAAGAAGATCTTAGTCCAGCAAGAGGATAGAGAACGCTTCTTCCTCCTCGGCTCAGGCTTGGCCGAAGAAGAGGAAAGGGAATAAGAAGCATTCTTGAGAGCAAACCTTGAGGTGTTTGCTTGGACACCGTACGAGATGTCTGGCATTGACCCCAAGGTCACTTGCCATAAACTGAATGTGGACAAGTCGGCTAAACCTGTCATCCAGCGAGCAAGGATGCCGACATTGATGCATGTTGAGGCAGTAAAAGAGGAAGTGGATAAACTTCTGGAAGCCAAAGTCATTCGAGAGGTAAATTACCCGACATGGTTATCAAACACGGTTGTTGTGAAGAAAAAGAATGGGAAGTGGAGGGTCTGCGTGGACTTCACCAGCCTAAACAAGGCTTGTCCCAAAGACAGTTTCCCACTTTCCAAGATTGACCAATTGGTGGATGCCACTTCAGGGCATGGAAGGATAAGCTTTCTGGACGCTTACATGGGATACCATCAGATAGCCATGTACCCCCCAGATGAGGAGAAGGCTGTATTCATCACCCCAAAAGGTTTATATTGCTACAGAGTGATACCTTTTGGGTTGAAGAATGCAAGAGCAACTTACTAGAGATTGGTGACTAAAATGTTCAGGCATCTAATAGGCAAAAGAGTGGAGGTATACATCGACGACATGGTCGTAAAGACCAAGGAACCTGAAGATCATCTGGCCGACCTGAAGACAGTCTTTGACATCCTAAGGGCATTTCGGCTCCGACTTAATGCATCGAAGTGTGCATTTGGAGTTAGGTCAGGGAAATTCCTGGGATACTTGGTCACCAGAAAGGGCATTGAGACAAGCCCACATCAAATCAAGGCCATTCTGGAGTTAAAGAGCCCAACGTTGGCAAAGCAAGTGCAGATGCTGACTGGAAGGGCTGCAGCCCTAAACAGATTCATAAGTAGAAGTTCTGATAAATGCAAACCTTTCTTCAATTTAGTAAAAAAAGCCACAGACTTTTTATGGACAGAGGAATGCGAAGTCACCTTAGCCAACTTGAAAAAGTACTTGACCACAACTCCAGTTCTCTCAAATCCAGTACCTTAAGAGGAGCTGTTCTTATATTTGGTAGTTTCAGAGCATGCAGAAAGTGCAGTAATAATCAGGGAAGCTAAGGGAGAGCAGAGGGCAGTTTACTACGTAAGTAAAACCCTAGCAGGAGTAGAGACCAGATATCTACCTTTGGAAAAGCTAACACTAGCTTTGGTTATGGCCTCCAAGAAGTTGAATCATTACTTTCAAGCCCACAAGATTATGATATTAACTGAGCATACTCTGAAGTCCCTGTTATAGTAAGGAGATCTGACAGGCAGGATAGCCAGGTGGGCAGTGGTGTTAGGCCAATACGACTTGGAATTCAGACCTAGAACAGCAATCAAAGGCCAAGTTTTGGCCGACTTCATGGCTGAGTTCACACCAGGCGCCATCATACATCGAGCTCCGTTAAGCCGAGGTACGCAATGTCCAAGTGAACAAAGAGAAACCCAGCTGGGGATAATAGAACAGAGAAAAGAAGAGCAACTCAGCCCTACAGTATTTACGTTGGCGACTCCTTTCGTCTGTTTGTTGATAGAAGTTCAAACCGACAAGGAGCGGGGGTAGGAGTAGTGCTAGTATCACCGGATGGGCAGATGCTGGAACAATCTATTTATTTGGGGTTTAAGTCCTCAAATAACGAAGCAGAGTATGAAGCACTGATCGCAGGATTAAAATTGGTAGCAGCAATGGAAGCTGACGAGGTAATGGTTATCTGTGACTCCCAGCTTATCGTCAACCAGGCAACAGGCAAATATGCAGCCCGTGATAAAAGGATGATGGCCTATGTAAAGGAGGTAGGCAGACTAATGGCATTGTTCCAAAAATGCCGACTACAGTAAGTCGGCAGAGATGACAACAACCATGCCGATACCTTGGCCAACCTGGCTAGTGCAATGAAACCTGGAGAGGCAAGGACAATAATGGTTGACTACTTGCTAGGCCCAAGTGTAGAACCACTAAACACAGAGCATGAAGCAATGTATATGAAGATAGGACCAAGCTGGATAGATGCAATAATAGTATTCCTTAACGAGAGAAAACTGCCAGATGATCATAAAAAAACACACAAGATCAGACTGAAGTCGGCAAGATTCAGTCTGACAGCAGAAGGGCATCTCTACCGAAGATCTTTTACCGGACCCCTTTTGAGATGTGTACATCCTTCACAAGTTGAAGACTTTTTGTATGAGATACATGAAGGAGTATATGGAAGCCACACTGGGGGTAGGTCACTTGCTCATAGGGCCATTACTCAGGGGTACTGGTGGCCCTATATACAGAAAGATGCTGAAGCCTATGTCAGAAAGTGTGAGAAGTGTCAGAGGTTTGCACCTTTGATACACCAACCAGCAGCAGATTTGAACCCAGTGTCTAGCCCTTGGCCATTTGCCCAATGGGGCATGGATCTTGTTGGACAACTGCCTCAAGCAACTGGACAAAGGAAGTTCCTGTTAGTGGCCACAAATTACTTCACCAAGTGGGTTGAAGCTGAACCCCTAGCAAAGATTTGGGACATTGATGTAAAAAACTTCATATGAAAGAGCATCATCACCAGGTTTGGGATCCCAAGGGCAATAATAGCAGACAATGGCGCAGTTTGACAGTAAGCTAATCAAGAGCTTCTGTGCAAAGTACAAGATCAAGAACTACTATTCCACTCCAAGCTTCCCTCAAAGCAATGGACAGGCAGAAGCATCCAACAAAACTATATTGGATGGGATCAAGAAGAGGCTGGAAGCAGTAAAGGGAAAGTGGGTGGATGAGTTGCCCAGTGTACTCTGGACATATCGGACTACGTCGAGAAGATCAACTGGAGAATCCCCATTTGTCATGGCTTATGGCACAAAGGCAGTAATCCCATTAGAGGTCGGCATCCCAAGGTTCAGAACCCAGGGAGTGTAGAATGGGGCTAAAGATGCATTTTTAGCCCGAGATCTTAATCTATCAGAGGAAATGAGGGAGAATGTAGCAATTTAGCTGGGGGCATACTAGCAGCAGCTTGCCAAGGCTTACAACAAAAGGTCAACCCACGAGAGTTTCAAGTTGGGGACCTCGTCCTGAGAAAAGTCATCGACAACAACAAGGATCTTAGAGAGGGCAAGCTTGGCCCAAATTGGGAAAGACCTTATAGAATCATCTCAGTCCTAGGCAATGGGGCATATCGGCTTGAAGACAATGAAGGCAAAGAATTACCAAGACCCTAGAATGCTTGCAACCTGAAGTTCTTCTATCATTAAGATCTCATTTTGTTTCTTTCCTTAAAATCTTTTATTATTAGTTGAAGTAATTAATAAAATTTTAGTTCAATTTTTTATTTCAAACTTGTGTAAAACAATTGACCAGTCACTTAGTGATGTTTCTGATTGAAACATGACGAATGACTTAGACTTATTATATAGCAGAGTTGAATTATACTTGCATATAATAGAGTTGAACTAAGTCGGCAATGTTTCTGATTGAAACATGACGAATGACTTAGACTTATTATATGACAGAGTTGAATTATACTTGCATATAATAGAGTTAAACTAAGTCAACGATGTTTCTGATTGAAACATGACGAATGACTTAGACTTATTATACTTGCATATAATAGAGTTGAACTAAGTCGGCGATGTTTCCGATTGAAACATGATGAATAACTTAGACTTATTATATGACAGAGTTGAATTATACTTGCATATAATAGAGTTAAACTAAGTTGGTGATGTTTCTGATGGAAACATGACGAATAACTTAGACTTATTACATGGTAGAGTTGAAATATACTTGTATATAATCAAGCTGAACTGAGTTGAATTAACCTAATTTGTTGTGTCGACAGAATTAAAACTTTATTAAGTACATGTCAGTTAGCTTAACGGAAAAACCGAGGTTGATAACCTCGGCCAATCTCTGTTTGAATCTGACCTCGGCACCAAGATCATAGGCACATATTTAATGTGAACAGAAGTGAAACTTAAGTTCACATTAGGGGGTAGAGAGTTAGAGAATAATGCTCGGGAGTTGGAATTTACAAGCTAAAGTTGGTTTAACACTTGTTGAAATTTTAAGAAAAATTTACAAGTTGAAGTTAACCCGAAGTTATGTTGAAAGAAAATTGGTTTAAACCTAAGTTATTTTTAAAGAAGTACCTACGTACTTGCCAAGATTATCATGTTGTTAAGACTTGGAAAACAATAGAAGACAGAAGTCTTGATAGCTGAAAGTAAAGTGGCATGTTTTAGATAAACACTCGAGAAAACTTTCTTATAATGTTTTTCAAGTACTAAGACAAGGCCGAGATAAACATTCAGCAGAAATATCCGAAGTATGTTAATCCGAGGAGGTTATACAGCTAAAAGGCATCAACTGAAGACATGCAAAATATTCTAAGTATGGAATCATACAAGACAGAAAAGGAAAGACAAACATACAAACATTTGAAAGAAGAAGTTGAACTTGCATTCAAAGATGGAAGAGGGCACTTCGGCCTACAAAGGGATTACTTGTTCGGATTACAAAGGTGGCACGTCGGCTAAATTAAGACTAACATTGTTTCAAAAGTAAGAAAAAAGTACAAGGTACAAGAAATAAAGAAAATCGTCAAAATGGACTACTCAGTGCCAACAGTTGGTTGTGTCACAACCTCAGAAGACAATTGTGAGCCTTTCTTGGCAGCCTTCTCAGCCTTGAGCTCGGCGTCGATCTCTCGTAGAGTCTAATCGATGCTTTTCTCGGCGATTGGCACCTCGGAGGCTGTCTTCTGGGATGAGGCACCTTTGAAAACTTCATCCTCCTCATCCTGAGTTAGGTCCAAGACTTGGTCATTCAGAGTTAGAGGCTTGGCCCCAGCAGCTTCTTCGATCTTCTCGGCCTCAGCCTGATCCTCGGATTCAGCTTCGTCCTCGGACTAGCTTGGAGAGGGAGGGAATGGCAGGACGATGTAGCTATTTTCTCGGAAAGGCGAGTCCTCAGGGACAACCAACTCCTTTAAGGCAGCCATCCAACCAAGGGTGTAACGCTTGTTGCATGCTTGTCTTACTTGCTTCTTGTAGTCCTCGCGAACGTCGGCTGCCCCCCGGCGTATGCTTTCTCATTTGCCGCTTTTATCTCGGCGTCCTTTGTGGCCAAGATAGCAATGAGCTCGGCTTGGGCTTCGGCGATCTTAGCTTCGGCCTTTTTTTTCTCGACTTCAAGGACCTTAGCAATGGCCTTAGCAGCGCCTGCTCTCTTTTCGGCCTCGTCTTGGGCTTGTTTTGCTGCCTTGACCTAATCCATCAGTGTCTTTATCTTGGCTTCGGCCTTATTGACAGTCTTCAACAAATTAGCAACCTCCTTGGTCTTGCTGACCAACTCCTTTTTAATATCAAAGGCTTGCATTGCGAAGGAGTGGGCGTGCTAGATCGCCTAGAAGAAATGGACAGAACAAAGGTTAATAAAACTCTAAGTATGGAAAAACAGAGTATGGAAAGTATTAAGTGTTAAGGGCTTACTTTTATGGAATGCTGCAACAGTAGAGCAAAATTTTCATATTCGCTGACCTTAGCATTGCGGTCGAGATCTTTGGAAAGGAGCAAGGCAGTAGAGAGGGCAACACCAACTTTGATGTCATCGGCGCTGTCATCAACTCTGACTGGCTTGTTCTCAATTGTGATTGAAGGGGCCAAGGGGGCATCGGATTTGAGAGAACCCGAGGTGGCCGCAGAGTCTGACCTCGGCCTCTTTGACTTAGTGGATTCAGATAGTTCAGCCTCGGCGGGCCTCTTCTCGGTGGCAGCAAAGGAGGTCTTCTTGCCCTCGGCCAGCTTTGAAATTGGGAAGGTGTCCTCAGTATCAATCTGAGTTACCGTTGCCTTGGGTTGGGCTTTCTTTAGCCTCTTTGGTTTTGGTTTGGGTTGAGATTGGGAAGATAGAGATTGAACAGAAACAACGTTTGGGATGTCGGCCAGAAGATCATCAACAACTGCCTTCTTACGATCCATTTCATTGGAGGAGATGGCAACGGTAACTTTAGTACCAGGGCAGATTGCTGGTAGAGCTATTGGTGGGTTGGCTGGATCGTAAGAGGACGCCTCGGCGCTTTGGCGTCTTCGGCTACGGGTCTTGCCTACTGGTGCAAAAAGTGGCGCTCGACGTCGGCGTTGGCGCTGAGAGGGTGGAATCAATTGAGGAGCTGAAGTAAATGGTTGTTCTGCTGGAGCAGAGGTTGATCCCTGATCTGGCTGAGGTGAACAAGTCATAGCAAGAGTTGTAGTAGAAGGAGGGGACTTGTTCTTTTTGGGAACGTCGGGCAACGTTGATTTGTAGGTTGTGATGAAATTCAGAAGCAGAGGAGCCTTGCGCTGATTAACAGGCAAGTCCAGCAGCCTCTTGAAATCTTTACTGGGAAAGAAGTTTTTGTGGAAGTCCTTTGGTGCCTGGGGAAAAACTGCAAAACAAAGTAAACAGACGTCAGAGCATACAAAAATATCAAAGTAAGAAAGACTTGAAAGCAAGTAAATGTGACACTTGGTTCTTACCATCTCCCTCTTTGAAAACTGTTCGGCTTAGGGGATAAAGATGAAGGTTATCTTCTAGTGGGAACTGCCAGTTGCCCGAGACGATGAAGTAATCGTCTCCAGCACCCTTGTTTGAGTCTGGGAGGTTGGCAACGAGTTTGTATTTCGTCGACCTCGGCTTAAGGTAGTAGATGTAACCTTTTTCTGACTTAAGGTCACACATGGTGTAGCAGTACTGGATATCGGCGAAGGTAACCCTAGCATTCTCTTTCTTAGCTAAGGCAATTATGCCATTGATAACTCGATAAGAGTTAATGGCAAGCTGCATTGGGTTCAGTATGTAGTAGTGAAGGACCTCTCAGAAAAGGATGTCAAGAGGGAACCTAAGTCCACACTCTATGAAGGCTGCCACTGGGAAGGGTATGGAGTTGTCCTTGGGCATGACGAAGTCCTCTTCCCCTGCCAACCTGAGATGAACATCGGCAAGGATAGCAAACTCCTGCCTAAAGTATTCTAACTTACTTGGGGTATTTACCCTCCACCTGAACATACCCATGATGTCGGCTAGAAGGACAAGGTGTTGGATTTCAGAAGGCAGTATTTTTGTCTAGGGTTTGAAGGACCTCGGCAAAAAATAAACATATGTTGGGGCAAGTGTTTTTTAGGATCTAAGTGGAATTTGTTTCAATTTTTCCTAGAGTTTGGAGTTCTAAAGCAAATCCCAATCCTAGAGTTACTAAAATAGGAGGATTAAAGGCAAGAATCTGGGAAAAACAACAAGAAAACAGAAATGAAAACATGATTCAAACTCAAGAAAACGAGCAAGAATTCAAAGAACACTGAGTAAACTTTGTGCAGGTGAGTAAGGCCAAGAAAAGTGGCAAAATAAACAAGTGTATGAGCGATGTGTGCACAAAAGCCATGAATCAAAATCAGATTGAATGAACACAAAATTGCAAGACAGAACATGCTCAAAACATGCGAATGATGAAGTTTAAATCACAGACAGAGACTAAAGAACATGAATGTATTTGTCATAGCAAGTAAGTAGAGGCAACAGAGTTTTAAGTTGAAACGAAGGGAAGCAGTGGCTTACCAGGAAGATTGACGCCAGTATAAGATTTGCTGGAGTCTGGCGGTGGAAAAAGGTAGAATAGAGTGAAGAGAGCTTCGCCAAAAGAAAACGAATGGAGTGATTGCAGAGAGCTTCAAAGGAACAAAAATGGCGGTTTGAAGAATTTCCAAAGAGAAAGGCTCAAAGCAGAGAGAGAAATTTTGTTTGTAAAAGTGAAAAGACGGAGAGAGAGGGAAGTGATTTTGTTAAAACACAAAAGGGCGGCAAAACCACAATGAATGTGCCTTGGACGACATGTCTGTCAGGCAGCGCACGCAAATGTGACGCGACTTAATGGCGCGTGTCAAGTACGGTTCAATGGGGAAGAGACGCGTGGCAAAAACAGTTGAATTACTGTGTGTGACAGCTCATACGCGTGTAAAAACTCTTGGAGTTCTTGATTTAATGAAGCGAAGCCCTCAGCTAGGGAGATGATCTTGGCTAGAGAAATTTGAAAAAACTTGGTTCTTGGTTCTAAAGCATTGATGCAAACACACTGAAGTATTTATCATACGGAAGCTGCCTAATGATGACCTCGATAACAAATGATAGAGCAAGTTTAGCCGACGTGTTATAGGTTCAAATGATATAGGTTCCATCACCTCAGGATACTGAGGTAATAGAACATAGGGGACAGTTGTGGGGACATATTTTTTAGATAGCAACACGTGGCCAAGGTGGCACCGAAGTGCTAGCCGAGGTACCACGTGTCCTTAACTTGACGTCGAGGTAATCTCGGCTAGGCCGAGGTTAACTGCAGAGATTACGGAATCCGAGATGAGCGGATAAGTTATAAGAGTCCTAGAATGAAGGAGAACTTCAGTCTGGATAAGGATAATGCTCTTAGGGAGTTTATCTTTATCTATTTGAGAGTCCTGGATAGGCATTGAACTAGAGTATTTGAAGCTAGGCTTCTACAAGGATCAGGTCAGTATTGGCTATAAAAGGAAGGCACCCTCGTGGGTCTAAGGTACGTTTTTTGTATTTTGAATAGTGAGTAAAGCACTTTTGCTATCTTTAAGAGATAACTGGCTTGATCGTCGGAGTGCTCTCAGGTGGACGAAGCACCGCCAGAATCTTTTTCTTTCTGTGACAGGTCATTTAGGGACAATCTATTATGCCGGTGTTCTCCAATTGAGTACCTATTTGGCAGTGTGGTCAGAAAACAGCACACACACTAAGCATTAAAAAAGATAAACAAATAAACAAAAGGACATTTTCACATGCCTTCTTGTTTTTTTGAATTTTAGATATTTACCACATATCTCTCTACTTTTAGGGACATTGTTTGTTGGGAAGTACCTAAATTATTAGGCTTCAGTTATTGTACCAAAAAAATAAATAAATTAGGCTTCAAGTATTCCTAGATTATGTTTAGCTCTTCAAATTGTAGTAGGAAACGAAATTACCTATTCATATTTATTTTTATGGCTAATTAAACAAAAAAAGAAATTTAAACTAATATCTATTCATTTCTTCTCATTTTCCTAACCTAACTAAGAAAAAAAATTCTTTTTCTTCATTTTTTCATTCATTTTTTCCCTCTGCTAATCCAAGATCCAAACACATTTATTTTTATGGCTAATTAAACCCAAAAAAAAAAAAATTAAACTAATATCTATTCATTTTCTTCTCATTTTCCTACCTAGCTAAAAAAATATATTCTTTTTTCTCATTTTCCCATATTTTCCATTCATTTTTCCCTATGCTAATCCAAGATCTAAACACATTCACTCTATTTAGTTTTGGTGATTTCAAAAACAGTTTTTGAATTTTTAATTCATAGTTTTTTGTTTTTAATATTTTAATTTTTTTACTATTTAGATCCAATTAATCTATATATATTTTAAAAGTACAAATTTTGTGGAATTTGTTTTTTAAATTCACTAAATACAAAAAAAAATATAAAAATTCAATACATTTTTATAATTTTTCATACTAGCATAAAACCTATGCTATGCATACGAGGGTCAAAATTTTATTTATAAATTAAAAATAATGAAACCTTCTAAAATATATATATTGCACAATCTTGATTTATATTTCTCTTTGTTTTTAATATTTTATTAAAAATATTTAAATTTGAAAGAGAAAAAGAGATGTGATTTTAGTTGCGGTGTGAATTTAATATGGTGGAGTTAGTAGATTTTGATTATGATAGAGATTTGATGTGGTAATTTTTAGTAGTATAAGGTTGTAACAACCCCGGTCCGTAATTAACTACTAATCTGTAATTAAGGATGTTAATTAAGTGGTTAAAAAAAAAAGTTATGTGTTTATTATGTATTTTGTATGTTTTTTGGGCCTTCAATCTGCTACTCGTAGTAATATCTATCATGATTTATGCTTTGATATAAAATGATTTATGCTTTGATATGAATTTGATAGCCTAAACGGTCTCAGAAACTGAAATTGAGCACATGGATTGACTAATTAGAATTTTTGGAACCATCTAAGAAGTTTTGCTAAAAACTGATTCAGTTTAGTAAAATCGCATGTGATTAAATTAAGCTTTAATTGGACTATTTTTGAATAATTGAATTTTGTGTTAACCTTGACTAATTAAGGTTACTTGTGTTTGATTTAAATAATGCATGATTAGTACCTAATCTAATCCTATTAATGATCCAAGATGTGATTAAGTGTATGATGTGCTAAGACATTTTGTGGTGTTGAGTGTAGGGGATTAAAACCCTTGTGTGCGTGTGTTGGAATTTTGCATGTGTGTGCACGTGTATTGTGCTCAAAGTGAGGTGTGTGTTGTGTATATTCTGATGAGTTAGGAATGTTGTATCATTCATTTGGCTTCATTGAGTTCATCCATGTCTTGAGCTAGAGAGAGAGATAGCTCATTCTAGAGAGAGAAGCTTGTTTTTGTGCTAGAGATTGAAGAAACTAGGATGGTTCATCTCATATTTCTGAAATTAAAGCCTTAGGTAAAGATTCTATGTCTAATTTCTGTAGCTATTCCTCCATGCATCATGATTCCATCAAGTTTTGAGCTACTTTCATGAGAATGCAAGAAAATGGGTCTTTGAACATGTAAATGGCTTTCATGAGTATTCATGGTAGATCATCTTTGAATTTTATCATTTTGAGTTTGAGTTTTAAAGTCCTTGCATGCATGTGAACTTTAATCATGTCCATGTTTCAGAAATTCATGAGTTTCTTGATCACCAATTGCATGTTATGAAAACCATGAAAAGAGATGAAATATTGAATGAAGGAATTTTGGTTCAAATCTTTCAAGAACTGATGAGTTTTTGAATAAAAGATGTTTCAAGGGTCTTGTATTGAAGTTTTCTAAAGCTATTTTATGTGTTTGATCAAACCATGCAAGACCCCAAGGTTTGAAGGTGGTTTGGAAGCCATTTTTGTTAAGCTTGGTGCCTAGAAATTTACAGTTGGCTCGAGCGAAGAAGTGGTGGCTCGAGCCAACATTATGAGCTCTCAGAATTTTGAACTCTGCAGAAGCTGGGTCGAGCAAAGGAGTTATAGCTCGAGCGAGCCCTGTTTTTGCCTTTTGCTGGCTCTAGCCAAGAAAAGCTGTGTCATGACCCGAACCCGCCCCCATGGGTTAAGAACATAACCGGCCAGTAATCATGGGATTACCTACGGCCTCAAACCAAACCAAACGTATTTTAACAGAGTTAATGGGGGCCAAACGGAAGCAATTTTAAAAAATTTATCCAAAGAGCTGTGCTTACATGGCACACCAAAACAAACCATACATATATACATTAATAACTCACAATAGAAATACAGTATCAAAAAGTTCTGTACAGACAGGATCATCCAAAACTAAGTCAACCCGTGAAAACTATATGCAGACGTATACAAAGACTTCGCCAACATGACAACATAGAACAAAAAGACAAAAGGCGAAGGCGAGTCTCGTGCGTGAGACACATGGGCTGACTCTCCAGAACCCGGTTGTTCCAAACAGATTTCACTGTGGCTGGGTCTAGACCTCTCTTGGCTCACCTACAAACACATGAATGAGCATGAGTGAAAGCCTAGTGAATAATATCAAATAAAGAAAATACATTGGAACAGTATGCATCAGACAGCCTTGGGCCCAATTCATATTTCTATTTAACATATATACATACACAATTTAAGTCAAGTGACTGTGATTCCAAACGTACTGGCCTTTGGCCCATTTATCTTCCATTTGTCAAACTGGCCTTTGGCCCATTCAGATTTTCATGTCAAACTAGTCTCTGGCCCATTCCTTGATGTCAAATTGGCCTCTTGCCCGTTCATTCCTGTCAAATTGGCCTCTGGCCCATTCTTTCATGTCAAATTGGCTTCTGGCCCATTCATTGATGTCAAATTGTCCTCTGGCCCATTCATTCATGTCAAACTAGCCTCTGGCCCATTCATTTCAAACATTTGTCCGTAATTCAAATTAGCAACTTATAAGGCTTATAAGGAAATAAGCAATTAGACAAACGACAATTTCAAACAATCGATATTACTCACAGTGATCGACTTGCGGATTTGCCTTGGAGTTTGACCCTACATATCACATAACACATATAGGTCACAAATAATTCAATCTGTTCTTTAATTCACATATTCCTCTTTAGGCTTCATTCTTATCTCTTTAATTCAATTACATTGCTCAATGTATGCCTAAGAGTGCTTAGAAGTGAAAGGGAACGGAAAACAGAACACATAATGCATTTTCAAAATTTCAAAAAACAGGGTCACCGCTCGAGCGTGGACTTCCCCACTCGAGCAGACCCTTAAGGCCTGCAAAAGTGCTGGTTATGTCAAATTCACGCTCGATCGCGAACTCTGGCGCTCGATCGGAATGCCTCACTACACGGCTCCCCGCTCGAGCGTGAAATTACCCCGCTTGAGCGGACACCATGTCTGCAAAAAAGTGTTGGATGCATCAAAATTATGCTCGAGCGTTAAGTCTGGCGCTCGAGCTGAAGGTCTGTCTAAATAGTTTCCCGCTCGAACGGACATCCAAGTCTGCAAAAATACTGGGAGCACGAAATTGACGCTTGAGCGGCGGTTTCCCCGCTCGAGCGGACATCAAACTTTCTGGGTTTTCCAGAACATGTTCTTGAGCTTCAACTTGACATTCAAAGGCTCTAAATACATGATTTGGGCTCACATTCCGCATAAACATGTACTAACATGATACAACATCAAATTACAACATTTTAAAGCTCAATTTCATAAATCAAACCCATGCATGGCTCATTTTCCACCAAATTTATTACAAACATAACAACTTCATGCATTCAAAGCTTCTACTCCCATGGATTGTACATGCATGTGACATATAACCCTCGTTCTCATCTCATATGATGGAAAGATGGTCAAATACATGGATTTCAACTAAAAACTTACATGGATCATACATTTGGTGCTCAAACATGCAAATTCAAAGTAATTACATACATGCATGTGTTCCAAGACTTCAAATTCAACAAAACCAACTCATTTCATGCTCTTTATCATCATTCGACTTTGAATTTACAATTTACAAACAAAATCCATGAACGAAGGGTGGGTTACTCACCTAGGAGCCTTAATTCTCACAAATTATGGTTGATTCTTGAGTATAGCTCCAAGATCGCCAAGTTTCCTATCAAAATCTCTAATTTGAGCCCCTTCTCTCTCTAGGTTCGGCTCCCCCCTCTCTTTAGAGCACAATATCAGATTTTTGAACTCAAGCATAAGGATTAAGTGCATAGTGCCCTTTCTACATAAGTCTCCACTAGTCCCAATTTTTAATATTAAATAATTTGAGCATAACACCACTAATTAAATCAATTTAATCCGATCCGAATCAATTTTCAATTAAACTTCACCGTAGGCTCTAAAAATTACGCTAATCACAATGGCGTAATCAATTTCGGGTTCTGTGGCCGATAAGGCCTCCAATTTAAATTCCAAAGATAATCAAACAGATATTCCTACGGTAGACAGATAGAAATTCAAAACCACATATTCTCACATAATGGCACACAAAATCATGTCAAACACATACTCATATTCAAATTAAGGACCAATTAGCATAATACGGAACATGGTTATTACAGTCTTCCCCCCTTTAGGAAGTTTGGTCCTCCAAACTTAATTTACTTTCGTCGGGAAACAAATGTGAATAGCGTAGTCGCATTTCCTCCTCTTTTTCCCATGTAGCATCCGTCCTATAGTGCTCTTTCCATTCCACTTTCACCATTGGGATGGACTTGCTTCTCAACTGTCTCACTTGCCGGTCAATGATTCGCTCCGGCCATTCGGCGTACTCCATATTTTCATTCAAAGTTACCCGGTGATAATCAATTACATGGAACAGGTCTCGGAGATAACCCCTCAACATCGACACATGAAATACATTATGGATTTGCTCAAATCCCGGTGGCAAAGCAACTCTATAGGCAACCGGACCAAGCCTTTCCAAAATTTGAAACGGCCCAATGTAACGAGGCGACAACTTGCCCTTTTTTCCAAATCTGACTTGGCTTTTCATCGGGAAAACACGGATGAACACATGGTCACCAACCTCATACTCAAGAGGTCTTCTCCGAACATCTACATAATTCTGTTGTTGGTCTTGAGCTGTTTTGAGCCTTTTCCGAATGGTTTTGATCTTTTCAGAAGTGTCTTGGACAATTTCAGACCCAAGTAACGCTCTATCCTCGACTTCTGTCCAACAAATAGGTGATCTACACCTCCTACCATACAAAGCCTCGTATAGTGCCATGCCAATGCTGGAGTGGAAGCTGTTATTGCATGCAAACTCTACAAGTGGCAAATAATCTTCCCAACTCCCCTGAAAGTCTAAAGCACACATCCGAAGCATATCTTCCAAAGTCTGTATTGTTCGTTCTGATTGCCCATCGGTTTGTGGGTGGAATGCCTTACTGAATCTTAGTTCTGTCCCCATAGCTTCCTGCAAACTCTTCCACAATCTAGATACAAATTTTGGATCTCTATCCGACACAATGGATACTGGAACTCCGTGTAAACGGACAATCTCATCAACATAAATGGTAGCCAGTCTATAAGCATTAAACGTGGTTCTAACTGGTAAAAAATGTGTAGATTTAGTTAGTCTATCAATTACAACCCAAATAGAATCCATACCTCGAGAAGTCTGAGGTAGGCTAACAACGAAGTCCATAGTTACATGCTCCCACTTCCATTCAGGAATAGGGAGAGGTTGAAGTAGTCCGCCTGGTTTCTGATGTTCAACTTTGACTTGCTGACATTGAAGACACTTGGACACATATTCTGCAATCCCTTTTTTCATCTTAGGCCACCAATAGGTTTGTTTCAAATCCCGATACATTTTATTATTACCCGGATGCATAGCAAATACGGATCTGTGGGCTTCATCTAAAACCCTCTTCTTGAGTCCCAGAATATCTGGGATACACATTCGGTTTTGGAATTTCAACACTTCATTTTCAATGCTGAACTCTGCTTTCGGACTTGTCTCAAATTCATCAATCACTTTCTTGAGGAATTCATCCTCTTTCTATTTCTGTTTAATTTCATCAAAGATTGACGGTTCGGCTGTAATAACGGCTATCAATCTGCCCTGTTCACACATTACCACTTCGATTTCAGACTTCTCAAAATCTTGTAAAATCTCTCTCTATTTAGTAAGCAAACAAGCCATACTCCCCGTTGATTTTCTGCTCAAGGCATCAGCAATTGTGTTAGCTTTCCCGGGGTGATACTAAATCTCTAGATCATAATCCTTTATCAATTCCAGCCATCTCCTCTGCCGCATATTTAACTCTTTCTGTATGAAAAAGTATTTCAAACTTTTGTGATCCGTATAGACTTCACACTTTGCTCCATACAGGTAGTGCCGCCAGATTTTCAAAGCAAAAACAACTGCGACCAGTTCTAGGTCATGTGTTGGATAATTCTTCTCATGTGGCCTCAACTGTTGGGAGGCATAAGCAATGACCTTTCCGTTCTGCATTAACACACACCCCAAACCTTTATAAGACGCATCATTGAAAATTACAAAATTCTCCGTACCTGAAGATAGTGTCAAAATTGGTGCAGTGGTCAGTCTTGTTTGCAGTTCATGAAAGGCAGCTTCTCTTTCTTCATTCCATTCAAATGATTGCCCTTTGCGTGTCAGCTGGGTAAGAGGTACAACTATCTTCGAAATTTTTTTCACAAACCTCTTGTAATACTTGGTTAAGCCCATGAAGCTGCGGACTTCCGTCACATTTGTCGGTGTAAGCCAATTCACAATTGCCTCTATTTTCTACGGGTCCACTGAAATTCCCTCCTTGTTGATCACATGCCCTAAAAAGACTATTTCATCTAACCAAAACTCGCATTTCTTTAGTTTAGCAAACAATTTCTTCTCCCTAAGTATTTGTAGGACAGTTCTCAAATGATGTTCATGTTCAAGTTTATTATTGGAGTATATCAGAATGTCATTAATAAAGACTACATCAAATTCGTCAAGGTAGGTCTTAAAAATTCGGTTCATTAAGTCCATAAATGCTGCCGGAGCATTAGTCACTCCAAATGGCATAACAAGAAACTCAAAATGTCCATACCTCGTTCTGAATGCGGTTTTCTCAGCATCCTCTGTCTTAACTTTCAGCTGATGATACCCGGACCTCAAATCAATCTTAGAGAACACCTGTGATCCCTGCAACTGGTCAAATAAGTCATCAATACGAGGTAAGGGATATTTGTTCTTTATTGTTACCTTGTTCAATTCCCGATAATCGAACAAACGCAAAGTTCCATCCTTCTTTTTCACAAACAATACTGGTGCACCCCAAGGCGAAGTGCTAGGTCGAATAAACCCCTTGTCAAGCAGGTCTTGCAATTGTTCTTTCAATTCTTTCATTTCAGCAGTAGCCATTTTGTAGGGAGTTTTAGAAATGGGTTGGGTGCTTGGCACAGTTTCAATGGTAAACTCTATTTTCCTATCTACCAATTCCCCTGGTAATTTATTTGGAAACACATCTAGAAATTCTCTAACAATAGGGATATCATTCAATTCAACATTCACAGATTGTTCAGACAACACATAGCACAAATGTCACGACCCAAACCCGGCCCTATGGGTTTAGCACCGTAACCGGCCAGTAATCCGAGATTACCGAAGGCCTGCTTAACAGTAATACAGTAAAACAGAGTACAGGGCCTAGCGGAAGCCAATACAGTAATTAAACAATGTCCAATGAGCTGTGACAGTCAGTATGCCAAAAAGATTTTTCATGCATTCATACATAAACAGTACAGAAAGCATTCCGTCTGTACAAAACAGTACGGTCTATACAAAATTTACAATCACACAGTACAGGGACCTAATCCCTTGATAACAGTACAGTAAACATTCAGTCTATACGGAACAGTTAGACAGTATGAAGACAGGCGGGGGAAAACAAACAAAACCCCCCCAAGCCATAGCATGGCAACTCGGAACCTCGCAGTGAGGCACAAAGGCTGGCTTGACAAAACTGGAGTTACCCTGACGCTCCTAGCTCCGATCTGGTGCCTGTACACCTACATATATATATGAGCACATCCTCCTTCTGTTTCTGTTTAATCTCATCAATGATTGCTAGTTCGACTGAAATAGCGGCTATCAATCCGCCCTGTTCACACATTATCACTTCAATCTCGCACTTTGCAAAATCCTGCAAGATGTCTTTCTGTTCTGTGAGCAAACAAGCCAAATTTCCCATCGATTTTCTGCTCAAGGCATCAGCAACTGTATTGGCTTTCCCAGGGTGATACTGGATTTCAAGATCATAGTCGTTTATCAATTCAAGCCATCTCCTATGTCGCATGTTCAACTCCTTCTGTGTAAAGAAGTATTTTAGACTTTTGTGATCCGTGTAGACTTCACACTTTGCCCCATACAAATAATGCCGCCAGATTTTCAAAGCAAATACAACTGTGGCCAATTCTAAATCATGTGTTGGGTAGTTTTTCTCATGTTGTCTCAATTGTCGGGAGGCATAAGCAATTACTCGCCCATTCTACATTGACACATAACCCAAAGCTTTATAAGATGCATCACTGAAAATTACAAAATTCTCCGTACCTGAAGGTAGTGTCAAAATTGGTGCAGTGGTCAATCTTGTTTTCAGTTCTTGGAAGGCAGATTCTCTTTCGTCGTTCCATTCAAACGGTTGCCCTTTACATGTCAATTGGGTAAGAGGCACTGCTAATTTCGAAAAGTCTTTCACAAACCTCTTGTAGTACCCGGCTAAGCCCATGAAACTACGAATTTCTGTCACATTAGTCGGTGTAGGCCAATTCACAATTGCCTCTATTTTCTGCGAGTCTACTAAAATTCCTTCCTTGTTGATCACATGCCCTAAGAAAACAACTTCATCCAACCAAAACTCACATTTCTTTAGTTTAGCAAATAATTTCATTTCCCGAAGTATTTGTAGAACAGTTCTCAAATGATGTTCATGTTCAAGTCTATCTTTAGAATATATCAAAATGTCATCAATGAAAACCACAACAAACTCATCGAGGTAGGTTTTAAAAATTCAGTTCATTAGGTACATAAATGCTGTCGGAGCATTAGTCACTCCAAATGGCATAACAAGAAACTCAAAATGACCATACCTTGTTCTAAACGCTGTTTTCTCAACATCTTATGTCTTTACTTTCAACTAATGATACCCGAACCTCAAATCAAGCTTAGAAAACACCTGTGATCCCTACAACTGGTCAAATAAATCATCAATACGGGGTAGGGGGTATTTGTTCATTATCGTTACCTTATTCAATTCCTAATAATCGATGCACAAACGCAAAGTTCCATCATTCTTTTTCACAAATAACACTGGCGCACCCCAAGGCGAAGTGCTAGGTCGGATAAATCCCTTGTCAAGCAGGTCTTGCAACTGTTCTTTCAATTCTTTCATTTCTGTAGTAGCCATTCTATAGGAAGTTTCAGAAATGGGCTGGGTGCCTGGCACAGTTTCAACAGTGCACTCTATCTCCCTGTCTACCAATTTCCCTAGTAGTTCATTTGGAAACACATCTGGAAATTCTCTAACAATAGGGATATCTTTTAATTCAACATTCACAGATTTTTCAGACAACACATAGCCCAAGTAACCCTGGCACCCTTCCTTGATCAGTTTACATGCTTTCATTACAGATATCAAATAAGGTGGAGGCACTACCCCATTACCCACAAACACAATCTCGTTCTATTCTGGTGGTCTAAAAACAACCCATTTTGTCACACAATCGATGGTGGCACAATATTTGGTCAACCAATCCATGCCCAAAATTACATCAAAATGTCTAAAATTCAGGGGCAACAAATCCACATATAGGGTAGCATCCTCAACACGCATATCACAAAACCAATATATAGATTCACACAATATAGATTCCCCAGATGGAGCAGACACACATAGCAGATATGGCAGTAATTCTAAAGGTCTATTCAGTTTAGATGCAAATGCATATGTCACAAAAGAGTGTGTGAATCCGGAGTCAATTAACACAAAAGCATCTTGATTACATATTGAAATAGTACCTAAGACAACTGCGTTAGCATTCCTTGTATCGTCCGGAACAAGCGCAAAAACTCTCCCTTGTCTCACGGTATCCCCGGTGGTAGCAGGTCTTAAAGTATTTCCCGGCCTCAGGATCGATGCAGTTGAGCTAGCAGCTAGCTTCCCACTGTTCTGATTACAATCTCGGGCCATGTGCCATTGTTTACCACACTTGAAACAGGCCCCTGATACACGGTTACAAACCCCACGGTGCCTTTTGCTACAAATGTTGCACATGGGAGTTGTGTCTCGGGAAGAATTTGAAGTATTTGAGGAGCCCGTGTTTTGCTTTTTCAAAAATTTCTTCTTTGAGAAGAAACTTTGCCTTTTGTTGCCTTTCCATTCAGTTGGTGGCTTAGCCTGTCTAGCTATGTTAGCCTCTGATATGATGGCCCTGTCTAGCACCCCAATGTAAGTCTCTAGTTTCAAGACATTCACTCTTTCTAAAATGTCACTTCGGAGCCCACCTTCAAAGTGTCTCGCCTTCTTATAGTCAGTATCAATTACATGTGGTGCAAACCTGGCCAATTCGGTGAATTTGGCCTCATACTCGGCTACAGTCATACTGTCTTGCCTTAGTTCCATGAACTCTGCTACTTTCCTATCTCGAACACACTGTGGAAAGTACTTGTCATAGAAAATTTCCAAAAATTTCGCCCAATCAACATCCCTGTGATTTTCTCGCATTAACATCCACCATCTTCTTGCCTCGTTTTCTAGCATAAAAGTGGCTAGAAACATCTTCTGGGTCTCCGAGCAAGGGAACACTTCGAACAATTTCTCGATACCGAGAACCCAAGCTTCGGCTTTCAATGGATCTAATCCACCATAGAACTGCGGTGGTTTCATCTTCTTGAATTCCTTGGTGAGAGCTATTATCCGATCATCATTCTGATTATCTGGCACGGGTGGTGCCGGAGGTGAAAGTGACGGATGTGGTTGCTGCCACTGTTGTTGCTACTCCTGTTGCTGTCTCAAAGTTTCTGTCATTTCCTGTATCAGTCTTTTCATTCTGTCTATTCTGGCAGTAGAGGATTCCTCTATCTCGTCACCTCTTGTTCTTACCATCTGATTAAACTTGCATTATATTTCACACAAAAGGTTCGCAGGTATGCACATACTAAAGAGCATACATATTCAGATAATTTACAGTGCAAGCAAATCACAACTTATAACACATAATTGCTTATATCAAAACATTTAAGCATATACTCGATGCTGCCAAATCCATACTTATCACATGAATGCATCCTAGATCTTTTCTAGACGCTTATTGCTCTTTTGGACAAGTGTGTGAGTTATTAACTTGTGCTCTGATACCACTCTGTCATGACCCGAACCCGCCCCCATGGGTTAAGGACATAACCGGCCAGTAATCATGGGATTACCTACGGCCTCAAACAAACCAAACGTATTTTAACAGAGTTAATGGGGGCCAAATGGAAGCAATTTTAAAAATCTTATCCATAGAGCTGTGCTTACATGGCACACCAAAACAAATCATACATATATACATTAATAACTCACAACAGAAATACAGTACCAAAAAGTTCTGTATAGACAGAATCATCCAAAACTAAGTCAACCCGTGAAAACTATATACAGACGTATACAAAGACTTCGCCAACATGACAACATAGAACAAACAGACTTCACTGTGGCTGGGTCTAGACCTCTCTTGGCTCACCTATAAACACATGAATGAGCGTGAGCGAAAGCCCGGTGAATAATATTAAATAAAGAAAATGTATTGGAACATTATACATCAGGCAGCCTTGGGCCCAATTCATATTTCTATTTAACATATATACATACACAATTTAAGTCAAGTGATTGTGGTTCCAAACATACTGGCCTTTGGCCCAGTTATCTTCCATTTGTCAAACTGGCCTTTGGCCCATTCAGATTTTCATGTCAAACTGGCCTCTAGCCCATTCCTTGATGTCAAATTGGCCTCTGGCCCATTTATTGATGTCAAACTGGCCTCTAGCCCATTCATTCATGTCAAACTGGCCTCGGGCCCATTCATTCATGTCAAACTGGCCTCTTGCCCATTCTTTTATGTCAAACTGGCCTCTGGCCCATTCTTTCATGTCAAATTGGCCTCTGGCCTATTCATTCATGTCAAACTAGCCTCTGGCCCATTCATTCATGTCAAACTGGCCTCTGGCCCATTCATTTCAAACATTTGTCCGTAATTCAAATTAGCAACTTATAAGGCTTATAAGGAAATAAGCAATTGGACAAACGACAATTTCAAAATATCGATATTACTCACAATGATCGGCTTGCGGATTTGCCCTGGAGCTTGACCCTACATATTACATAACACATATGGGTCACAAATAATTCAATCTGTTCTTTAATTCACATATTCCTCTTTAGGCTTCATTCTTAACTCTTTAATTCAATTACAATGCTTAATGTATGCCTAAGAGTGCTTAGAAGTGAAAGGGAACGGAAAACAGAACACATAATGCATTTTCAAAATTTCAAAAAACAGGGTCACCGCTCGAGCGTGGACTTCCCCACTCGAGCTGACCCTTAAGGCCTGCAAAAGTGCTGGTTATGTCAAATTCACGCTCGATCGTGAACTCTGGCGCTCGAGCAGAAGGCCTCACTACACGGCTCCCCGCTCGAGCGTGAAATTACCCCGCTCGAGCGGACACCATGTCTGCAAAAAAGTGTTGGATGCATCAAAATTATGCTCGAGCGTTAAGTCTGGCGCTCGAGCTGAAGGTCTGTCTAAATAGTTTCCCGCTCGAACGGACATCCAAGTCTGCAAAAATACTGGGAGCACGAAATTGACGCTTGAGCGGCGGTTTCCCCGCTCGAGTGGACATCAAACTTTCTGGGTTTTCCAGAACATGTTCTTGAGCTTCAACTTGACATTCAAAGGCTCTAAATGCATGATTTGGGCTCACATTCCACATAAACATGTACTAATATGATACAACATCAAATTACAACATTTTGAAGCTCAATTTCATAAATCAAACCCATGCATGGCTCATTTTCCACCAAATTTATTACCAACATAACAACCTCATGCATTCAAAGCTTCTACTCCCATGGATTGTACATGCATGTGACATATAACCCTTGTTCTCATCTCATATGATGGAAAGATGGTCAAATACATGGATTTCAACTAAAAACTTACATGGATCATACATTTGGTGCTCAAACATGCAAATTCAAAATAATTACATACATGCATGTGTTCCAAGACTTCAAATTCAACAAAACCAACTCATTTCATGCTCTTTATCATCATTCAACTTTGAATTTACAATTTACAAACAAAATCCATGAATCAAGGGTGTGTTACTCACCTAGGAGCCTTAATTCTCACAAATTATGGTTGATTCTTGAGTGTAGCTCCAAGATCGCCAAGTTTCCTAGCAAAATCTCTAATTTGAGCCCCTTCTCTCTCTAGGTTCGGCTCCCCCCTCTCTTTAGAGCACAATATCAGATTTTTGAACTCAAGCATAAAGATTAAGTGCATAGTGCCCTTTCTACATAAGTCTCCACTAGTCCCAATTTTTAATATTAAATAATTTGAGCATAACACCGCTAATTAAATCAATTTAATCCGATCCGAATCAATTTTCAATTAAACTTCACCGTAGGCTCTAAAAATTACGCTAATTACAAGGGCGTAATCAATTTCGGGCTCTGTGGCCGATAAGGCCTCCAATTTAAATTCCAAAGATAATCAAACAGATATTCCTACGGTAGACAGATAGAAATTCAAAACCACATATTCTCACATAATGGCACACAAAATCATATCAAACACATACTCATATTCAAATTAAGGACCAATTAGCATAATACGGAACAGGGTTATTACAAGCTGGCTCTAGCCACCAACTTATTTTCAGCATGTTTTCAAAAGATGTTTTAAGTACATATCTTTACTCCCATCTCTTCATAGGCATTCTTAGGCATGATTTATGAGCCGTTAAAGATTAATAAGCTAAGAAATAACATAAGTAAGTGAATTAGAAAATATGTGTTGAATCCGAGTATATGGGCAATATGAACAAGTTATGTAGCATGGAGTGAATGGGAAATTAAAGTGAGAAAGCTAAGCTATGTATGGCCATATGAATGAGTAATAATGAGACATGTTTTGTGCTATGTACATTTAGGTTTGTAGGTCAAGACTCAAAGACCGACCAACCGTTTCTGGAAGCCCACTGTAAGTAACATTTCTGTAAAGATATGTTGATATGAATTATGTTCCAAACGAGTTATGATATGTTATGATTTCTAAAATGATATTATTTACATGAACGAATATCCCATGCTTGAAATCTATTATGGCATCCATAGATAGTCTCAAGTCATGGGGGACGGCATGTAAATGCGGGTCCATGACATAACTGTGAATATGAGATCTTGTTAGCCACTTCATCGTGGTGATATGTGTTTAATCGGTATCCGGAGCCGATTACTCTAGTCGGAAGACGATATGTAATATGTTCTATGAGATGTACCATTATGTTATGTTCTGATATGAGACTGATATGAATGATTGTGTCATGAATTGTTTTACGGATATGATATATTTGGAATTCGTTCGCTAACCCTTTTACTTTAATGTTATTCACTAGGTTTTAACTCACTATTTTTATATATATATTTATAGATGAGCGCCCCGAAAGTCAAGTGTAGGCGAAGTCTTGAACCGAGTCACCATTTTGAAGCCTACCAAGTGTTTTTGGTGCCTCCGAGTTGGGGCTAGGCCTAGAAGGCCGTTAGCAAGCTTTCGGTTATGTTATACATTTTTGACCTGTACATATGTTTTTGCATAAAATATTATGTTATACGTTAAGTAATGTAAGTGGGTAAATTAACGCTTTCGCATGTGATTATTTGTTCATATAGATGCATAGCTCATTGGACTATTGGTGTTTTGTTTATTGCTTCCGCAAGCCCCGATTATTTTGATTATACAGGAAGGTCTTTGGTAATCTCGGATTACTGGCCGGTTACGATGCTAAACCTATAGGGGCGGGTTTGGGTCGTAACAAAGGTAGATTTAGATTAGTAGTGATTCAATATTTTTTATACATCAAAATTAGGCCTTGTCTTGTTGGATATTCTAAATTTTGAACCTTATGCAAGCAGAATTTTTTTTAGCGAACATTGGGCAACATGGTAAATAGTATAATGATTATGAATTTTTTTTAATATTTATTATATTTTTTATAATTAAATAGTTATGATTGAGATATACTCAAATATCTGACCCAATTGATCATGACTACATATGTCAATTAATTTATCTAAAAAACAATTAGGTGTTTTTATTTGTTATTTATTTGTAGTAGAATAAGATAAGTATTTTTAATGCTTAATTTTTATTTTATTTTTTAGGTTTAATAAATAGATATAAGTTGCAATCAAAATGTTCAACTCAATTAGATTCTGCCCATGTAATAAATGTTTTTAATTTTAATTTTTTAAATTTAGCCAATAGATATAATTGAATTGTAATTATGTCTAATCCCATTAAATTGTGTTACTTATATCAATAAGATAGTTGTTTTTAATTTTTAAATTTAGCAAACATGATTAAAGGATGATTCAATAGAAACCAAATTGATACTATTAGTTGATCGGTTTTTTCCCATAAAGAGTCTCAAGTTTTTTTCCGAAAGGAAATAAGATTAAGAAGAAAAATATCTTAATATAAAATTAATCATTTAATAAAAGGAGCCATAATATCTCATACTTCAGCTAAAAAATATGAATAATATCTAACAACTAATTTTCATCGATCTAAATATATATATATATATATGAATAATTATTCAAATTAAATATTTATAATTTTTATACCACACAATTTATTAATAAAGTTCTCACATAAACAATAGAATAGACAAAAGTGAGAATAAAAACAATACAAAAAAAAAAAAGAGAATTGATAAAAACATATATCAATTTAATAATTGCAATCAATCATTGAAATGAATTTTTAAGATATCATATAGAGCTAATAATTAGATCAATAGAGACAGAAAAAGTTTATAGACCTAAGTAGATTTGATGTAAAATTAGATAGACCTTGTGTAAATTTATATGAATTTGAACATATTGCTTAAAAAGATCCATCATTAAAATATACAATAGAATAAAGATGAAAAAAAAATTACATGAAATTTGGAGTTAGGAGATATAAAATATTAATAACTTAAAAAAAAATTTATGATCACGCCGCATTAAAAGAGAGAAAAAAAAATGGATGTTGTTGGGCGGTTTGTTTCCAATGTTTGTTTTGTTGGTCGATGTTCAAATTTATATAAAAACTTAATTTAAAGATAATGTATTTTGGAGGTTTAGTGTTTAAATTCAAATTTAATTTTTGGATACAGATAAGGAGCTAGAGATATCATAGAAAATTAAAATTAAAATTTTAACATCACATTTTTTTTTAAAATACAAATCAATTCTTTTATTTTTTTTAAAAAGCAAACATTTATCTGATAAATGCTAACACTTATCTTGGTGTTTATTTTTATTTTTGACCTTATATATATATATATATATGTATATTGTAAAATGAAGTATGATCCAATAGAAATTGAGTATGGCATTTTCTTTTTCTTTTTTTAATGTAAAAATTCAAAATTTTGGATTGAGATTTTAGATAGACACCCTCAAAGATATTATCTGATTTTTTTTATATATAAAGAATAAAAGTTGTGGGATTTGTGAGTTTTTTTTTTTTTTTCCCATTTAAATTTACATGATACAATGATAGATATGTCAGTTTCAATATACGTATCTATACCTAAAACTCTAAGGAAAGATATTATTTGATTTTTTTATTATTATCTTTTATATAACAATTGGGCAAGACAGCGAGAAGACTTTGAATACTGAAAAGGAAGATGAAAGGAGATGCCACATATTTATTTATTTATTTATGCCAAAATTTTGAGAATTTAAGAATAAACATTTAGAGACATTTGACATAATAACTACATTTGTATATATATAACTAGTGGTCACCCGTGCGATGCACAAGATTTTAGAAAGTCAATTATTAATAAAAAAAATTTGCTATTTGTTTATATTTCTTAATATTTTTATTTGGTTTGTGTATATAAATCTTACTTCACATCATTAAAAATACTTAATATTTCACATTATTGAAAATTTTAAAAATGTATCATACATTAGTAAATCATCACATATATAATAGCTAATTTATCTAAGAATTACTTCAGAAAACCAAAAGTAGAGTAACAAAGGCATATTATAATTAATCAAAATGACTAATATATTAAATAAAAGTAACACTAATTTTGCTTAATCAATAGTAGATATTACAGTAATCATCTCATATAATATAATAAATTAAAATAAAATAAATTTTAATTCCCATTATATTTAGTTAGTGGGTGGTTAAAATTTTTTACATGCTATTTGTTTTTTCGTTATATTGATTCATTAAACACAAATAGGTTTGGAATGATTATAAAAAAAAAAAATTTAAAAATGTTTGAAAACGCATTATACTTGAATTGACAAACATAAAGAACATAAATATTTAAATTATTCAAAAAAAAAATTAACATTTTAAATATGAGATATTTTCCATTTGCTCAAACTCTGAATCTAAATAAATAAATAAAAAATTTTAACAAAGAAGAAATTTGTGGTTTAGTTCTCAAAGAAAATGAGTTGCTAAAAATAAATTTAATCATGAATTATTTCAATAGGATAATCAACAATAAAAAATCAACTAATGAATACATTTAAAGTATAACCCATATCCAATAAATTTTGATGTGTTCTTCATTTTCAATCTAACATCTACACCAAAAAAAAATTAAACACAAATAATCAATAAGTGAGAGAGTTACAAATTGATAATTGCAGTACTTTTATAAATATAAAAAAAGAATAAAATCTCAATTAAATGACACATTATTAACAAAAAGAAAGAAATAAGAAAAAATGCAGATTGTAACAAAAAAAAAATTAAAAATAATAATAATATTCATTTATATTAACTTACTTTCTTACAAATGTAAAAACTCATGCAAGTACACATTTCAAATTAAAGCAAATATTTAAGATTTTTAGGCACCGAAAAGGGATCAGAAATGGCTCAATGTTAATTGTTTTCCTCTCAATTTTCTATTCATGGTTTCTTTTGCAGGAACTTATTTTTATATTAAAAAAATTATGCTTAAACAAAAGATATATATGGAATTCTATCATGTTTAAAATTTGTATGGATAACTAGTCCTGAGTGTTTTTTTGTAAACCATTTAGTCTTTTTTTTATATTTGGTATGGTATCTTTGTTTATTATATTGTATAAACATCAAGTAATTTCAATATAACAGAACGTTGATGTTTATACAATATAACAGAACATTGATGTTTGATGACGTTGATGATGTTTTGATATGAACAGAACGTTGCTAATGTTTGATGATGTTTGTTTTGATAAAAACATATGAACAGAACGTTGCTGATGTTTGATGACGTTGTGATGTTTGTTTTGATAAAAAAAAATATGAACAGAACATTGCTGATGTTTGATGACGTTTGATGATGTTTTGATGATGTAGTTAATGTTGCTGATGTTCGGAAATGAGAGAAATTAAAAAAAGGCCTATAGTGAGCTTTTAACATTCAAATAGGACTTATTAGTTTACAAAATAAAAGGCAGAACCAAATGGTTTAACAAATTAAAATTTGAGATTTATTGGTGTTTTGCCCTTATTTATATATTTTACAAAAGAATGATTTTAAGAAGAGATATTATGAGAGTTTCAAAATCTCATACAAAATCTATATGAATAAAGATTGGGACCCCCTTTCCCCCACCCCCTTTTGACCCCCTTTCTTTTTTAATTGGTCACTTTTTCTTTTCTTTTTTCCTTTTTTTCTCCTCCTCCAATCACCACCCGCCAAGTGTGTGTGGGGGTGGTGGGGGTTGAAGTTTGAGGGGGTCTAAATGAAAACCTGTGCTATGCACAGGATGTGAAAAAATTAATAAAATATGTTTGTATAAAATAATATAAATAGTTAGATTTTTGTATGTAAATTATGAAAATAAAAAAATATTGAAACTTACAATTTAAATTTTATAATTTTATCACAATTTATGTATCAATTTTTAATTTATCACTACTTCAGTTATGTAACTTTTAACTTGCTGAAGTTGTAAATTTGGACGAGTTGAACCGAAGCAACTTAAGTCAAACTTGTAAATTTGTAAAGATTGGGCAACATAATTTTGAATTCGGTGATAACCTATATAAAATTCAAAAATTCGAATAAATTTGAATTGATTTGAGTAGAAACACCAAATAACCTGAGCAATTGAAATAAAATTGTATATATAAATATATATAATTATTTGCTAATTTATTTTTTAATAATAAATAAGATTAATTAAAATTTTGATATTAATGAACAAAAGAAAATACACCTTTTAGAAAAGGATCATCGAATAAGTTGATATTAAAAAAAATTAATTTTATAATTGTATAAAATAATTTAAATATGATTTTCTAAAAATTATTTTTAATTTAGAAATTATAATAAAATATTTAAATATAATAAAATTAAATTTTTACAACATAAAAGAATCTGGATAAAAAAAATAATAATAAAAAAAGCTAAGAAAAAAATGTAGAATGATATTTTCATTTGATTTGAAAATAATAATAGATGACTAATAAATTATCACTTATAACCCACATTTTTTTAAATAAAAATATATATATTTCACACACCATCACTTTTATTAGAAAAACAACATTTATTTCTATTTGTTTTAGCAAAAGTCACTTTTTAGCAATTTGAGCCAAATTCTTTTTTATTTTTTATGTTAGTTTGTCTTATTGACAATTGAGATTTAAAAAAAAATTAACAGTATACACCATGTTTCACAAGTGCTAAAAAAGTATAGATAAACAATAAGAAAAATATTTGAGACCTACAAAAAAAAAAAAATCCATAATTATATCTATAATGATGTGATATCATATGTGTCAGCTCTTAATTTAGTATATACTCAATGACATGGGACCAACTCCCTTGCCACATCATTGTGGGTGAAACTGTGGATCTGTAACATTACTGGAATAATAAATTATCACCTGTAACTTTTATTTTCTTTTTTTATTATGTAAAAAAAATAAGTTTCACCAACTATCACTTTTATAGGAAAAAAAAATATTTTTTTCAATTTGATTTTACCAAAAGTCACTTCTTAACTATTTAAGCCAAAAAGATATATATATATATATATATATAGATTTATTGATTTTTTTAATTTACAAATATTTTACTTTCTAAATATATGTAAATTAGATGCATCTGAAAAAATAAATATAAAAACGACTGAAAAATATATTAAAAAAATTATTAAAAATAAAAAAATAAGAATTGAAAACTCAATACGAAACAGGGTGAATGTTATCATCCATCGCAGAATTAGTCAATCCGTCTAATATTAGAATGGAAATATATAAATTATCATGACTTTGTTAACCATCCATGAATGAATTTTTTGTGACATTGCCCAATTTTCAATTTCCATTGATTGTGTTGGGCCCTAGGTCGAGCTTCAATTCGCTGGAAAGGCCCATTTTATACCTCTAGTTGGGTGACTTGAGGGTTTGGGCTTAATCTAGTGAAGTATATCTATAGCAAAGCCCAGCCAAAACACACCTTTCTTGTGAGTTTCTTGACCTTTGTGCTCTTTACCAATCATGTTCTACGGCTTGAAGTTGTTAGGCAAAGCTTTTCTATTCCAAATATTTATGTTCTTCTATTTTAATTTGATGTGAGAAATATTCTATTCTATTGATGCAATTAAGGTTTTGAGTTGATCGGGTTATTTGGTGTTCTATTCAAGTTTAAACCAAATTTAATTTGAACTTCTAATTTTCTATTTAAATTTGCACTGAATTTAAAAATATATTGTCAAAATCCTAAAATATTTCAGGTTGGGATTGAATTCCTCTAAATAATATGTTGTGCACAATTTGGACAAGACTTGACTTGTATCATTTATCATTGTTAAATTTTGGATAAGCTCAAAAAAAAAAAAAAAAAAATCCCTAACCGTTTGCCATGTATTTATTTTTATTACGATGAAAATCACTACAAGTTCGTTTGGGATGTGGCTTGACTTTTTGGCTATTTTAGCTTAGGGTTAAAAAGTCTCGTTTGTGATGAGCTTTTTGACTTTTTGTCTTTTTTAAATTTTGTAAGAAAAAAAATGTAATAATTATGATTTAAATGTGACATTTTATCTTATTGACTTTTTAGTTTATTTTATTTTTTTGTGACTATTTTAGCCAAAAAGTCCTTGCCTTTTCCTTCCCAAAGGAGCTCATAACAGAATTTGTAAAAGAAAAGGTAAAAAAAAATTACAATTTATTAAATTCACACAAAAAAATGCCATCTATTTAATTATAAATTTATATAAATTTAAACACCATTTCAAACTTTTTAAAATTATTATTTTTTTAGAACACATTTCTGGAAAAAAAATATTTATCATAAAATTTATGTTTATTTACTAAGTATATTTATATAACAAAATTCATCATTATATTTAAAATATAATAACATTTATTATCTATATATTATATAAAGAAAATGAACTTTTTAATGAAAAACCTTATAGGTGCTTCAAATTCTGATTCTAATTTTCTTGATTTTTTTAATTTTAAGTAATTACTTTTATTTGATAATCTCAAATCGGAAAAAGAAGGGGGAAAAAAATGAGTTGTTTTACTCATAGAATGAGAATCTTATACTCCCATTCCATTTAGTAAGAAGCCTTGTGAGAATTTTAATATCTCATATTAATTTTCTTGATTTTCTAAATTTTAAAAAAAATAAATAAATAGCGCCCCATTAGTACACATTAATGTGTGTTTGGAAGGGGAAAGATTGAGTATACACCTAAACTTTGGCATAATGAACAAAGTGGTGACCCCAAGACTTGAACCCGTAACCTCTAGGTTTTAAACAATTAATAAAATTTTCATTAGCTAACTTTTATTTGATAATCTTACGTCGGAAAAAGAATGAAAAAGTGAATTGCTTAAGTTGAGATAGTTTAGGTTAGAAGCTTTTATCATAATTTAGATTGATGGTTCACCAAACTGTATGGTGAAAATATGTCTCTCTAATATGAGGCCAACTTATATAATTTAAAGGCTTTTTTTTTTATATTTAATGTTATTATTACTTATAACAAAAGGGTTTCGAATTTTGGAGGCCATTACCTATCTCCCCCTATTGGATCCATCTTGCTTTCATAATTACAATTAATTATATTTTTAAAATAATATTTTGCTCTAAATGCAATTATGCAAGTTAATTTCACAAATATGACCACTTGGATCACAATGTAACAAGGCACATGTCAGAAAGGAGAAGAGATCTGTTGATTGACTTTGATTTATTTTCAGTTTTTATTAGCAACATTATGAACAATCGATTTACTTTGAGCGAGACTATAATTTATAATCACATAATTTTATTATATTTAATTTTTTAAAATTAAATAATATATATATAATTTTATAAATAGATCATATTTTCTTATTAAAGATAAATATATTTAAATCACATGAACATGGCTTTAAATTGAATTTGTTTTTTTTTAATATGAATATGAGTTTACAAGATGATCGAGTATGATAAATTTACCAATCTAAACTATGCCTCTCTAATTTCCGTTAGTTAGCTTCCATTTACCTTTTATTTTATAATCTCACATCGGGAAAAAAAAAATGAATTGTTTCACTTGCATAAAGTGAATCTTATGCTCCCATTTATATAAGCAAAAGGAGATTTTTAGTGAGAAACCCTATGATCAATATCTCATACTCATTTTTTTGATTTTTTTAAATTTTAAACAATTAAGAAAATCTCTATTGGCTATCTTCCATTTAACTTTTATTTTATAATCCCACATAATTTTGATTTTAAAAATAATTTGTATGAGATTTTAAAACTCTCATAATATTTAACTTTTTTTTTTTTGTTACAGGAAAATCTTCCCTACCCTCCCGCAGGTCCAAGGCCGCCCCTTACAGAGATCACCAGGGTGTCCTGTTAGCCGTTCCGAGCAAGGAGACTATAACCTGAGAACTTGCCTCGACCTCCAAAGACAAGCTTCGCTTAAGCCAAGACTCGCACAGCGGGAGAGCATTAAACCCACACCAAGTGCTGATTAGACAACTTGAGGTCCAACCTTCTAACCAACTGTGTTTCGCCTAGGAAATTGGCCCATAAGGGAAGGAATTGAACTCATGACCTTGGGGCTTAAACCCCAAGCCTTAACCACAATGCCACCCACCCTTGGGTTATAATATTTAACTTTAAAATAATAACAATCTCACATCGAAAAAATAAAGAAAAAGTTAGTTGTGTTACTTATATAAAGTGTTACAATTCCATATCAGGAAAAGAAAGAAAAAATGAGTTATTTCACTTATTTAAAATGAATTTTATAAAAGAGTTTTAAGGGAGAAAGTTTCTAAAAGGTCCAAACCCTCATTCTAAATTTATTGAATTTTCTTAATTTTAAACAATTAAGAAAATTCTCATTGATAAGCTTCCATTTATCTTTTAACTTACAATCCCAAAACAGAAAAAAAAAAAAAAAAAGGAAAAAGTGAATTGTTTCATTTACATAAAGTGAATCTTATGCTTCAATTGTTATAAATTGTTGAAATTTCTTAATTTTAAACAATTAAGAAAATCTCAATTGGTTAGTTTTCATTTTACTTTTAGTTTACAATCCCACATCGGAAAAAGAAAAAAAAAGTAAATTGTTTCACTTATATAAGATGAATCTTATAAGTAAAAAAAGATTTTTAGTGAGAAACCCTATAATCAATAACTTTTTTTGTGCGTGTGTGTGTTTAAGAATACATATACAACACTCCTAGCATATCACTCGTGCTATGTGAAAGTACTTTTGTAAATGCAATTTTAATCTGGAATTCGATGTGTATATCCATTTAACTTTTATTTTACCATCCCACATCAGGAAAAGAAGAAAAAAATTGAGTTATTTCACTTATATAAAGTAAATCTTATGCTCCTATTTATATAAGCAATAGAAGATTTTAGTAAGAAACCCTATAACCAATACCATTTTTTTTCTTCTTAATTTTAAACAATTAAGAAAATCTCCATTGATTAGCTTTCATTTAACTTTTATTGTACAATCCCACATCGAGAAAAGAAATAAAAAGTGAGTTGTTTAACTTATATAAAGTGAATGGTGTCCTAAATAAGTGCATTTTTTTGTCTTTTTGGACTAAAAATTGAGGAAAAAAATATAGATGTTTGGGTTAACTTTTTGACTTTTTATGAAAAAATGTGTATTAAAAAATTGTATAAATTAGTGTGTAGGAAAAAATTAGGATTCGGAGTTGTGTAGCCGTAATTTTTGACTTTTGGTGAATAGTAATAACTTTTTAACTTTTTGAGTAACTTTTTGGCTTTTTAACTTTTTTTCAACTTGCCAAACTTGGCCTTAATATTATAGTATTGTGTATGTTTCAGTTCAAGATGGTTTAAATTTTAAAATAAAATTCAAAAGTTTTAATTAATTAATTTTGTTGTAAATTCGTTAGTCTTTTGACTTAACTGATTAGGCTGAATTGTTTTTAGTTTGACTAATTCATTGGTTTAATCATGATTTTAACTGTTTTGTCAATATATATTGCTTAGATCTATTCGATTTGAAATAAACTAAAATTGACCTTATTAAAAATTGAACAACTGAGAGCTTGATTAGAAATGAACTTCCCATCCAAACAACTGTTAACTTTTATTTTACAATCCCACATTAGGAAAATGGGGAAAAAATGAGTTGTTTCACTATATAAACCTTATGCTCTCATTTAATATTGTAATGCTGTGTATGTTTCAGTTCAATACAATTTAAATTTTAAGATTAAAATAAAATTTAAAGTTTTAATTAATTAATTTTTGACGTGGGTAGGCCCATAAAGGCCATAACCCACTATGAACAACCCAAACCTACCACTTAGGGCCTAGTACGTAACCCAACTGATAAGGCCCAGCACAGCTGGAAGTCAACATGACATGAAGGACCAATGATATTCAGACACGTGGCAGGCAAAGGGCAAGCCACATCAGCAGACAAAGATCTGCAAAGTTATTGCCACTGCACGTCGCCATTAATGCAGCCTCTCACAGCATTTATTACGACAACACCTCTCCGTCGGGACAGCACGCCCTCACCCTGAACAAGGTGAGCTATAATATGGACTTTTGGCCAAGATGACAGGTCGGAAGGGACAACGAAATGATTACCAAATGATATAAGCAAATGTTGAAGACAAGAAGAAGGTTAAGCTTTTCTATCACTAATTTATATCCCTATATCCCACTTCCTTTTCTTCTAACTTGCTCATCGGAGGGTTCACTGGAGGACTTCCCGTTCCCCGTTGAACTTGTGTGCAGGTTCATTGGTGGGCTTAACCATCCATATACCGGTTAGAGAAGCGTGGACCAGTCCGATCCATTCTATCTGGAACCCGTTACATCATAACTGCATCATCAGTTGGCGCCGTCTGTGGGAACGGCTTTGCTCCGTGTGCCAGTTGTGCTCATTGTCGCCGGAGACCCTGTTCCAATAACCCTTTCCTGCTACCCATCAAAGTGTATGGTCACGACTAGATCCATGGCTTCTCACCAAAATGCTGCCAACCACCTAGCCGACCCCCCCAATCCAAACAACCCACCACATTATTTCATCGAGCTTACCAACAGCATTAACCATATGGCCGAGCAAAACCAAGCCCTGATAAATGCCTACTCCAAAGAAACCTTCCTATGCCTCCTCCACCACCTCCAGATATTCCGCCCAACCAAGAACGAGCCCCGAGCCATACTATCCCGCAGCCCTATCCACCCAACTTGGAAGGCTTGCAACCTCCTCCTCCTACTAATATAAATCCACCACCCCGACCTCAACATCCATTGGTCCTGGCACCAGCCCCTGAAGGGAAAGCCAGTGGCGTCCAACCCCCGCTGCCTTCCGGTGGTGATTACATCCATCTCTGGGATATAGAACTCCGAGCCATGAAGCTCTAACTCCAATGGGTCATGCAGAACATCCAGCATAAACCCTCTACCATAGCAAACTCACCATTTGTTGCCTCCATCTGGGACAAACCTCTACCCTCCAAGTTCAAAATGCCCACCATTGACTCTTTTGATGGTACGACGGACCCAGTCGACCATCTGGAGACCTACAGAACCCTCATGATCCTCCATGCATTCCCTGACGAGATCATGTGCCGAGATTTCCCCGTGACACTGAAGGGGTCAGCTCGGCTGTGGTTTAGCCAGTTACCAGCAGACTCCGTTTCCATTTTCTAGCATCTTAGTGACTCCTTCATCAGCCACTTTATTAGAGCCCAGCGCCAACGCCGTCCGGCAACCCAACTCCTCAACATCCGCTAGACCGAGGGGGAGTCCCTGTGTAGTTTCGTTACCCGCTTTAACAACGAAGCCTTGCAGGTGGCGGAAAACGATGATAAGGTCATCCTTACGGCTTTCATGGCCGGACTACGGTCGTCTGATTTCCTCTGCTCCCTCTCTAAAAATCCCCCCACCTCCATGGCAGCCCTACTCTCCAAAGCCCAAAAATACATGAACGCAGAAGATTCCCTAGCTGCTCGCCAAGACCCTACAGCAAAAAACCCGTCCCCCCGAGAAAAGCGAAAAGATTCAGAAACCAGAAACACCTAGTACAATAACCAAACACCCCACTATACCGACCGACCCCTCAAAGCTGACCGGACGGCACCAACCCGACCGCCCGGTCGGTTCGAACAGTACACACCCCTCAATTCTCCCATGGAACAAGTCCTTAATAAGATCCAGCGGAACTACCCCCTTAAATGGCCCCAACCATCACGGACACCTTCCAATCGGAAAGACCAATCCAAATATTGTCGTTTTCACCAGGATCACGACCATAATACCGAGGAGTGTGTTAACCTCAAAGATCAGGTCGAGGGCCTGATTCTCCAAGGACACCTCAGCCGATTCACGGATACTCATCCTCCGTAGAGGCAAAGGACTGAGCCCATCAGAAACAACCGCCGGCGCACTCCTCCCCGACAGCCTGCCCAACCTAACCAAGGCCATGATCGCCCTCCACAGCAACCTCGGGCACAAGGTAATCCCGCCCCACCTATTGGAGAAATCAGAGTTATTTCCAGCGAGCTTGCCTGTGGAGGACCATCCCGCTCAGCTCAGCGGGCAGAACTCAGGAAAATAAGGCAAGGCTCAGACAAAGAGGTTGTCATATTGGATCGACCCTCCAAACAGCCCAAACAGTGGACGAAGCCTATCACCTTTACGGACGCCGACTGCATCGGCATCCGTTACCCTCATGACGACCCTCTCGTCATCTTTACCCTCCTCTCCAACTACAAGGTCAGATGGGTTCTCGTCGACAATGGCAGTTCTTCCAACATCATTTTCTTAAATTGCTTCTGCCAGCTTAAGATCGGGAAAGAAAGCCTGTCCCCCCTCCAAACTCCATTGGTCAGTTTTACTAGTGATCGGGTGACCTCCATCGGCTCCATCGATCTTCCCCTCACAATCGGAGAATACCCCAGGCAAACTACAAAGTTGCTCACCTTCCTCGTTGTCGACTGCCCCTCTGCTTACAATAGCATCCTTGGCCGCACCGCCCTAAACGCCTTCCAAGCCATCACCTCCACCTTTCACCCTGCCGTCAAGTTCCCCACCGACCTTGGGGTCGGCATAGTGAGAGGAGAGCAGACCGTGGCCAGAGAATGTTATGTCGCCTCACTCAAAGAAGTCAAGCTGAAAGAGGCTATGATCATTGAAGGACTCGATGTCAGAGACGAAGACGATCTGGTCAGAGGGAAACCAGTGGAGGAGCTCGTCGAAGTCCTCGTCAACCCAGCCAACCCGGCCAAAACCGCCAAGATCGGCAGTCTATTATCCCCCTAAGCCAAGGCTGACCTCACCGCCCTCCTGGTTGAGCACAACGACGTGTTTGCCTGGACTCACTCCGATATGTCGGGTGTTGATCCCTCCCTCATCAGCCACCGTCTCAGTGTTGAGCCCCATTTTCGACCTGTAAGCCAGAAGCAGTGCATTTTTCACCCAGAACGTAATAACCTTATTGCTTCTGAAGTAAACAAACTCCTTGAGGCACAATTTATCACTAATGTGGACTACCCTAGATGGCTGTCGAATGTGGTTCTGGTTCGCAAAAATAATGGTAAATGACGACTCTGTGTCGACTACTCCGACCTCAACCGAGCTTGCCCCAAGGACAGCTACCCTCTGCCTCGCATAGATCTGCTGGTCGACGCCACAGCCGGTCATCAAATGCTCAGTTTCATGGATGCTTTCTCTGGGTACAACCAAATCTTGATGCACCCATCTGACCAGGAGCACACCTCCTTCATTATCGACCGAGGTACCTACCATTACCGTGTGATGTCATTTGGACTGAAAAATGCTAGGACCACCTACCAACAGTTGGTCAATGCTGTCTTCCATCATCAGATAGGTCGAAATATGGAAGTATATGTCGACGATATGCTAGTCAAGAGCAAACTCTCTGCTGATCATCTGACCGACCTGCGAGAGACCTTCGCCACCCTACGAAAGTACCAAATGAAGCTCAACCCGGAGAAATGCGCCTTCGGCGTAGGATCTGGGAAATTTGGGGTTTCATGGTCAGTCAACGGGGTATTGAAGCCAACCCTGAAAAGATCAAGACCTTGATTGAAATGCAGTCACCCAGAACGGTTAAGGAGGTTCAAAGACTCACTGGCCGAGTTGCCGCCCTCAACCGCTTCATCTCTCGTGCAACGGATAAGTGCCTCCCCTTCTTCAAAGTTCTTCGGCAAACTTTTGAATGGACGACCGAATCCGAAGAGGCTTTTCAGTAATTGAAACAGTGCATGGTCAACCCCCCCTCCTTTCACAGGCAATCACGGGCAAACCCATTTTCCTCTATTTAGCCATGTCAAGCACCGCAGTCAGTGTTGCTCTTATCAGGAAAAATGGCTCTATCCAACGGCCAGTCTACTACATCAGTCGGGCCCTTAGGGGAGCGGAGCAGAATTACTCACTGTTAGAAAAATTGTCCTTGGCCTTGGTCATCGCCTCCAAACGACTCCGTCCTTACTTCCAAGCCCATTCCATAATGGTCCTCACTGACCAACCCTTGAAGAAGGTACTGCAGCAACCAGAACTCTTCGGTAGACTCATGCAGTGGTCAGTGGAACTCAGCCAGTTTGACATCTCCTACCGGCCTCGAACAGCGATTAAGGGGCAAGCTGTCGTCGATTTCATCATGGAATTCACTGATCCTACCCCAACCATGGCCCCTCCACCCCTACCAACTCCTATCGACCCAGAAGATCCTCACTTTTAGACTCTCAATGTTGACGGATCATCCCGCAGGGAAGGCAGTGGGGCTGGTCTCATCCTCACTGCCCCTGAGGATGGTTATTTCAAATGTGCTCTCCATTTCTTGTTCGAGGCCAGTAACAATGAGACCGAGTATGAGGCATTGATAACAGGTCTCCACCTAGCCAGGGATATTGGTGTCAGCCACATCCGGGTGTTCAGCGACTCCCAGCTCATTGTCGGACAAATTACGGGGGAATTCGATGCCAAGGAAGACACAATGTGGGCTTACAGGGATATAGCACTCCCCCTTGTTCGCCTCTTCAATACCTTCCACATCAAACACATCCCTCGGGCGAAAAACTCTAAAGCGGATGAGATGGCTCAATTGGCTTCTGCAGACCAGTCCGACCTCAGCCATGGTGTCCGCCTCAACTACCCAGCCCACTCTGTCATTTCCCCCAACCAGCAAGAAGTCTAGTTCCTCCAAAATGAACCCATCCCTTGGGCGGCAGACATCTTTCTGTATCTAACAACAGGGGGACTTCCAGACGACAAGCATCAGGCCGTCAAAGTTAGGGCCCGGTTGGCTAATTACGCTCTTGTCGGCAGACTCTTGTACAAAAAGGGCTTCTCACGCCCATACCTGCGATGCCTCAATCCTACTCAGGCGACCTACGTAATGAGAGAAGTCCATGAGGGTATATGTAGCAATCATTCGGGTGGCAGGTCCTTAGCCTACAAAATACTTCACACTGGTGTAGACACCCCATTTTGACCGACCTTAAGACTCAGACGTCACCATTTGAGCGCTTGGTGATATTGCATAATGTGCTCGTTCAGAAGTTTCAGAGTCTTGGCCGCGAGCCCTGCCTCCGGACTTTCGGACCCTTTCATGCTTTGCCTCGGTTTGCGAACCAGGCTCGATTTTCTCTGTTTCTTTTCCTGAGGGGAGGAAGAGGTCCCGTAGACCATCTCTCAGTGGCCGTGGGCTACATTTTGTGGCTGTAGGCCATTTTGTCCATTTCGGAGCCCAGTTTTCGATTTTCAGAGCCGTCAGGCCGTGTGCCTCGGTTCGGGACCGCCTAACCATTTCCATTTGCTCTGATTTTTGGCATGCATCTTATTTTCTCCCTTTTGAGGGACACTGAGGTCTGAGATACCCACTTCGGGGCCGAATGCCACTTCCGGTGCTTAACAGGCAGTTTTCAAGACCCCGAACTGCGCGTTTTGGCCCCTGAACATTCGTTTTGAATTGGTTTTTCGTTCATTTTTGGAAGGTACCTCTGTTTCATCACCAGGAAGGCCGTAGAATGGTGGGAGGCCAGCAATTGTTTCAAAAACCAGTTACATATCCTCCGGCGCCCTCCGACACCCGTTTTTCTCACTTCCGAGCCAATGTTGAACACCCTTGGGCCATTTTCTTGAACTTTTAACCACATATTTGTGATATACACACATGGGAGGATCCTAAAAGGTAGTGGCCGGCCAGTAATTCCACCTGACCCTTTTGAACCCCTCCTAAAAATGCCTTATTCTCTCTCCTGTTTTATAGTTTACAATTTTGAACCACAGGGTTGTGTTGAGCACACATGGGAGGACACCTATCTGTGGTGGTCAGCCATTAAATCACCTTGAACCTTTTGACCCTTGACCGGCCGGCCATGGGAGGTAGCCGGCCGGCCACCTGCAGCTCCAAAACCTGGCCGGCCATAACCCTTACAGTGTGTACTTTACAGCTGTATAGCTGTTTTCCCCCAAAAATATCTGTATCTGGGGGACAGCTTGTGGGGAAAAGTTGGTCCTTTTTTCCCCATTCTTTCCCTCCTTGCCCTCCCTCTCCTTGGTCCATATAACTGGCCTCCAGCTTTGGTCCAAGGGTTGGGAAAATTTTACCTTCAAGACTTGTATCCATATCTCCCT
>NW_021026332.1:347130-357980 GCF_004153795.1 Camellia sinensis
TTTTATTTATTCACAAACTTGTACATAAGTTCATTACAACAATTCAACAAACAAAAAAAAAAAAAACAAAACAAAAAAACTTGTACAACCGAAAGCACAATAACTACCCAAAACCCTAAGTACAGGTTTTGTTCACACCAGTCACTCTTCCTCACTTGAAACAAGGTCTTCTTCTTCAACGCTCTCATCTAGGGGGGTCTGGGCCACGTCGTTTTCATCAATCCTTACACCGCTAAGGTCCAAGTCTGGGAACAGTTCTTCTGCCTTCCGCTTGAACATCTTCCAGCCACTGTCCCAGAACTCAGCCATTTCGTGTTTGTAGAGGTCCGACCGCTGGAAGCTCTCAATAACTTCTGCTTCAGTCCTGCCCCTAGCGGTCGTTCCCGATGGGCCCGCCCCCCCAGACACCTCCATTGCCAAGTTGCTGGCAACTGCGGTATCGACTGCCATCTGGAAGTCAGCAGACCCCTTGAATTGCTCCACTGCTGTGACATACAGGTTGGGGTATGCTGCCCTTTCAGAGGCTACCTTGGTTTTTTCTTCCTCTAACTCTTTTTCCAATCTCTCATTCTCCTCCATTGCCTTTGTACGCTCATCTTCCAACTCCTTCTGCAGCCCAACAATCTTCAGGTCTGCCTCATCTTTCTCTTTGATTTGCTGGGCATGTAGTTCTTCATTGCTGGTCATAGCCTCTTCAAACCGTTCGGTGCCGACCGTGCAGGCATTCTAAGCATCCCCTAGTTTCTTCTGCTCCTTAGCCAGCTGGAACTCAAGCGACACTACCTTGCGGCGATCGTCCTCTTGCTCCAACTTGACCGCGAGCAGCTCAGCATGGGCTCGAGCGGCAACATTGTGCTGCACGATCACCATTACTTCCATCTTCTTCGCTTTCTGCGCCTCCTCCAACCCCCTGGCATACGCACTCCGCGCAGCCTTCCTCCAACCCATGCTCTCCCTCTTGAAATTTTCAAGTTGGGCCTCCACCTCCCCCAACTTCTCCCTCTTCCTCCTCCATTCTCCCTTCGCCACCGTCGCCTTATTCAACAAGGCTCCTGCTAAGGCAACCGCCTCCATCTGGGCTGAGCACAACCCCTTTATCAGCTCAGCCTCAGTATAGCAAGCCACCGAGCGAATGGCTGCGTCTTCCACCACCCTCAAGAGGCGGTCTGCAGCCATCCTGGCCTCTCTCCATTCCCCTTTTACTCGTCCGAACACCGCAGGGACGTAGTAGAAGGTGGTCTTCAACCCTGGCCTCGTTCCCTCCCCTTGGGGTGCCAGACCCTCCTATGGTTGTGACTCTCCCCTAGGCTCTACCCTTGGCTCAGCGCCGACCCCGTCACTTTGCATTTGCTCCGCAAGGCTACTCGCCCCACTCTCTTCCTCTTTGGCCGCCCCTTCTAACCCCATTCCAGAGGTCCCCTCTGCCTCCCCCGCCAGGGGAGTCTGCTCCGTCGTCGCCTTCTTCCTCCTCTTCAAGTCAGGCTCTCCCTCATCACTCCTCAATCTCTTCTTCTTTTTTACCACACCCCTCATCTCCTCGTATGCTCTCTCATTCAAAGGATCAACTGGGGGCAGTCGTGGCTCAAATCTACCTAAGTCTGTTTTTCCCAAGGGTTTGGGGCGCGGTCGGATCCTCTCTCTCGTGATCGGCTTCGGCGGTCGGTCTGCCTAGGACTCTTTGAACTTACTGGCTTTGGCGAGGATGGTCATATCCTCAGCCTCTTGTGCTTTTCTCCTCCCATCTAGCTCCGCCGGTCCCAGGTCTCCACCGATCGGCTGAGGACCTAACCCTGTCGCAAACAAGGTTGACGGCTGAACAAGTTCGTCCCATCGGCCGTCCTCCTTCTCCCTCCATTCTTTCACCCTCTTCACTCTCGCCTCTGTCGCTGTTCCCAATTTTGGCTCCACAGACTTAGTGGGCACTTTCCACACTGTGCGCACCCCAACCCCTCCATTGGCAGACACATAGAACCATCGCGGCCTCCACCCCTTTATCGATGACGGCAACCCCACCACCAGACCCTTCCCTGCCGCCGCCTGCAAATTGACCCAAGTCTCTTGTTGCCCCGACGCCCTTGTAGCACACAAAAAACTCCTCCACCGTCATCTCAGCCCCCCCGTTCGCCTTCGGCCACGCGCTCGCACAGGCCAGCAAGATTTTCCACGCATTTGGCATCAGTTGGCCTGGAGCTACCTCCAACCGGTTCAATACGTCCACCACTATCCGGGGTAGGGGCAACCTCAAACCTCCCTTTAGCGCCTCCTCGTATAGGGCGAACTCCCCCGGTCGAACGTCGGATGCCTTCTCCTTTGACCCCGGCAGTTTTAACTCTATCTTGGAGGGAATCTGGTACTTCTCTGGCATACCCTCCAGCTCCTTCGCGGTAATAATCGACTTATCGGCCTTTGTATGCCAGTGATCTGGCTCCGCTTGACTGATTGGCGTCGGCGCCGCCATCATTGTGGACGAACGAGGTCGCCCTAACAGCTCCCCCCACTCCCCACTCGCCTCTCCGTCCTATATTGCTATGCCAAATCCACCGCGTCGTCGTCCCCCAATAGATCAACCCTGGCCTTTGCAGTTTCTTCTTGGGCCATTTCTATGGTGTGTCTACGAATAGCTTCGGATGCGGGCGTAAGGAAATTCAAAAAATGTCGCAAGGGTGTATCACTTGCAACGAAGGAGTCTATATTTGGAATGTTTTGATTTTTCGAAAAAAGGTAGGTAAAACATATAATCCCAAAAGCCCAAGGCTTGCCTGTATTCCAGGGGTCATAATTAATTTTTGCCAGTTTGAAAAATTTTCAACCATCCGCCAAAACTGTCTTTTCAACTCCCATTATGACCTATCTTTTCACTTCTGGCCCAACGCCTAACCTCCCCCACCACGAGATGCTGCCACATGTACAACCACGATTCACTGCCCCCTTCCCCTACCCTGTCTTTTCCACTTCAAGTCATCACGTGACCCACCGCCTCTCGAGCCCCGCACCCCACCACCTCACCCTTCGCAGTCAGCCCTCCTCATGGTCGGGTCCCTCCACTCGGCTACTCTTCACGGTCGGCCCTCCTCATGGTCGGTCCCTCCACCCGGCTACCCTTTGCGGTCGACCCTCCTCATGGTCAGTCCCTCCACCCAGCTACCCTTTGTGGTTGGCCCTCCTCATGGTCGGTCCCTCCACTTGGCTACCATTCGTGGTCGACCCTTCTCATGGTCGGTCCCTCCACTCGGTTACCCTCAACCCCCATCTTCCTCATTATTCCCTTCATTGGGTTAAAGCTGCACTTGGGAATGGGGGACTACTGACGTGGGTAGGCCCATAAGGCCATAACCTACTATGAACAACCCAAGCCTACCACTTAGGGCCTAGTACATAACCCAACTGATAAGGCCCAACACAACTGGAAGTCAACATGACATGAAGGACCAATGATATTCAGACATGTGGCAGGCAAAGGGCAAGCCACATCAGCAGATAAAGATCTGCAAAGTTATTGCCACTGCACATAACCATTAATGCAGCCCCTCACAGCATTTATTACGACAACACCTCTCTGTCGGGACAACACGCCCTCACCCTGAACAAGGTGAGCTACAGCATAAACTTTTGGCCAAGGTGACACGTCGGAAGGGACAGCGAAATGATTACCAAAGGATATAAGCAGACATTGAAGACAAGAAGAAGGTTAAGCTTTTCTATCTCTAATTCATATCCCTACATCCCACTTCCTCTTCTTCTAACTTGCTCGTCGGAGGGTTCACTAAGGGACTCTCCGTTCCCCGTTGAACTCGTGTGCAGGTTCATTGGTGGGCTTGACCATCCAGATACCGGTTGGAAAAGCTTGGACCAGTCCAACCCATTCCATCTGGAACCCGTTACATCATGACTGCATCATCAATTATTATATAAGTTGATTGGTCCTTTGACCTAGTCGATAGGGTGAGCCGTTTTTAGTTTGACTAATTCGCTGGTTTAATTTCGATTTTAGCAGTTTTATCAAAATATATTGGTTAAATTTGTTTGGTTCAAAGTAAATTAAAGATTAACATAATTAAAGATTAAACAACTAAGATTGCTTTATTCGAAATAAACTTCTCGCTTAAACAATTTTTAACTTTTAAACAATTAAAAAAATCTCCATTGGCTAGCTTTCATTTAATTTTTATTTTATAATCTCACATCGAAAAAAGAAAGAAAAAGTGAATTGTTTCACTTATATAAAGTGAATCTTATACTCCCATTTACATAAGCAAAATGAGATTTTTAGCGAGAAATCTTATGATCAATATTTATATTAATTTTTTTGATTTTCTTAATTTTAAACAATTAAGAAAATTTCGATTGGCTAACTTTCATTTAATTTTTATTTTACATATTACAAAAAAATTAAATATAATTATCATATTTTTATTAAATAATATATTATTTTATCTCGTACATAACACGAGTGATATGCTAGTATCATATTAAGACACAAAATGGATAAGTTTTATTAATGAAGTCTATTTTTTATTTTATTTTTTAAGGCTGTGATTAATTGGGAAAAATTTAGGAAAGAATTTGCAAAGGAAAAGGTAGAGAAATTTAGGAAAGAATTTGTCAAAAGAAAAAGAAAAGTATGTGAAATGTGAATAAAATATACTTAAATTTTACACATATTTTCTTTTTTAATTTCTAAATCTCTTTCCAAATTTTTAACCAAACTCAGCGTAATTATCTTGGCAATCTATAAATATATTTTACGTCTATGTTTCCTTAAAAAAAAAAAAGAAGAAAAAAGTGTTAGGAATTTACTTGGGGTGGTTTGGGATAATCTAAATAAGTATATTTTTTGACTTGAGTAATGCTACGTAGCTCGAAACCAGCTCCCCCAAATCCTCCTAATTTCAAAAACGACGTCGTTTTTCCATTTTTTTTTTTTTGTTGAATCAGAAACGAAGAAGAAGAAGGGAGAAGAAGAAGAAGAAGAAGAAGAAGAAGGGAAGGGAGAAGGGGAAACTGGACAGGAGGGGGCATAAACCAGGAGCGGAGGTGAGGCGGAGGCCGAGCTGCTACGACGATCGACGAGCTGCTGCGACAATCGGCGATCGGCCGACGATCGACCGAGCTTCTCTCCCTCTCTCTCTCTGAGAGAAGAAGAAGAAGAAGAAGAAGAAGGGAAGGGAGAAGGGGAAACTGGACAGGAGGGGGCATAAACCAGGAGCGGAGGTGAGGCGGAGGCCGAGCTGCTACGACGATCGACGAGCTGCTGCGACAATCGGCGATCGGCCGACGATCGACCGAGCTTCTCTCCCTCCCTCTCTCTCTCTGTGTTTCCCTCTCTCCTCTTCTCCCTCTCTCTCTCTTGCCTTCACCCTCTTTTCCCCCTCTTTTCCCTCTGTTTCCCTCTGTTTCCATTTTCGGGGGATTCGGGGGGAGCTCATTCGAGCTCCCAAGCTTTATCCTTTTGACTTTTTACGAAAATATATGCAAAAAAATAGAGAGGTGATGTAATAAAAAAAAATAAAAATATGTGTACTTATTAGTATACCTCAAACAAGACCTAAATTTATCCATATATATTTATGTGATAAAAATTAAATTAAAAAAATATAAAATTTATATTTGAAATGAATCTGAACTATTATTATTTTTTTTTTAAATTTTGAATTGATGAGAATAAATTTGTAGTTTTTGTTATAAATAAATAAATAAATAAAGCACCGCAAGTAGACCCCATAATGCGTCATATTTATTAGAGCATCTCCAACGGTAGTAGGCATTTTACCTATCCAAATATTACTATAAAGTATATATTTTATTTTGTCTATCAACTGTTTTATGTTTTTACTCCAACCATGCTCTTTATTTTAGCTATTTATCCAAATACTATTAATTTTATAGAATGGCACATTAGCAACAAAGATGGAGAGAAATAATCCTAATGATTAAATACATTTTGCCTAACCTTAAAGGCTAGCTACATGTAGCTAGTGAATGTGAGTTGAGCTAAAATGCCTAATTACATACCTAGTGCATTGGAGTTGAAAAAACTGAGTCGTACTAGATATTTTACCTAACAAGCATTATATGCCTAGTGGATTAGAGATGCTCTAAGAATTAAATTACATAAAAATTCTCAGATATTGAGTATAAATTTCACGAAGAGCGAGTTGACACAGTTGACTAGGTAAAACTTATTGGTAGTCCAGTTAATGATTTAAAATCAGATTTCACTTTAATGTATCTAGGATTAGTGGGGGGGAAACCTCAAACAACTTAATGAGGAAAAAAAAAAAAAATCAAATTCAACTTTTAGAGAGGTCTACCGTCTTTCCACTTCAATCATCACGTCCCACCGCCTCGAGCCCCGACCCACCACCTCACCCTCGGGTCGGCCCTCCCATGGTCGGTCCTCCACCCGGCTACCCTTCGCATCACGCCCCTCATGGTCGGTCCCTCCACTCGGCTACTCTTCACGGTCGGCCTCCTCATGGTCGGTCCCTCCACCCGGCTACCCTTTGCGGTCGGCTCTCCTCATGGTCAGTCCTCCACCCACTACCTTGTGTTGGCCCTCCTCATGGTCGGTCCTCCACTCGGCTACCATTCGTGGTCGACCCTCCTCATGGTCTGTCCCTCCACTCGGTTACCCTCACCCCCATCTTCCTCATTATTCCCTTCATTGGGTTAAAGCTGCACTGGGAATGGGGGACTACTGACGTGGTAGGCCCATAAGCCATAACCTACTATGAACAACCCAAGCCTACCACTTAGGGCCTAGTACATAACCCAACTGATAAGCCCACACAACTGGAAGTCAACATGACATGAAGGACCAATGATATCAGACATGTGGCAGGCAAAGGGCAAGCCACATCAGCAGATAAAGATCTGCAAGTTATTGCCACTGCACATAACCATTAATGCAGCCCTCACAGCATTTATTACGACAACACCTCTCTGTCGGGACAACACGCCTCACCCTGAACAAGGTGAGCTACAGCATAAACTTTTGGCCAAGGTGACACGTCGGAAGGACAGCGAAATGATTACCAAAGGATATAAGCAGACATTGAAGACAAGAAGAAGGTTAAGCTTTCTATCTCTAATTCATATCCCTACATCCCACTCCTCTTCTTCTAATTGCTCGTCGGAGGGTTCACTAAGGAACTCTCCGTTCCCCGTTGAACTCGTGTGCAGGTTCATTGGTGGCGCTTGACCACAGATACCGGTGTTGAAAAGCTTGGACCAGTCCAACCCATTCCATCTGGAACCCGTTACATCATGACTGCATCATCAATTATTATATAAGTTGATTGGTCCTTTGACTAGTCGATAGGGTGAGCCGTTTAGTTTGACTAATTCGCTGGTTTAATTTCGATTTAGCAGTTTTATCAAAATATATTGGTTAAATTTGTTTGGTTCAAAAGTAAATTAAAGATTAACATAATTAAAGATTAAACAACTAAGATTGCTTTATTCGAAATAAACTTCTCGCTTAAACAATTTTTAACTTTAAACAATTAAAAAAATCTCCATTGGCTAGCTTTTCATTTAATTTTTATTTTATAATCTCACATCGAAAAAAGAAAGAAAAAGTGAATGTTTCACTTATATAAAGTGAATCTTATACTCCCATTTACATAAGCAAAATGAGATTTTTAGCGAGAAATCTTATGATCAATATTTATATTAATTTTTTGATTTTCTAATTTAAACAATTAAGAAAATTTCGATTGGCTAACTTCATTTAATTTTTTTTTAACATATTAAAAAAATTAAATATAATTATCATATTTTTATAAATAATATATTATTTTATCTCGTACATAACACGAGTGATATGCTAGTATCATATTAAGACACAAAACAGATAAGTTTTATTAATGAAGTCTATTTTTTATTTTATTTTTTTAAGGCTGTGATTAATTGGGAAAAATTTAGGAAAGAATTTGCAAAGGAAAGGTAGAGAAATTTAGGAAAGAATTTGTCAAAAGAAAGAGAAAAGTAGAAATGTGAATAAAATATACTTAAATTTTACACATATTTTCTTTTTTAATTTCTAAAACTCTTTCCAAATTTAACCAAACTCAGCGTAATTATCTTGGCAATCTATAAATATATTTTACGTCTATGTTTCCTTAAAAAAAAAAAAAAAAAAAGTGTTAGGAATTTACCTAATCTAAATAAGTATATTTTTTGACTTGAGTAATGCTACGTAGCTCGAAACCAGCTCCCCGAATCCTCCTAATTTCAAAAAACGACGTCGTTTTTCCATTTTTTTTTTGTTGAATCAGAACGAAGAAGAAGAAGAAGAAGAAGAAGGAGGAGGGAAGGGAGAAGGGAAAACTGGACAGGAGGGGGCATAAACCAAGAGCGGAGGCGAGGCGAGGCCGAGCTGCTACGACGATCGGCGAGCTGCTGTGACGATCGGCGATCGACCGACGATCGACCGAGCTTCTCTCCCTCTCTCTCTCTCTGTTTCCCTCTCTCCTTCTCTTCTCTTTCTCCCTCTCTCTCTCTTGCCTTCACCCTCTTTTCCCTTTGTTTCCCTCTGTTTCCATATTCGGGAGATTCGGGGGGAGCTCATTCGAGCTCCCAAGCTTTATCCTTTTGACTTTTACGAAAAGATATACAAAAAAGTAGAGAGGTGATTAATAAAAAAAATAAAAATATGTGTACTTATTAGTACACTCAAACAAGACCTAAATTTATTCATATATATTTATGTGATAAAAATTAAATTAAAAAAATATAAAATTTATATTTGAAATGAATCTGAACTATTATTTTTTTTTTTAAATTTTGAATTGATGAGAATAAATTTGTAGTTTTTGTATAAATAAATAAAGAATAATGCTTGAGACCACTAAAATTGGTGCTCTAAAAGCACCACTAGTGATGTGGCAGTGGACGGACCCACTGTTGTGTCTTGTTTTTTTTTTTTGTTTTTTGATTAAGTGCTTTCAACTCATTAGTGGTGCTTTAGAGCACCACTTTTAGTGGGATGTATCATTACCCAAAATAAATAAAAAAAGCACCGCAAGTAGACCCCATAATCGTCATATTTTATTAACGGACACGTGTACGATCATATCCATTTCCTTTTCAAACCACTTTCCAGTTTTGAAACCCGATAACTACGCCCCTTTTCCCAATCTCTCTCTCTCTCTCTCTGTCTAAATCGAAATCTAAATCTAAATTCTAAATATATACCAAATGGCCACGAATCTCGTCCCTTTCCGATCAATCGGAGTCATCGCATCAGCCACCGGAGATCGCCGGAAACCTGAACACTCGCCGCCGGACAAATTCATCGTCTAGCTGGTGGACTCCGCTCTTCGGTGGTCCTCCGAACCCGATTACATTGACTCCAACAACAAGGCCGAAGATCTGCCTGCGAAGGTGGAGAGCAATTCGGACTCGGATCGTGAACCGAAACCGATCAAATCTCGGTTCGCCCCGGGTTGCTTCACCGAAGAGAAGGCGAGGCAGCTCCGGATGAGCACGGCGGCGGACACGTCGTCGTTTCACGACGTCATGTACCACTCTGCCATCGCTTGCCGCCTTGCTTCCGACTTCTCGAAACTGGTCCGATCGGTGATTTTGGCAGTCTGTTCCTGTTTGAATTAGATGTTGATGGTGATAATGTATGGTGAATGGTTATGTAGATTATAGGATAAAGCATGTATGTATGTATTTATATATATATATATATATATATGTATGTATGGATTATGGATTATGATGAATGAAATTGTGTGTTAAGTTATTATTGATTCGGCACTGTTTTGTATTGATGAGGTTTTCACCAAATGCTGGTGGGCTTTAATTTTTTTTTTATTTTAATTTAAGTAATTTTATACTTATTTTTAAAATTCATATTATTTCTAATTGTTTTATGAATTCATGACTTTATCATTACAAAATTTTTCTGTAATTTGTTATGCATTTTTGTAATTTATATTATTTATTTTTCTGATAAATGTTAGTTCAAAAATAAAGTTTCATTTTTGGATTATAAAAGGTAGGTAAATGTTAACCAATGTCTCTTGTATTGTTTAATATTAAAAATATATAAAAAAAATATCATGGAAATGTATAAAAATATTAAAAATTATATTAATTTTAATAAAAATACTTTAAATTTAATAAAAAAATATCTTGTGTTTTTTTAATATTTATTTTTTATTTATGTCCTAAGAATATTTGTTAATAATATTTTAATTATATTTTATATCGCATCATTATAAGAAAATTTATAATTTAAAATTATAGATTTTTAACAAGTTTTCTCACATTATATGGTCTCCTTCAAGCAAATCAAATTGGTTATTTTCTACTCACTTATTGCCGAAAACCACCTTCATCCAAAAGTCCACATCTTTTGATTGTCACTTACCGTCAATAATTACCTTCAACTACTACCGATAACCATGTCCGCTCCCTACAACTACTTTTATCAGTGCAGCTGTGATCATAATTCTAAAAGACTTAGATGGCAGATTAAAAAAATATCAAAAGAAAAAAGGTCAAAATACACGTGCCCTCCGCAATTATCATACAAATATGGTTTAGACCTCTAAAAAAATGAGCTTTAAATGCGCATTAAATTACCTTTTTCTTCTTTTTGTTTGTCTTTTACCTATTTTTTTTTTTTAAAAAAATTGTGGTGCGAGCTCAGTAGTGCTTTGTAACACTGCTGTATCATTAGAGCAGTCTAACGTTCTTGCTCTAGAGCTTTAAAACATTTTTCTTATCAGTGACACTATCTTTCACCATCAAATGAAAAATGTCTCGTAACTCGATTTTTAATGCTCGAGTTTGGCTTGACAGCCCAAAACGCATCGTTTGGGCTGTCTTTTTTT
>NW_021026332.1:358005-488430 GCF_004153795.1 Camellia sinensis
TTTTTTTTTTTTCTTTTTCTTCTTTATTTCTTTCCCCTCCATTCGAACACAGAGACGGAGAGGGAAGAGAAGAAGGTCGCCCAGCCCGTCGCCGCCGATCGCCCAGCCCTCGCCTAGCTCGTCGCCGCCGATCTCCCAGCCCGTCGCCCAGCTCCGATCGTCGCAGCAGCCTTCTCCTCCTCCTTCCTCCTTCCACCTCCTCTTCCTCCTCCTTCCTCCTCCTCCGCCCCGCCTCCGCCTCCGCCTCCTCCTCCCCCTCTGAATATGCCCCCTCCAGTCCTCATCCTTCCTCCTCCTCCCTCTCTTCTCCTTCTCTTCTCCACCCTTCTTCGAGCCACAGATTCGAGCTACGAATCGGAACCGCCATCAAATATTACGAAATTATTTATTTATTTATTTTGTTATAGAAAAATCCTCCTTACTCTTCCGTAAGTCCAATGCAGCGCCTCTTGCAAAGATTACCGGAGTGTCCTGTTAGCTGTTCCGAGCGAGGAGACTATAACCTGGGAACTTGTCCCGATCTCCCAAGACAAGCTCCGCTTAAGTCAGGATTCGCACAGCGGAAGAGTATTGAACTCACACCAAGTGTTGATTAAACAACTTGACGTCCAACCTCCTAACCAACTGTACTACGCCCAAGAGATTGACTTAGGGAGAAATTGAACCCGTGACCTGGGGGCTTAATCCCCAGATTTGAACCACAATGCCACCTACCCCTGGGTTACGAAAGCACTTTTAGTCATCAGATTTGGTGACTTTTCACCACCTTTGACCATTCTTTGGACGGAAAAGAGGATATTGTTATGCCTAAGGCACAACAGTTACTGTTGTGCTTTTTGTGGCAGATCGTCCCAAGTATTTTTCGATGATCTGAACCATTCATATTGTAGGGTTCGTCAAAATTATTATTCATGTAAAAAATCAAGTTAATCATATATTTATAATCCCATGATTAGTTCTTAATTGTTTTTAAAATTTTATGAAAATTATGTTAACCATTAATTTTTATAACCGTTAATTTTTGTCAATTGAGATGGTAGTTTATATGTGTAAACTAGGCTGAGCTAGGTCCATTTGTTTTAGGCACTTGGGCCGAGCTAAGTAAAAGCATCAGTTTGTGTGGGCATGCTTCTGGCCGAGCTGGGGGCTTGGAATAGCTCGGTCTTGATGTCCAAGGACTAGAACAGCCAGACTAGATGTGAATAGTAACTCGGACTGGGGTATGATTTGTAGTGTACCGTACTGAAGTTTGTCTCGGTCGAATACCACTTTGGTATTGTCCAGTGCAGAGCAAGGCTATAGTAGCTCGATCGAGTGTGCTACTGAGCCGAGGTATGAAGTTTGAACCATCTCACTTGGTCAGCAGTGAGTAGGGCGTTATCAGGATAGACATTTATCCTTGGGAGTGTGATTCTTGGAAGGACTCTTATAGGGGGAGTTGGAGTCCTACTAGGATTGTGCTAGGTGAAAACTACAAAAGCTCATAGCATGACCTATATACAGGTATTACAATTTTTACTCTCAAATACAGGCCCCGTTTGGTAGAGCTGTGGAAAAGTGATTATAGATTATAACTTAACAGATTATGACTTATAGCTGTGAACATAAGCTGTAAACCTGTTTGGTGCAGTTGTGGGATTATGAATTTAAGCAGCAGAGTAGTGTTTGGTTAATAAGCTGTAAAATAACTTTTTCCTGTGTAATTGTCCATTTTGCCCTTATCTGATATAAAAATGATTATTTTGTCATTTTTTCAGTTTTAATTTTAAAAAAATTATTTCATTAATAAAAGTTAATATAATTAGCATCAATTAATACTAAAATTAACAATAGTATCAATTAGTATAAATTTTTTCATTACAAATTAATTAGTGTCAATTAATGGCTTAATTACCATCAATTAATACTAAAATTAATAATAGTATCAATTAGTTTAATTTTTTTCATTTTTTCATTATGAATGAATTAGGTGTCAATTAATGGCTTAATTACCATCCATTAATACTAAAATTAATAATAGTATCAATTAGTTTAATTTTTTTCATTTTTTCATTATGAATGAATTAAGTGTCAATTAATGGCTTAATTACCATCAATTAATACTAAAATTAATAATAATATCAATTAATATAATTTTTTTCATTACAAATGAAATAGGTGTCAATACTAATTACTACAAAAATACTGAAATTAGTGTCATTATAAAATTAGTGTCATTTATTTTGTCAATTACATTTTTTCATTTAATAGAAGTTATTTCATTTTTTTATTATTTTGTTTTTTTTCATTAATATCAATTAGAACAATTGTTTTTTTTTTTATATTATGATTACAATACCAAAGAAAATACCAAAGAAGTTATTTAATTGAAATAAATTTATATTGATATTAACTGAAATAAAATTATTATTTATTTAAATTGTGAAATTTATTTAATCTTATTTAATTTTATTTAATTTATTATTTAATTGTGCAATTTATTTAAATTGTGCAATTTAATAATTATTATTGTTTTTATTATTTAATTTTTAATTTTGTTTTTAATTATTATTTTGTTTTTAATTATTAATTTTGTTTAATTTATTTAATTTTTGTTATTTTTTTTTCTTCTCCTCCCTCCTAAAACCTTACCAACCGCCACCGGTGGTCTGCAGCCCTAGCCACCGCCGCGATCTGAAACGGCAGAGAGGAAGTGCCGTCGCTTGTCACCGTTCAACAGCCTGAACAACGCCGGAGATGGTTTATTGGTTGTGAGAAACAGAGAGAGAGAGAGAAAGACGACGGTGATGCCTTCAGATCGAGATCGCGATGACGGTGGTGATGCCTTCAGATCGAGATCGCGATGCCTTCAGATCGCGTTGGAGGTTCAGAGATCAGCACTGTTTGAATGAGAGACAGTTGATGGGCTCTGTACGAAATAGATTGTGTATGGGTAAATGCAAAACAATGCTTCATCTTCTACGTCCATACGATGGTTATTAGCCATTTTTAGAGAGAGAGAGAGAGTTAGGGTTGGTTAGAAATCGCCTCTCAGAGGCGTGCGAGAGACAAAAATGAGTTGTGTTTGGTTTATATACGTGGCACACTGGCAATAACTTGAAATGGTGAGGGGCATTTAAGTCATTTTGCCCCTCAAACCCCCAGTTGCGCGCTTAAGCTGAATCAAAAAGCATCTCCAGAGCAACTCAAAGAATAATCACTTTTTTTGACTTAATTTAAGCTAAAAGTTGATCACTTAAGCTCTACCAAACACATAAAAATCACTTAATTTAAGCTAAAAACTGAAATAAGCTGGATTTAAGCTCTACCAAACACCCCCACATAGAGCTTTTGTCTATTGTCTATTACTGACTTAGGCATCGAAGAGATTTCTGGCATACACCCGCCGGCTAGCTCACATTTGTGTTTTCAGGTAGTAAAGCGACTATGTTTGGAGGAGTGCAAACTTGATCAACAGGATTATACGAGAAGATTATTTTGTACTCGTACAATTGGCACCGTCTGTGGGAATTGCAATCACAAAGAACGAACCTCTTGATTAAGTTTTTTTCCAACTGATTTCAATGGCAGACAATGAAGACTTGGTACACGCTGCCATTGATGGGCAAACCCCGGAAGGGGGTGAAAGGCAAGAAGGCTTACCTTTTATCTCGCCCATGTTAGAGTTAGATCCCTAGCGATAGAACCCGCGGAGGGATACTCGTGAAAGACGGGGCTCCAGTCCTCGTCGTTCCCAAAGCCTTGAAAGGCAGAGGCGAAGGTTGGATCCTCAGGTTCTAGAAGATCGGGTAAGGGAGCAAGACGAATTGATACGAAGGATGGCGGCAGATATGAAGACGATGAAACGCTAGATAAAAGGCAAAGAAGTGGCAACAGACCCAAGTCAGATAGAAAAGTTAGTCAATACACCCCTCACAATGGAGGCCTAATGGAAAGTGTGTATCAGCACATCCGAGTAGAAGAAGATGTCGCACGTACCAAAGCAAAAACTAGCACAACAGCGAAGTCAGATAGAAAACCTGCGGCAAAAGTAAACACGGTCAGGTAAGGAGAACAACCAAGCAAGAATGGGCGAGGCAGAAAAGCTAGCCGAGAGGACCCCTAAGCAAGGAAGTTGAGAGTTCGCACTGTCATCACCACGGTATTCAACAAACCTATCTACCGGATTCTTAGCGAGATACACGACGAACCCTTCATTCGGCGGCCACCCAAGTTGGGAGAATCGCAGAGGGGCAACGATGATAGGTATCGTTGCACCTTCCATGATGAAAAAGGGGCACCAAACTGAAAACTGTATGCCATTAAGGCAACATTTGGAGGAGCTAGTGGCCGTAGGCCACTTGGACCAATATATTGAAGGGGGAACACAACCAGCCCCCCGGGACCGCAATAAGCCGGATGGGATGCCGGTCGACGGTCCACCCCATGGCGTAATCAATGTAATACATGGGATCGTCGAACCTGAACGGGTATGTGAACTCAGAGGGATGATCAAAAAGGCTAAACACATGAGAGAGGTACTAAGTGCATAATCTACCGTCAAAAGGGAAAAAACGGAGGCAGCAAACGTCATCTTTTTTGCTGAAAAAGACTTAGCAAGGTAGCAATGCCCTCACAATGACACACTGGTGGTTACTTTGCACGTCAAGAATTTTGACATCAAGCGGATCCTAATCGACCAAGGGAGCTCCTGCAAGATAATGTACTACGAGACCTTCAAGCAACTAAAATTGGAGGACAGAGACTTGGCACCCACAACATCTCCCTTAGTCGGCTTTAACTCAATGCCAGAATGGCCGGTGGGCAAGATAATTATGCCGGTCAAGGCAAGAACGATGGCGAAACAAGTGGAATTTTGGATATTGAACGTCCTTTCCACTTACAACATAATCTTGGAAAGAGCATGGTTGCACGTTGTAGACACCCTATTTTTGACCGACCTTAAGACTTAGACGTCATTGATTGAGCGCTCCGTGATTGCGCATGTTGTGCTCATTTTGAGGTTTCGGAGTTCTTGGCCGAGAGCCTCACCTCCGAACCTCGGGACCCTTTCTACTTTAACTCGATCAGCGGGCCGAGTTTTGTTTTCTCTTCCCGAAGAGAGGGAGAGGTCTTGTAGACCATCTCTCAGTGGTCATAGACTACTTTTCGTGGTCGTAGGCCACTGTTCCTGTTTGGAGACTAGTTTTCGATTTTCGGAGCCGTCGGCCGTGCGCCTCAGTTCGGGACCGCTTAACATTCTTCGTTTGGCATGTCCTTTGGAACATACCTTGTTTCCTCTGTCTAGAGGGAAACTATGGTTCGGGAGACCACTTTTGTGGTCATATGCCACCCTTTGTGCTCAATAGCCAGTTTTCGATGCCCCCGGCCGCGCGCTTTGCCTCCCGAACTCTCGTTTTGCATCCGTGTTGGTTCATTTTTGGCATGAACCTTGTTTTCCTTGTTTGGGAGGTGGTACAAGGGTGGGAGACCACCTTTTCTCCTTGGAGACCACTTTTTCCCGCTAGTCGGTTTTCTTGTCGGGAAACTGGTTTTTTTGATCTTTGGGCCACATTTACTGGTCTCCCACCACACCTTGGGCTTGCTTTCAGTGTGCAGACCACCAATACCCTTGGCTGACCACTTTTTATCTAGGAGACCACTTGCCCTGGTCGGCTGACCAGGGAAAGTGGTCAGCCGACCACCTTTTCTGGTCGGCTGGTTTCCTCTTATTTTGCCAGATTGTGTGGATGCCAGCTGTGCCAGCTGGAAGGCACAGACTGTATCCTCCATACACGTGTATGGAGGATTTGCATCCAAGATTTTAGCTTCTTGAGGAAGCTTTAGCTTCAAACCTCTATAAGAGAGGCCCTCCATCTCCTTTGCACAGGTTGAGAATTTTGTTGAAGACAAAATACATATCTCTCTTTATATCTCTATATTTTGGCTCAAAGTGTGTATTGTTCTTGACCTATTGCACCACACCTCATAGCCATACACCTCCACCATTGATCTGAGGTTCTTGGAGGGTATTTTCAGAGGTTGAAGAGTTGGTTTTTGGTCCCAAAACTTGCTGGTTTTGCTGAGCTTCAAGGATAACTCCTTTTCTCTCTTTTTAAGCTCTATCTTGATCATTCTCTTAGCCATACTTGCATGCATATTTAGGCTTTGTTGTCAACTGAAAAAAGCTTCATATTTAACTGTTTTTCATGTTTGTTTAAGGCTCTTTTGGTGTTGAGGGTCATCTACCCTCTTGCATGCTCTATTTAGCCTTGTTTTGTGCCATGCCAAGAGACCTTTGTGTTGATCTTTGCTTGGCCTTTTAGCCACTAAAATACAGCAAATTTTCAGTGGTTGGCATGTGGTTTTGAGGGCCTAAATCAAAGAGGGGAGACCCTCTCTCTTTTGGCCTTGTTTGTTTGCATTTTTGGCCTTTCAAAGGAGCACATACTTTCATACTTCCAAGGCTTGGTTTAGGCCCTTTTTGGTGACTTTTGGGACCTTCCTAGACTCTGTCTATGGCTGGTTTGGTCACCTTGTGTTTTCTTTTTGCATGTGTAGAATAATCCCTTTCATGGCTTATCAAAGTAGCACCTCATTCTTGCATATATTGGTCATGTCTCAGTGGGTTTTTGGCCAACATTTGGCATGCCATGATTCTTGTTTTAGGTGGTTTAGTAGCCTCTCATATGCTTCATATGCTTGTAGTGTAAATCATGTTTATTAGCTTGAAATGCATGATGTTTTGGCCCTCTATTCTTGCATATTTTCGCCATGATCCAAACTAATTTTGTTCATATTTTAGGCTGCCTTAGCTTTTTTTTTAGGCCTCTTGGTCGAATGAGGCTTGCCATGCATGCTTGTAGTGTAATAGCCTTGCCCAGCTTTGAGTTTTTGAGGTCCCTTGCATGCTTAACTCGAGGTATTTGCATGTTTTGGCATTATGAGGAATGTTATTTCAGAGCTTGTTTCTTGGCCATATTCTCATGTTTGTCACTCTTTCAATGTGCTTGAGAGTTGCATCATTATACCCCATTCATGAGCCTTTCCATTGAGCTTCATTCTTATGCCTTTCAAGCCACCATCTTGGCTCATTTTGCCACTGTTTTGGGCCCCTATTTTGGCCTGCATAGGGTCTGTTTGGAGTTGGTTTGGCCATTTGAGCATTGCCTTGCATGCCTATAGTGTAATACACTTCACTAGTTTCGGTGCTTGAGCCATTCAACATGCATTGTGTGAGTTGTTTACATCATTTGGAGTCATTTTGTATGCCATTTCAGAGTTGGAACATGTGTCTTTGCACTCCATATTTCATTATTTTCAATGTGTTTGGAAAGTTGTGTTTTATGCCTTAGGCTTGGGGCCATTGCATTGGGCATGTTCGCATGAGTTTTGAAGCCTTGTCTTTGGCCACTGATTTGGGTGTGGCTGAGGCCCATCCATTTTGGTTTAAGTCCATTTTGCATCGAGTATGCCATTGTAGTTCATTAGCATTGAGTATGCCACGTTGTCGCGTGATTGATCATTGCATTGTGCATGCCTTGTTCATCTCATTGTGTATATTAGTTCCATGTGCATCGTGTATGCTAGTGTCATGAGCATTGTGCATGCCATGTAGCTTATAGCATTATGTATGCTAGTTGTATGTTTGCATGTTATCCCTTGCATGTTTGCATCCCTTAGTTGCATTGCATTAGGATTGCATGCTAAACTTGCATTTGTGCATGCCATGTTTGTTGCCTTGTGTTAGGGATAGGAGTTAGTCCGAACACGGGAAACGAGGGACGTCTCGTACTCAAAGTGACGAAACGTGCCTCAATTCCCGGTCGCCGACATTCTTGACTACCCATGATGGAGTTGTTGGCTTTAGGTGCTTGTATGTGCATTCATTTCACATTGAGTTGTGCAATTCGGCTCATCGGCCATCATGCATCAAAATGCATGATTGGTGGCCCGAGGGTCGAGGACTACACTCCCTTGAGCTTATGCAATGATGGGGAGAGTGGTTGTGCACACATGTGTTGCAAATACTTTGCTGTGCATCTCTCTTTCCTTTTGTTGCAGAAAACCAGAAACCAGGAGAGGAAACTGGTCAGCCGACTAGATTTAATGGCAGGCCGACCATTTTTTTTAGTTTCCACCACAAAAGGTGGTCGGTAGTTGGTCTCCCATGCCTATAAGCTGGTCGGCAGCCTTCCCACAGATTCCCAAGGTAGAGTTTCATCTCTCTGGAGATTTGTGCAAGTTTCTGAGATCAATTGCAAACAAAGGTGAGTTGGGGCGTCGCGAGGGATTTCCGAACAAGGCAATTCAAGCATGCATGCGTCCTTTGTCATTCAAAGCAGAGCTAAGGCTGCCCACATTCATTTAGTTTGTATGCTCATTTAGATTGCTTACTTAGTTAATGTTGTGTAATAATTAGCTGTAGCTTATTATTCATTTCATTGTGTAATAACTAGTTTAATTAGATTAGCTTAGGTTAGCTAGTTAGTTTTGTATTATTTATTCGGACCCTCCATCGAAAGGGCCAACTATTGTAATAAGTGTACGTGTGTGTGATGCATGTCTTCCAACCCCACGTCTTTCTCCCTTTTATTTACCAGCTTATGATAGTTAGTTTTATGTTTGCATCCATTCATCTGTTTTGCATGCACCGGGCTCGGCGCATCATGCTAACTGCATCGTATTTCAGTTCCAAGTCGAATACATGTTACCTGTAGCATCTCATATGCCATCTTAGAATAGTTGAGCCTATCTTAGTTACATTCTTGCATGTGTTGCATTAGCCATCTTAACATGAACTAGGATCATGCATTGATTACTAACTAGTTTCTGTTTTGGCTTGGAGTACTCGGTGAGTGTTTATGCTTTAGCATCCTTGCATGTGTGTGAGTGACTGCCATGATAGCATGCTTTCCATGAGGCTAACTGCTTATGTGATATACCTGCCTGAATGCCTGTGGGTGAAGGTTGGATTATTTAAATTGGAACAATTCATCGATTGCGAGTTTTAAGCCCACTTGAGAGTGGCAAATCATCATGTTTTCTAAGCCCACTTAAGGGTGGCAAAATCCCCATTTAAGCCTACTTGCGACTAGCAAACCGCTTTCAAAAACAAACATGAGATGTTTTGTTCTAACTTAGACGATCCAGTCTATACTTGTATGCTGTGCACATCACGTAGCAATTCTAAGCTAATAAACCGGAATAAGAGCACATATGTTTTCAAAAACATGATATCATGTTTAGTAGTGGCCGATCTTTGATCGGGCGAGCGGGGGTGCTCATTGCATGACCTTCCCCAATCGTACCCAAGTTCTCGAGCCGAGGCAACTTTGGTGATAACGGACACGTGGCCTTAGGCACGAGTTAGGGTTTTCTATCCCCAAGTTCCCGAGCCGAGGCAACTTTGGTGATGACAGACACGTGGCCTTAGGCACGAGTCAGGGTTTCCTTAATTCTCCCAAAATAAAATATTTAGGTGGCGACTCTGTATCTGGCAAAGTAGTCTATGTTTGGCACTTCTTTTTAAAAATCAGTTTTTCAAAACGATTTGCCAGATTTGGACTCTTTGGTGATTTATTAATCTCGTATTGCACTTTGCGAGATCAGATTAAGAACCGTGACATTGAGTCCGAACTATAGTAAGCCCAATGGACAAAACGGGATTTTCCCTGGATGTTCGGGGACGTCTACAGTTTCTGGCGACTCCGCTGGGGACTTAGAGAACATGACTCGAACTCATGATATCTTGTTTTGATTACATTTATGTGTTTCTTTGCATTACATTTGCATTGGTGCGCCTAGGACACCGTGTTTGCCATCTGCTATTCCTGAACAGTCTGTCGGAGGCTCGCTTTGAGAAGGGTGCCATAAGGCTGACCGGTTACGGGCTCTGCTACGATGGGAACACAAATCCCGATTTTTATCGAGGCACCCTTTTTGACCATTCGACCTAGTGCATATTCGGAATCCATAGTGACCATCCCAAACTAGGACAGGTTGCTTACTCGATTATAGGTTGTTTGAAACCGCTGTATGCGTAGTGAAACCCTAGTTCTTGACGAAACTAGGACAGGGAAACCCTACCCCTCCATAGGGGTGTTTTGGTTCTTACTTGCTTGCTATGTGCTGTTAGAGTGCGTCTCTACAGGAATGCATGTATCAGTTTGCAAGTCTGGGCATCAGGCCTGAGGGCATCAGTGTTTTGAGAATCAGTTATATCCGCGGGTATCAGATTCAGATTTGGGGCAGTGGTTTGGAAACAATGATCAGTAGTTGAGAACAGTATATTCAGCTTACAAATGCCAACTGTGTGTTGTGTTTATTTAAGCTGTTATGCTGTCCGTTTTTCTGGTTGTTTATTTCCTTATTATGCTTTATTTATCTTTTTGCTAGGTAGTTTAGCACAATTGCTTCCGACCAAGTAGATATTCCCCAAGCAACCTGGACAAGAGGTCGCCGACTCAATTGATCCGAGGATCTGATTGACGGACAGCCAGTGTTTCACTCTCTACCCCCAGTTATCAGACAGAGGCCAAGAAAGCGCAGTGTGTTTGAGCAGAGGTTGCCAGAGCAGTGGATTACCCTATTAGTGGACAGTCAGATTGAGATCCCAATTGTTGCTATAGAAATAGACCATCCAATAGTTCAGACAAATCAGGGCAGTATGGCGGCACCGACAGGAGTTGAGGAAATGATGCGTCAGATGCAAGAGACCATGAGAGCCATGCAGCAGGAGGACGCTGTTTGTCAAGCAAAATTTGCCAAACAACAGGCTGAGGTCATGGCTCAACAGGCAGAGTTAATTGCCAGGCTACAACAATAAACCGGAGCATCTGCTTCACACCAAGCTCCTCCCCCACCAAGAGTCCCAATACCCGGGGAGACGGCGAATGTCTAGAATGTCTAGGAGGATACAGACATCCCAACGGGGCCACCTCCGCCCCCGATTCTACCTCAACTATCCAAGGTGCCCACACCTATCAATCTACCGGATTCTCTCTTTGAGTTCGAGGTGGACCCCACGGCATTAAAAGCGAGCAAGCTTGAAAAGCTGTTCAATAAATCTCAAGGTGTGAAGTCCATTCTGGACATTGAGGACGGGTATACCGATGCAGCCGTAACTTTGCCGGACCGGTTTAAGATGCCACATATTGACCGCTTTGACGGATCTGGGGATCCCATGGTGCATTTACGGCTGTTTTCGGACATATTAAGGTCGATGGGCCTCACCAGATTACAGAAGCTTTCTTTGTTCGGCCAGACCCTGTCGGGTGTAGCGGCCATTTGGTATGCAAAATTGGAAGATTCCGTCAAGAGGAACTGGGAGGAGATGGCCGAGGCCTTCGTAGCTCAATACTCCTATAACACACAGATCAAGATCACAACTCGTGATCTTGAGACGACTAGACAGGAGCCGAAGGAGAGCTTTTCTGACTTTGTAACTCGCTGGAGGGCCAAGGCCTCAATGATGACCATTAGGCCAACTGACAAAGATCAAATACGGATGGTTGTGTGCAACCTCCAGCCCAAGCTCATGCAAAAGATGATTGTCCTCCCTCTCCCCACTTTTGGAGATCTACATGAGATTGGGGTGCAGATCGAGGACGCTTTGAAACAGGGTCTGATCGACAATGACAGAGAGCAGCCCAGGAGAACTTTCAACCACAGTACAAACGTAGTCACAAACAGTGTTGCAGCTTCCAGAGCTTCAGATGTGAGCATGGTCACCACCACCACCTCAAGAACCCTTGCAGCTACACCATTCACCGGCGCGTCCGGAAGTAGCTCACAAACAAACAAGTACCCACCTCGAGGCCAAAGAACCTTCACACTACTATACATGTCTTTGTCCAAGGCTTTAGGGGTTTTGATCAGGAAAGGGCACTTGAAGCCCCTAGAGTTGCGACCATTGCCAGAAAAACTTCCCCCTTCCCACAACCCAGCTAAATACTGCGCGTTTCACCAATAGCGTGGTCATGACACTGACCAGTGCTATAGATTGCGTCATGAGATTCAGGATCTTGTTGACAACAGGGTGATCGTGCCTCCGGAGAAACCGAATGTCACAACCAACCCTCTCCCACCACATAACCAAGCTCTACCTCCCAAATGCATCAACTCAATCCAAACTGGGGTTATGTTATACGACCCTAGCATATACATCACCCCGTCTCATCTACCCAAGCCAGAGGTGTTCATTCCTGACAGCACTGACTTATGCATGTTAGACATCTCCCGAACCCAACCTGAACCAATGGTGGTGACTATCGAAGATAGAACCGGGATGACTTCGAAGGAAAGTGGGACTAGTGATTCAGGGTCTGAGGAATTTAGGAGCTTTTCTGAAGAGGTATACAATCCGGGTGGCTACATTACGTTAGTTGGCCGGGTTAGGCCGAATGTGAAATTGCTGACTAGGGTAGAGATTTGCGTAATACGGGAAGATGGACTTGATCAGAGGCTAGATGACTTAGCGGATTTGGAAGAGGACATTGCTAACCTTCAGTTTTTCAATGAACAAGATCCAGCAGAAATGACAGTCAACTGGTTTGATTTTGATGGGTCAACAAAGGTTACAGAGTGACTTGATGACCAACCAGATGTTGTTGAAGAATCTCAGCCTGAACAGGGCCTGTCGGAGACAAGGACATCAGTCGTGGCTAGAAGGGCCGGAAATCAGCATGCATCACCAGAGAGCGCCGGTGCCAAGAATTTTGCTCGGGATTTAGGTATTTTGAGTACATGAGATGTTGAACAGCAGGATGCACTGAAGCAATTTGAACGAGAAGGGATCGAAGACTCTGAGAGAGCCAGAAAAGCCAAAGCTCCTGTGGGGGCTAAACGTGCTATGTGCACAAGAACAGAGCGTGCTGTGAGCACAGGAACGGAAGGTGCTGTGCGTACAAGGACAGTTGTAATGGAGCTGGACAGGTGTCTGTCGGCTGCCGAGGGCATGTGGTGGGAAGACGATAACCTATGTCTTGCTTACACCGATGAGGACTGGGGGAATAACCAATAGGATGATACCTGGTATATTGATGAAGTTGACCATATGACTAGGAGTGGGCGGTATTCAAGCCCCCGCACCTAGATCAACTAGAGGCGTCCGGAAAAGACAAGGAGACGGAGAAGCAGAAAGAGAAGCTACTTGAAGAAGAGGCCATGCTGAAGCAGTTGAAAAAGATACAAGCAGACATCTCCATCTGGGGACTGCTTATGGCTTCACGTGTTCATAGACAAGCTGTCCTATCGGCAATGGACAAGGCCAAACTCTCAATAAACACCACGCCTGAACAGCTGGTGGGATTAGTTTTTTCGGGAGGGGCTTCCCCGATGTTGACCTTTTCTGACAAAGAACTGCCACCTGAGGGCGCGAATCATAACAAACCGCTCTACATCTCTGTGGAGTGTAGAAACAAATGGATACCGGTAGTTCTTGTCGACACGGGATCCGTCATTAACGTGCGCCCGTCAAGGACAACATATGCAATCGGGCTGAAGCCCGCAGACTTTGTGCCAATAGCCCAGGTGATTCGGGCATATGACAACACTAGCAGAGAGGTAATGGGGACCGTGAAGATTCAAACTCAGGTTGGTCTAGGATAACACGAGATTGACTTTCATGCCTTAGACGTTCCTGTAACCTTTAATTTACTCCTAGGGCGGCCGTGGCTGCACCAGGTGAAGGCAGTCTCTTCCACCCTTCATCAGATGTTGAAATACCCCTACGGGAAGGGGGTGGCTATTGTTTTTGGGAATTCGTCAATCCATCTGCTGCCAGAAGTGTTTACACCAGTTTTGGAAATCGAGCATGGCACGGAGGATGTGTTCCTATCGGGTTTTACCCTAGCCGAGGCCCGGGTCGTACAGAACATCTTAGCTATTGATAAAGGGTTGTACGTTAGTGCTCAGTCAATATACCTCATGAACAAACTCCAGCATGTCCCTGGGATGGGACTAGGAAGAAGTGGCCGGAAGGGCATTACAGTATCGGCCGAAGTGTCGCACAACCCACATACCTTTGGTTTGGGTTATTTGCCCACCAAAGAGGACTGGGTGAGGAAAGGCAAGGAGATGGCTGGGAGAACCAGAACAAAGCAGGCGGGGAAACCTTATGAGTTAATGCACCGACCCATCCAGGGTACCCTAAACGGACGCTTTGTCCAAGAGGGGGAGGATTTTCCATTCTGCGGTTTCCCAGAGCCATGGTTGAACGCATAGAAGCGCCGCTTTCCAGGGTTTGAGATCTTCTTTGACCTGCAGTTATCTGGGGATGATGTTACCGAGGAGCAGACAGACCCATCAGCCGAAGTTGAGCAGTGTGGGAAAGTGGATTCCAAGAACACCGAGATTGAAATAGGGGTAGCACTGGCTTGTCTACTTTCAGATCCTCCGATCGTACAGAAGTGCTTGGGGAATAACTTCTCGTTGTCCATGATCGCGAATGAAACGGCTGCAAGCCCACTTTCAAATATTTTGGATGCATCCATCGCACCCTCCCTCATCTGGCAGTACGAGGAGGCATTTTTATCAAGCAGCACCGGGTCAGGTAGTGAGTCAGAATCTGATTCCACCGAGTCTGTGGAGTCGGAATCAGGTTCCAGCTCATCTGAGTCTAAGTCCGGTATTCCTGGGGGTGACAACCCGGATGCCACAGTCTTGTCTAGGTCGTCTTTTTCTTTCTCGTTTGAGTCTGTTGTAACAGAGGAATCGGACGATTTGGAAGTGATTAATGAGAATGGAATGGCTGTGGCTTCTGAGTACTTTTCTGTGCCTTTGATTTATTGTATTAATCAGAACTTTCAAAATTTTGATGAAAACGACGAGGAAGAAATTCCTCCGGTTTTACAACGTTTAAGTGATTAAGAGTAGGAGAGATTTGTTAAACTCTTAGTTGATGAAATCACTACAGTTAATGTTGGTATTGTGAAGGACCCATGGCTGGTCCAGATCGGGTCCACGTTGTCTTCGGAGGAGCACGAGCACTTAGTCGCTTTATTTGAAGATTTCAAAGATGTTTTCACGTGGTCCTACGAAGACATGCCTGGAATCGATCCTGAGATTGTACAACACCGGATCTCTCTTGACCCAGAGGCGCGACCCATTAAACAGAAACTCAGGAGGATCCGCCTGGACTGGGCTCTCAAGATTAAAGAAGAGGTCATTAAGCAAATTGACGCAAGGTTCCTGCTGGTATCTGAGTACCCAACTTGGCTAGCCAACATAGTTTCGGTGCCGAAGAAGACTGGCAAGACTCGAGTATGTGTGGATTTCAGAGATTTGAACAAAGCCAGTCCGAAGGACGACTTTCCTCTACCGCATATCGATGAGTTAGTGGACTTCACAGCAGGGCATGCATTGCTCTCATTTATGGATGGCTTTTCAAGTTACAATCAGATTGTGATGGCACCCGAAGACCGGGAGAAAACTGCTTTTACCACCCCGTGGGGGATCTATTGTTATACGGTGATGCCATTTGGGTTAAAGAATGCTGGAGCCACATATCAACGGGCTACAACCACGATATTACACGACATGATCCACAAAGAGGTTGAGGTGTACGTGGACGACATGATTCTCAAGTCCAAAGAAAGAGAGGGCCACTATATAGCCTTGCAAATGTTTTTCCAAAGGATCGGAGAATTTCGGTTGTGGCTGAATCCTCAGAAATGTACGTTTGATGTTACAGCAAGGAAAATGCTGGGGTTCTTGATTACACAGAGAGGTATCGAAGTCGACCCTTTCAAAATCAAGGCCATCTTAGAAATGCCACCACCGAGGACTGAAAAGGAGGTGTGAGGCTTTCTAAGTAAAGTGCAATTCATAAGACGGTTTATTGCTAAATTAACCTTGACCTATGAACCATTCTTTGGTCTCCTGAAGAAAGGAACGAAGTTCCAATGGGACGACCGATGCCAAGCTGCTTTTGAACAGATCAAGCAATACTTACAGAACCCACCTGTGTTGTCACCACCTGAGCCGGGGAAATCGTTGATTTTGTACCTTTCAGTAACTGAAACTACAATGGACTGCATGCTTGCACAGGAGTTCGAGGACAAAGTGGAAAAAGCTATCTACTACCTGAGTAAGAAGATGCTAGAATACGAGACCCGCTACACTCCACTCGAGAAGGCTTGTTTGGCCTTGGTATGGGCTACCAGGAAGCTGCGGCACTACTTGTTAGCTCACTTTGTAATGTTGGTTTCAAGATTAGATCTCATCAAATATCTCTTCGAGAAACCAGCACTTACGGGTAGGCTAGCCTATTGGTTGCTTCTGCTTTCCGAATTCGATTTGAAGTATGTGACTTGCAAGTTAGTAAAGGGGAGAGCGATAGTGGAGTTCCTAGCCGATCACCCAGTTGAGAGGGATGAAGCAGTTGAGTACTTATTCCCAGACGAGGCTATTCTGCATATCGAAGATGAGTTTTGGACGATGTATTTTGACGAAGCATCAAACCAGTACGGGTATGGGGTAGAGGTGTTGCTGATAGCACCCGATAATTCCCGTATCCCTCTAGCATTTAAACTCCGATTCAAAGTCTCGAACAATGAAGCAGAGTATGAAGCATACATTGTTGGTTTAGAAGCCGCCCTAGAACTAGGGGCAAAACGGTTGGACGTCATCGGGGACTCGAACCTTGTTGTATCTCAAGCTAAAGGAGATTGGAAAGTCAAAGAAAAAAATATGAGAATTTACCACCAGACCTTGGACTTGCTGATTCCTCGGTTTGAGAAACTGAACTTCGCTCATCTGTTAAGAGAAAATAACAGGTTCGCAGATTCATTAGCAACTCTATCTTCTATGATAGACAACCCTTTTGGAGTCCAGATGTGTCCGATCATCATTGACCAGAAGTTTGCGCCGGCCTATGAGTAAATTGCTGCCATAGAAGAGGTTCAAGATGAGAACCCCTGGTATTACGATGTCTAGAACTTCTTGAAGAAAGAAGCATATCCACCAGGGGCAAATGCCAAAGACAAGAGGGCAATTCGAAGAATGGTTGCTCAGTTCATCATCTGCGGGGGAAAACTGTATAAGAGAGGTCATCTGGGAATACATAAGCTATGTGTTGAGGCCGAAGAGTCTAAGCGCCTAATGGAGGCCATCCACGGAGGAGAATGCAGAGCACACATGAACGGGGTGATGCTAGCTCGGAAAATCCTCAGACAGGGTTGCTACTAGTCCACCATGGAGGAGGATTGTATTGGCTTTGTTTGGCGATGCCACAAATGTCAGATCCATGCAAATCGCATGAACATCCCGCCATCGAAGCTGTACAATATGACTTTCCCATGGCCATTTTCAGTTTGGGGAATCGATGTGATCGGGGTTGTCACTCCGAAGGGGTCCAATGGGCATGAGTTCATTCTGGTCGCGATAGACTATTTCACAAAGTGGGTTGAGGCCCAATCTTATGCGGTGTTGAAGGCTTCACATGTTGCGAAGTTCATTAGGAGCAACATCATCTGTCGCTACGAGGTCCCAAACGAGATTATTTTAGATAACGGTTCCCACTTCAAAAAGGAAGTGATTGACTTGTTGGAAAAATACAACGTGGCTTTTCATAAGTCATCCACATATCGGCCATAGACCAACGGAGCAGTTGAGGCCGCCAACAAGAATATCAAACACATTCTGCAGAAGATGGTGGAAACCTACCGGGATTGGCCAGATAAGCTGCCATTTGCTCTGTGGGGCTACCGGACTTCAATTAGAACTTCTACTGGAGCGACTCCGTATTCATTAGTTTACGGGATGGAGGCCGTTCTACTTATCGAAATTGAGGTTCTGTCATTGCGAGTACTGGCTGAGTGTCAAATAGCTGAGGCAGATTGGCAGCAAAGCAGATTCGAGGAACTCATGCTCTTTGATGAGAGAAGGCTGAAAGCACTGTACCATGTTCAAGGTTATTAACGACGAATTGCCAGGGCTTTCAACAAGAAAGTTAAGTCCAGAAATTTGAAGGAAGGAGATTTGGTGCTCAAAGACAACCGAGCTCCCATCCATGACCCTAGGGGCAAGTTCAGACCCAATTGGACTGGTCCCTGCATCATTAGGTCTATCTGGTCTGGTGGAGCTGTCGTTCTGATGGACCTAGATGGCCTAGAGTTCTCACAGCCGATCAACATGGACAAATTGAAGAAATATTACCCCTGAGTGGCTCGCTAGGCCGAAAACCTGAAAGGGCGACCTAAGTAAAAGTTAGAGCATAGAAAAATTTGAAATTATAAAAATTGAGCTCGCAAGGTTGAAAACCCGCAAACGGCGGCCTTAGCAAAAGTTAGAGCGCAAAAGGAGAGTGTCAATACACGAGTGAACCCAAGCCAAACTACGTAAGGCTTGATTCCCATCTTTGGGATACGTAGGCAACTTCATTCTGAAGTCCATCCATAAACACTTCCCCGATCAACTTTGTCTATGTGATCATGTTTGGTCATCTTCGTCTGTTCCGCATTCAAGAGTTTCGGTTGTGATCTCCGGTACAGCGCTATTCAGACTAGGGGCAACTTTCCAGTTGCCGGGATCCAGGGTTGTACATCTCACTGACAGATCTCAGGCATGTCCAGTTCTGATCCATATCGAAAATGGTTTTGAAAAGTTTTAATAAAAGTTGTTTTTGCTTAAATTAATCTTTTACAACTTAGACCATTTTTGGACCAAACGAAAAATTTTCAGTGCCCACAACCTTCAATTTTATTGATTTCAATACAGAGTTCTCCTACTCTTGAATACAAATTGAAGTTGCTTTTCATTGCATTCATAAAGAAAACTTGAAAGTTCTGATTAAAAGTAAATAAATCCGGGGTATAGTCAGGTGTTCCTACGTCCCCTCCCAGAGCCGGTCGAAGCCTCTAATGCCAAGCTGGGCCCGATTTGTGCCTCTTCATTGAGCCAATCTAAGCACTCATTAGAGAGGGTGCAACTGAAAGTGGGAGCGGGGGCCAGAAGCTCTCTCGTCCTCCATGCCGTGGCATACCGAGCTAGCTGTGTGCCTCAGACCGAAAATGCGATTGGGTAGTCTATCCCCTCCGCCAGGCAAATCTGATCATGGCCGAACTGGCACTAGAACCGGAAAGGAAAGTAGAAGACATAATGTGTCAAACCAATCAACTAAATCCCGGGCTGCCGGGACATGCTGTAGCTCATTGCCGGTATATTGAGCCAAGGATAGCGCCAAGCAATGCGGTTTGCGGACAAATTGCATATCCAGTCGAACCACCATCCCTCATCAAAGGCATCGACTAGACGTCGTCGGAAGAAGTAGCCGCGAGCTGAGTATGCTGGGCAAGAGTCCACAACCAACAATTTGTCCATCATCCACACTTGGGAAGGGATGAAAAATGAGAGATTAAAAAATAGAGAGATGTACGATGAAAGAAAAGTGAGAAAAGGGTTTTGAGAGAAAAATCGAGCCTGAGGGCCGAGTGATGTGAGCAATATATATGTGAGGAAGGGTGGGAACATTACCTGCAGCAGTAGTGGACTCCCTGCAAATTTGGTCATTTCCAGGCGATGGAAAGCATCCAAGCCCATCAATGTCTCGGCCAATGTCATGGCAATGCAGCTCTTGCCCTCTTTCAAGCCTTGGGTAACTTCGATCAAATGAATGCTAGACCCGCTGAAGCCTGGGGCAAGCAAGAAATAGGACAGCATGCACAAGCAGAGCACATGTCGCCGAAAGCCCTGCCAATGATGGTCACCACGGCAACCGGCATCGGAAAATCGACGAATCAAACTCGGATTGTCCAGCATTCCATCACAAGGCAATGACCGAGCATCATGCATAGTGAGCCCACACATTCGTCCTAAGGCTTGGGCATGGCCGAAGCGAAGCTGGGGCAAGATTTCTTTGTTGCGCTCGAATTCCATCAAAGCTTCGAAGTCTTCGAAGGTAGGACATATCTCTTGCCCGCCAAAACTAAAGACATGTGTTACCGGGTTCCAAAACCTTGCCGCGGCATGGAGAAATGGAAGGTACAGCGGAGTGTGACTCAGCGTGAATAGTGCATTTATGCCGAAGCCTCGGAAGTTTAACTTTTTCGAGCCGTCTAAGGTAGCAATCCAAGTTGTGAGATTTTGGATGAGAAATGCCTCCATTTTGGACGTAAAACTGAGATGGAATGAGAGAACCACGAAGCTGGAACTTTTATGGAGGATAAGGCACTGTTTGAAGGACAGGTGTCAAAAATCTGGAGGTCACCATGCCAACTGGTCGGCCGACCACTTTTTCTGGTCGGCCAGCTAGTTTTTCTAGTCGGCCGACCACATAACTAGTTTACTGAGCAAAAAACTGGTTGGCCAGCCACTTTTGGTGGTCGGCCATGGAGAAAAACTGGTTTTTGACTTTTTCCTAGTCTCTAGAAGAGAGCTCCTAGACTTTCCATGTGTTGGGAGTGTTAAAGGTCCGAGTTTACATCTGTTTTGGATGCGTTCCGTCACCCCGTTTATCCGAAATGCATTTTCTTATCGAGTTGTTAAGTTTTGCTTATCGAGTTGTTAAGTTTTACCGAGTTGTCAAGTTTTGTTCACCGAATTGTTGCCCTTTGTTTATCAATAATTGTCGAAGTTTGCTTATCGAGTTGTAAGCTTGCTAAGGTTTTGTTGTTTCTTAGTGAGTTAAGCTGTTTAGTTTGCTATGTTGGCTTATTACCTGACTTGGCGATGTATAATGCTCCATTTCCATTCAATCTCATTTTTATGCAAAATGATGCGATGCGATGCTAAGAATGCAAAATACAACACTTTTTGAACAAAAAGCTATTTTATTCCGTCATAGCTTCTTTTGTTACAACATTTTTACAATAGGGTACAAGTTTTAAAGAAAATAAAACTGCCTAAAGCTGATGTGCTACAACTATTAGTAAAAAAAAAAAAGAAAATAAAACAAGAATATCTGCATCAGTGCTGTCAGGCTCAAGATCGGGAGGTTCTCTTCATCCTCTTCGGTTGAGCAGCCTTTGCACCACCTCCACCAGCACCATCATCCGAATCGGAGCTATCGTCCTCGGAACCCTCCCCGGCATCACCTCCACTCTCAGAACCGGAGCCAGAATCCTCCTCTCTACCTGCGGATGTCTCCGACTGAGGATGCGCAGACTCCTCCTCCTCATTGGACTCCTCATCATCTCTGATAGGCGCTCTACGCTTGCCTCGACTGCAAGTCGAGTCCCCTCTCCCAGCTCCTCGAGAAGGCCTGGATGGCCCAGCCTGTAGTGGTGGTATCTGGAAAAAAAAAACAACAAAAGAGGGCAATTTGAATACATCAGCCAAAGTATGTATACAAGATGCAGTTGCGGGAATGCTGCGTAGGGTGTGTGCTTGCAGATATAGTATGTGAATGCGATGTGTCAGATGTGCTCTACACATGCAGTTAACCAATGTAATGAAATGTTCAATTACAGTCTGTCATTAGAAGTATGATAAATGCAAGGAAATCGAAAAGTACCGAGACGCCGGCGATGAACAGCTGCGTCTTTCTCCATAGGACCATGCTCTCGAGTGAGGCCACCACTCCGAGTAACCCCTCAGTGTACCCTTTGGGAGGCTGCAGATGTAAGTGTAAGTCATCAGTGAATGAATGAATGTCTAAACAGCTGAGTGATAAATCAAAACTGTAAAGCATACCGGTGGCAAGTCAGGGTCACTGACGTGTCAATGATCAGGCAATGGAGGCTCCAATGGAATTGGGTAGGATGTTCCATACTGCCAGCTTGTTAGATCAAATGAATGCTAGACCCGCTGAAGCCTGGGAAGTCGGAGGGATCTCTCTAGCCTCACTTCTCGATGTGTCGGCCCTGCTAGTCGAAGGGGTATCTGCAGTCCGAACTCAACTCGATGATGGCATGCCAGCAGCCCTCCTCGTGGGAGTATAGACACCTGTCAGTGGAGGTATCAAGTATGCATGGTGGTAGGTCGCGTAATCTCCCTCCTCCAACAACATAACTGCATCAGTACCCAACATGAGCTCCTCGACCTCCCGGGGAGTGAGTCCCTTAGTGGATCGCATGTCATCTGGAGGTGCTGAGGGGATACCCTGATTAGGGTTACCCATCGTCTGACGCATGAAGCAATCCCCCAGAAACCAGGCTCTGCCAACTGGCCCCTCAAATAAAGTCCTGTATCGAGAAGAGACCCACGCCCCAGGGAATCGGTACTGGGCATCTCCTGACAAAGGTGCCCAGGGCTGCCAAGAGATCTACGGATAACAAGTGCATAAACTGATTAGATGTTGTAAATATGCAAGATGAACCAAAGCTGAAAACATGACGAACTGAGAGTTTTGGATTACCTCCATCAGTCGTACAGTATCAAAGAACTGGCGGAGATAGGGCAAAGTCTCCCGAGTCCTCGGCCGACACTGACCCTCAAATCTACGGGAGTAGGGGATCTCAAGAGGTACCTCCACCTCGAGCTCAGGGGCCAACGTCGGGAAGTATGCATAAACCCGCAGCTGTGAAAGGCAAGACAGCGACTGTCAAAACTCAGAATATATTGAAAATACTGAATGCCAAGAGTGCAGAACATGGATACAAAAAATACAGAATGCTGAGTGCAGAATGCAAAGTACAGAATGTAATGTGTGCCGTGTGCGTAGTGTACAGATAATAAAAAGCGAAAATGTAAATCAAGAGGGCAAAATGTACCTCCCAGGCTCTCCAGTAGCCACATACTATGTTCCCTCCCCTGCGGGAGGTCGCGCTCATATAACAGTAAAGGGTAACGAGACCGGCGCCACCCCAATCATACTGGTTGACCTGTGATAGGTCTACCAAAGCACTGAGCAAATAAAGTTCAACTGTGTTCCCCCTGTCGGAGAACAGAGTGGTCCCGATGAGGAACATCAAAAAACCCTGGGCATACTGCTCTATCTCCTCGACAATCTCGGGCAAAGTCCCCCTGAACCACACGGAGAACCAGGTGTACCTAATTCTACCTGATGATCTGTCTATCGGCGGGCGGGCTTCCAGCAAATAAATCCAAGACGCCTCCCACTCGCATATGTCTACGTCATAGGGGACCGGTCGGCCGGCCACGTCAAGGCCCGTCAACATAGAAAAGTCATATGGGGTCATCGTCATATCCCCAGTACTTGAAAAGTGGAATGAGTTGGTGATGTCCCACCATCTCTCCACAAGTGCCCCCCTGAGGGTCCTACTCGCCGGATAACATGATATCCCCGCGTAGAAAGGTTTAAATCCTGCCTCGTCCACGATGTGACGTACAGTATCCGGGAGCTCCGTATACTACTCCCTAGCAAGGATCGATTCATAACCTCGTGTGGAACGGGAAGATACCTGCATTCAGAATGAACAGATGTATTCAGTTTTAGAATGAAATGCATGAGCTGCATGCAAATGAAGTAAATGAACTGCGTGTTCAGAAATAAAGTAATTGAATTATGTGTTTAGAAATGGAGTAAATGGGCTGTGTGTTCAGAATTAAAAGGTCTGAGCTGTATGTTCAAAATGGAATGTATGAGCTGCGTGCAAACAAAAATGTATGGGCTGTGTGTTCAGAATTGAAAGGTCTGAGCTGTGTGTTCGAAGTGGAATACATGAGCTGCGTGTAAAATTAAATCAAATACTGTGCGTCCAGTATAAGCTGCGTGCAAATGAAATGTGTGAACTGTGTGTTCAAACAGAAAAGTGAATTGTGTGCCCGAAAAGAATGAGCTGTGTGCCCAAGAATGAGTTGTGTGCTCGAAAATGAGCCGTGTGCCCGAAAAGAATAAGCTGCGTGCCCAAAGAACGAGCTGTGTGCCTGAAAAATGAGCTTTGTGCCCGAAAAGTGAGTTGTGTGCTCGCAGAATAAGCTGTGTACCCGAAAAATATGTTGTATGCCCGAGATAAACTGTGTGGTCAAGATGAACCGTGTGTTCAGAGTGGGTTGTATGCCGAATTAATAGAATATTGTGCTGTGAGCTGTGTGCCAAGTCAGTATCATATCCTAAATAAGCTGCGTGCCAAATCAATATTATGCTATTTACGAGCTGTATGCCAGAATAAGCAGCAGTACTGTGCATATGAATGAGTTCAGAACGAGCAGATAAAATACATTGCAAAGGCATGAAATGTGCAGGAAATGCAAAATGCATTGCAGAAAACATAAAAGGAAATATGTACCTCTCGCGCCTGGTGAGATAGATGAGACGCTAGCTCCCGTAGCAGTAGGTCCGCGGGTGCTCGCCTCTCGAAGTCAGTAAAATGATAGAAGGTGATAGGAGGTAGGACGTGCTCCTGAGGGTGGTACCTCTCTAGGTCGAAAGGTCGAATCCTTGGAGGTAATGACATGATTTCTGGCTCATCCTCGGCATGTGGAGAACCTCCCCCGTGATGGAACTGATCCGCCATCCAAAGAAATCTGCAAAAATGAGCAAAATGAGCCAAAATTACAAAAAGTCAACTCTCGGGAAAGAAAAAAGTCAACAAAAGTCAACCCCCGAGAAAATGTGCCAAACTTCGAGACAAACATACCTCAAGTGGCGAAAATGGAGAAAGAAGCTCCGAAATCAAATTTTAATTGGTTCAAAACGAAGAGAACCGAAAGTTTTCGCGAAACAACTTCGCGTGGGGCGCTGGAAAATGCATATAAAGTGCAGATCTGAGAGAGAAAAGGGTCTAGGGAGCAAGAGGAGCTGATTTTGGCCTTGGAGGTGTGAGCAAAAGTGTTTTGGACAAGTGAACTTAAAGATCCGGCCTTAAAAGACTAGACTGCCCTAAATTTCTGTAAACTGGTCGGCCTACCAATTTTTCTGGTCGGCCGACCACCTTGGTGAGCAAAAGCTGGTCGGCCACTAGCCTAGGTGGTCGGCCATCCTCCTGGATGGTCTCCAAGGTCTCTTTGTTCTCCCTGTGTATTTTGGTGATGATTGGAGTCCTCGGCTCTTGAGAAAGTACAAGAAAAGTACACTTTCCGACGCGAAATTGTCTCCACGGGAACTTCAAATTCAATTCTTCGATACGTGGCTCATCGTTACTCGTCAAGAACAAGATGTATCCTTTTTGAATACTTTGTGACCCCTCCAGGAGGTAAATCGGAGGTTCCGGTTAAATCGCTCGCGTTAAAGCTTGTATTTCCTTATTCGGCATTATGTTTCGAGCATACTATTGAAGTGGCACTTCTCTCGCATTGTTATGCGTCACACTTAGGTTGCATTGTCATACACCCCTTATCACATTGTTATACGTCACACTTAGGTTGCATTGTCATGCACCCCTTATCGCATTGTTACGCGTCACACTTAGGTCGCATTGTCATGCACCCCTTCTCGCATTATTATGCGTCACACTTAGGTCGCATTGTCATACACCCTTATCGCATTGTTATGCGTCACACTTAAGTCGCATTGTCATGCACCCCTTATCGCATTGTTATGCATCACACTTAGGTTGCATTGTCATGCACCCCTTATCGCATTGTTATACGTCACACTTAGGTCGCATTGTCATGCACCCCTTCTCGCATTGTTATGGGTCACACTTAGGTCGCACTGTCATGCACCCCTTCTCGCATTGTTATGCATCACACTTAGGTTGCATTGTCATGCACCCCTTCTGGCATTGTTATGCGTCACACTTAGGTTGCATTGTCGTGCACCCCTTCCCACATTGTTATGCGTCACACTTAGGTTGCATTGTCGTGCACCCACACTTCGCTTGCGTCGTCACGCACTTTTCATTTGCATTGCCATGCATATCTCTAACGAATATTGTACTTGTTGAGTTTCTTTCTTTTACAGGCACGATATTGTATGTACGGTTCATTTGAAGCTGGTGCGACTAGACAAACCGAACGGTATTGTATTCTCCGTGTGAGACGTGACGAGAATTGTATAATTCTCTTACATCCTTTCTGCATGAAATATAGTTTGATTTGTATTCGTTCAAAACTATTGTATTCATTGTGTATGATTGCTTCACTACAGCTGTCTTTACATAATCATAAGTTATGTTCGGCTTCTTGCATTGTCACTTGCATTTTCCTCCTGCCTGCGGGCACATTTCTTTGTTATCTTGCCTGTTTGTCTAAGTCTTCGGCCTTGTCAAATATGAGTCGTCTCTGGGCTTTGGCATTCACTCCCGTCACTTGTGACTTTCGAGTTCTTTCAAAGATGGGCAACTATAGACACCTCATTTTTGACCAACCTTAAGACTCAGACGTCATCAATTGAGCGCTCGGTGATCGCGCATGTTGTGCTCATTTCGAGGTTTCGGAGTTCTTGGCCGAGAGCCTCACCTCTGGACCTCGGGACCCTTTCTACTTTAACTCGATCCGTGGACCGAGTTTTGTTTTCTCTTTCCGAAGGGAGGGAGATGTCTTGTATACCATCTCTCAGTGGTCATAGACTACTTTTCGTGGTCGTAGGCCACTGTTCCCGTTTGGAGACTAGTTTTCGGTTTTCGGAGCCGTCGGTCGTGCGCCTCAGTTCGAGACCGCTTAACATTCTTCGTTTGGAACGTCCTTTGGAACACACCTTGTTTCCTCTGTCTAGAGGGATATTGTGGTCCGGGAGACCACTTTTGTGGTCATACACCACCTTTTGTGCTCAATAACCAGTTTTCGAGGCCCCCGGCCACGCGCTTTGCCTCCCGAACTCTCGTTTTGCATCTGTGTTGGTTCATTTTTGGCATGAACCTTGTTTTCCTTGTTTGGGAGGTGGTACAAGGGTGAGAGACCACCTTTTCTCCTTGGAGACCACTTTTCCCCGCCAGTCGGTTTTCTTGTCGGGAAACTGGTTTTTTTGATCTTTGGACCACATTTACTGGTCTCCCACCACACCTTGGGCTTGCTTTCAGTGTGCAGACCACCAATACCCTTGGCCGACCACTTTTTATCTGGGAGACCACTTGCCCTGGTCGGCTGACCAGGGAAAGTGGTCAGCCGACCACCTTTTCTGGTCGGCTGGTTTCCTCTTGTTTTGCCAGATTGTGTGGATGCCAGCTGTGCCAGCTGGAAGGCACAGACTGTATCCTCCATACACGTGTATGGAGGATACAGTCTGTGCCTTCCAGCTGGCACAGCTGGCATCCACACAATCTGGCAAAACAAGAGGAAACCAGCCGACCAGAAAAGGTGGTCGGCTGACCACTTTCCCTGGTCAGCCGACCAGGGCAAGTGGTCTCCCAGATAAAAAGTGGTCGGCCAAGGGTATTGGTGGTCTGCACACTGAAAGCAAGCCCAAGGTGTGGTGGGAGACCAGTAAATGTGGTCCAAAGATCAAAAAAACCAGTTTCCCGACAAGAAAACCGACTGGCGGGACCACACCTCATAGCCATACACCTCCACCATTGATCTGAGGTTCTTGGAGGGTATTTTCAGAGGTTGAAGGTTTGGTTTTTGGTCCCAAAACTTGCTGGTTTTGCTGAGCTTCAAGGGTAACTCATTTTCCCTCTTTTTAAGCTCTATCTTGATCATTCTCTTAGCCATACTTGTATGCATATTTAGGCTTTGTTGTCAACTAAAAAAAGCTTCATATTTAAGTGCTTTTCATGTTTGTTTAATGCTCTTTTGGTGTTGAGGGTCATCTACCCTCTTGCATGCTCTATTTAGCCTTGTTTTGTGCCATGCCATGAGACCTTTGTGTTGATCTTTTCTTGGCCTTTTAGCCACTGAAATCCATTGGATTTTTAGTGGTTGGCATGTGGTTTTGAGGGCCTAAATCAGAGAGGGGAGACCCTCTCTCTTTTGGCCTTGTTTGTTTGCATTTTTGGCCTTTCAAAGGAGCACATACTTTCATTCTTCCAAGGCTTGGTACAGGTCCTTTTTGGTGACTTTTGGGACCTGCCTAGACTCTGTCTATGGCTGGTTTGGTCACTTTGTGTTTGCCTTTTGCATGTGTAGAATAATCCCTTTCATGGCTTATCAAAGTAGCACCTCATTCTTGCATATATTGGTCCTGTCTCAGTGGATTTTTGGCCATCATTTGGCATGCCATGATTCTATTTTTGGCTGGTTTGGTAGCCTCTCATATGCTTTATATGCTTGTAGTGTAAATCATGTTTACTAACTTAAAATGCATGATGTTTTGGCCCTCTATTCTAGCATATTTTGGCCATGATCCAAACTAATTTTGTTCATATTTTGGGCTGCCTTAGCTCTGTTTTGAGGCCTCTTGGTCGAATGATGCTTTCCATGCATGCTTGTAGTGTAATAGCCTTGCTTAACTTTGAGTTTTTGAGGTCCCTTGCATGCTTAACTTGAGGTATTTGCATGTTTTGGCATTATGAGGAATGTTATTTCAGAGCTTGTTTCTTGGCCATATTCTCATGTTTGTCACTCTTTCAATGTGCTTGAGAATTGCATCATTATACCCCATTTGTGAGCCATTACATGAGCTTCATTTTTGTGCCTTTCAAGCTATCATCTTAGTTCACTTTTGCTTCTATTCTGGCCTGCATAGGGTCTGTTTGGAGTTGGTTTGGCCATTTGAGCATTGCCTTGCATACCTATAGTGTAATACACTTCACTAATTTCGGTGCTTGAGCCATTCAACATGTATTGTGTGAGTTGTTTACATCATTTGGAGTCATTTTGTATGCCATTTCAGAGTTAGAACATGTGTCCTTGCACTCCATATTTCATCATTTTCAATGCGTTTGGAAAGTTGTGTTTTATGCCTTAGGCTTGGGGCCATTGCATTGGGCATGTTCGCATGAGTTTTGGAGCCTTGTTTTCATCATCTTTGGCCATTGATTTGGGTGTGGCTGAGGCCCATCCATTTTGGTTTAAGTCCATTTTGCATCGAGTATGCCATTGTAGTTCATAAGCATTGAGTATGCCACGTTGTCGCATGATTGATCATTGCATTGTGCATGCCTTGTTCATCTCATTGTGTATATTAGTTCCATGTGCATTGTGTATGCTAGTGTCATGAGCATTGTGCATGCCATGTAGCTTATAGCATTGTGTATGCTAGTTGCATGTTTGCATCACTTAGATTGCATTGCATTAGGATTGCATGCTAGAGTTGCATTTGTGCATGCCATGTTTGTTGCATGGTGTTTGGGATAGGAGTTAGTCCGAACACGGGAAACAAGGGACGTCTCGTACTTAAAGTGACGAAACGTGCCTCGATTCCCTGTCGCCAACATTCTTGACTACCAATGATGGAGTTGTTGGCTTTAGGTGCTTGTATGTGCATTCATTTCATATTGAGTCGTGCAATTCGGCTCCTCGGCCATCATACATCGAAATGCGTGATTTGTGGCCCGAGGGTCGAGGACTACACTCCCTTGAGCTTATGCAATGATGGGGAGACTGGTCGTGCACACATGTGTTGCAAATACTTTGCCGTGCATCTCTCTTTCCCTTTGTTGTAGAAAACCAGAAACCAGGAGAGGAAACTGGTCGGCCGACTAGATTTACTGGCAGGCCGACCACTTTTTTTGGTTTCCACCACAAAAGGACCACAAAAGGTGGCCGATAGTTGGTCTCCCATGCCTATAAGCTGGTCGGCAGCCTTCCCACAGATTCCCAGGGTGGAGTTTCATCTCTCTGGAGATTTGTGCAAGTTTCTGAGATCAATTGCAAACAAAGGTGAGTTGGGGCGTCGCGAGGGATTTTTGAACAAGGCAATTCAAGCATGCATGCGTCCTTTGTCATTCAAAGCAGAGCTAAGGCTTCCCACATTCATTTAGTTTGTATGCTCATTTAGATTGCTTACTTAGTTAATGTTATGTAATAATTAGCTATAGCTTATTATTCATTTCATTGTGTAATAACTAGTTTAATTAGATTAGCTTAGGTTAGCTAGTTGGTTTTGTATTATTTATTTAGACTCTCCGTCGAGAGGGCGAATTTTGTAATAAGTGTGCGTGTGTGTGCTGCATGTCTTCCAACCCCACTTCTTTCTCCCTTTTATTTACCAGCTTACGATGGTTAGTTTTAGGGCATGTTTCAATTAGCATCCTTATGCTTCGCATGTTTGCATTCATTCATCTGTCTTGCATGCACTGGGCTCGACGCATCATACTAACTGCATCGTATTTCAATTCCGAGTTGAATACATGTTACCTGTAGCATCTCATATGCCATCTTCGAATAGCCGAGCCTATCTTAGTTGCATTTTGCATGTGTTGCATTAGCCATCTTAACATGAACTAGGATCATGCATTGATTACTAACTAGTTTCTGGTTTGGCTTGGAGTACTCGGTAAGTGTTTATGCTTTAGCATCCTTGCATGTGTGTGAGTGACTGCCATGATAGCATGCTTGCCATGAGGCTAACTGCTTATGTGATATACCTGCCTGAATGCCTGTGGGTGAAGGTTGGATTATTTAAATTGGAACAATTCATCGATTGCGAGTTTTAAGCCCACTTGAGAGTGGCAAATCACCATGTTTTCTAAGCCCACTTAAGGGTGGCAAAATCCCCATTTTAGCCTACTTGCGAGTAGCAAACCGCTTTCAAAAACAAACATGAGATGTTTTGTTCCAACTTAGACGATCCAGTCTATACTTGTATGTTGTGCGCATCACGTAGCAATTCTAGGCTAATAAACCGGAATAAGAGCACATATGTTTTCAAAAACAAGATATCATGTTTAGTAGTGGCCGATCTTTGATCGGGCGAGCGGGGGTGCTCATTACATGACCTTCCCTAATCGTACCCAAGTTCCCGAGCCGAGACAACTTTGGTGATAACGGACACATGGCCTTAGGCACGAGTCAAGGTTTCCTAAATTCTCCCAAAATAAAATATTTAGGTGGCGACTCTGTATCTGGAAAAGCAGTCCATGCTTGGCACTTCTTTCTAAAAATCAGTTTTTCAAAATGATTTGCCGGATTTGGACTCTTTGGTGATTTGTCAATCTCATATTGCACTTTGCGAGATCAAATTAAGAACCGTGACATTGAGTCCGAACTGTAGTAAACCCAATGGACAAAACGGGATTTTCTCGGGACGTTCGGGGATGTCTACACACACCATGCAATCAGTGGTATTAACCTACCATCAGGTGTTACGGTTCCCCAACGAAATCGGAGTGATTGAAGAAGTCTTAAGAGACCAAATCATGTCGAAACAATGCTTCGTCACAGAAAACGGCAACCGGGCTGCAAAAGGGTTTGTACAAATGGTAGAAGAGCTAGAAAGCAACGAGCTATTCGCAGACGCTGGCAAAGCAGCCGAGCAGAAGGCAGTAGAAGACTTGATAGAGGTAATAATAGATTAAAAGAACCCAGAAAAGTTCTTTTTGCTCGGCTCGTCTCTGTCCAGCACTAAGAGAATAGAGATCATAGAATTTTTGACCTCTAACATCGAAGTGTTCGCCTGGATGCCGTATGACATGCCTGGCATTGACCCCAATTTCATCTGTCATCAACTCAATGTCCACCCAATTGCCAGACCAATTACATAGTGAACTCGCCGATCAATACTCCACCATGCAGAGATAATGGCGGAGGATGTGGGAAACTTGCTGAAAGCAGGGGCAATCAAAGAAGTACACTATCTCAGGTGGATTTCCAACACTGTAATGGTGCCAAAAAAGAACGGCAAATGGCGCATTTGCGTGGACTATAAAACAGACAACAAAACATGCTTAAAGGATAGTTTGCTCCTACCATGAATAGACTAACTGGTGGACCTAATAGCAGGGCATAACCGACTTAGCTTTCTTGATGCGTATCGTGGTTACCATTAGATCGCTATGTGTGAACCGGATCAGGAGGTCACCTTGTTTACAACACCCAGAGGACTATATTGCTACAAGGTCATGCCCTTTGGCCTAAAGAACGCAGGGGCTACATTCTAATGGATGATCACCAAAATGTTTGAACCATTGTTAGGCAGAATAATGGAGGCTTACATAGATGATATGGTGGTCAAAAGCAGAGATGAAAGGGACCATCTCAGGGACCTAGATGATATGTTTCAAATTTTGAAGTCCCACAAGTTGCTTCTGAACGCATCTAAATGCGCATTTGGTGTAAGGTCAGACAAATTCCTGGGCTTTCTAGTGACTAATCAGGGTATAAAAACTGATCCCTCTCAAATCAAAGCTATCCAAGATCTCGAGGGCCCCAACACAGTCAAAGAGGTACAGCATCTCACGGGCCTAGTAGCTGCGCTCAACCGGTTCATAAGTCGGTTGTCAGACAGGTGTCAACCATTCTTCTAAGCACTTAAGGCCAAGTTTGAGTGGGATGATGAGTGCGACCGCGCCCTGGAAAGCTTGAAAGACTACATGACCTCTCCTCCATTGTTAGTAACCCCAGTACCAAGAGAGGAGCTCTTTTTGTACTTAGTAGTTTCCCAGCATGCAGTTAGCGCGGTGTTGGTAAGAGTTGAAGGAATACAACACCTGCCTATCTTTTATGTGAGCAAGACATTGCTGGGCGCTAAAACAAGGTACTTGCTGTTGGAAAAGCTGGCCTTAGCTTTGAAAATGGCATCAAGAAAGTTGTCGCACTAATTCCATGCCCACACCGTAGTTGTCTTAACAGTCTTCTCCTTAAAAGTCTTGTTTAAGAGGACGGATTTTTCTAGACAAATTTTGAAGTGGGCAGTGGAGTTGGGGCAGTTTGACATTAAGTTTCAACCAAGAACCGTGATAAAGGCCTAAGCTTTGGCGGACTTCGTGGTCGAGTTCGCACCAGACAGTCATCGTGTTTACCCAATCGATTTGACCGAAGCAATCGAAAGAAAGGGGGACAGTGCCGCAGGAATGATGCAGCCCCCAAAGCAGGATGCTCAAGTAAATAGCAAGCCATTTAGTCTTGAAGAATGGGAAGAAGGAACAGACCGTAGCATTGCCAATAAGGACTCACCCAAAAGTAAAGTCCTGAGACAGTCAGACAGTGAGGATCGAAGCCCAACGGTAGACATTAACCTGGAAGAAGGCATCAGCAACACCCCTGATCCCAAGACATCGTCTGATCCCTCCACTTGCTAGAAGCTATTCGTCGGAGAGATGTGGAAACTCTTAGTGGATGAAGCATCCAACAGGTACAGTGCAGGACTTGGTATAGTCCTCATCTCACCAGATGGCCTAACAATTGAACAGGCAGTCAACCTTGGCTTCTTAGTATCCAACAACGAGGTAGAGTATGAAGCATTGCTAGTAGGTTTGAAATTAGCACCTCGCATGAAGGCCATCGAGCTGATGGTGTACAGTGACTCCCAGTTGCTAGTCAACCAGATTTCAGGTGACTATGAGACAAATGATGATAGGATAGCTAAGTACCAAGACTTGGTCAGAAAGGAGATCATGAAGTTTGAAGTAGTCCGAATAGAGCAAATCGGCCGGGAGAAAAATAGTAAAGCAGATGAGTTGGTCGGTTTTGCATCAATGGCAGATACATCTATTCCACACCCATTGCTAATTGACTTCCTACCCAAACCAAGTATTGAAGAATGCAAAACAGCCGAAGCATGTTGTGCCTAGCTAGGCCCTTCCTGGATGGACCCCATCACAGTATTTTTAAAAGATAGCATTTTACCTGAAGAAAAGAAAGAAGCCAACAAAATTAGAGCAAAATCACAGCGATTTTGGCTCTCTCCATCACTAGCATTGTACAAAAAATCCTTCACGGGACCTTACTTGAAGTGTGTCCATCCCAGTAAGGTCGAGGCATTTTTGTTCAAAATACATGAAGGCATTTGCAGAAGCCACTAAGGAGGAAAATCGCTGGCCTACAGAGCAATTTCACAGGGATATTGGTGGTCGTACATGCAAGCAAATTCAAAAAAGTATGTCAAGAGATATGAGAAATGTCAGAAGTTCGCACACCAAATACATCAACCAGCCAGAGAGCTTCTACCATTGACCAGCCCGTGGCCCTTTACAATGTGGGGCCTAGATATAGTAGGACCACTCCCAACTATGCCTGGCAACAGAAAATTCTTTCTCCTGGCAATAAACTATTTCATGAAATGGGTGGAGGCAGAAGCACTCGCATCCATAAAGAAAAAAAGACGTTAAGAAGTTTGTCCAACAGAACATCATAACTCGATTCACCCAAGGCTTTAATATCCGACAACGACACTCAGTTTGATTGAAAAATCTTTAGGGGCTTTTGCAAAGAATACAAGATAGAATTCTACAACTCTACACCAGCGTACCCTCAAGCTAATGGCCAGGCTGAGGCTTCTAACAAAGTAGTCTTAGACGGTCTGAAGAAGATGTTGGAAAGAGCAAAAGGCAAGTGGGCTGAGGAACTTCCACATGTTTTATGGGCTTACTGTATTACACCTCGGCGGTCAACTGGTGAAACACCTTTTTCATTGGCCTATGGCATGGAGGCAGTAATCCCCCTAGAAGTGGGCTTCCCTACTATTAGAAGCGAAAATTTTGATCCAAACTCGAATAGAGAGGCCATAACCCTAGAACTTGACCTCGCAGAAGAAATAAGGAAAAGGGCATTGATGCACATTGCTTCATATCAACAAGAGTTGTCTAGAAAATACAACAAAACAGTACACCCAAGACAATTCAAGATTGGAGATTAGGTACTGCGCTAAGTAATGGGCAACACTTTGGTATCTGGAGATGGCAAGTTAGGATCTAACTGGGAAGGACCATACAAAGTGATTGGTTTAGCCGGAAAATAGGCATATCACTTAGAAGATATGGACAGCAAAGCTGCTCTCAAGCCATGTGACACGGCCAATCTCAAACTATTTTATTTTTAGCTTTTTCTTAAAATACTTGTAATTTTTCTTTTTGCAATAAAACAAGTAGTTTTTTTTTTCCAGTAAAATTATTTCCTTTGTAGAAGTTGTTCATAGTTATTGCCAACTGGGGGCAATAAAAAAGGTTGGCTGGTTTGACCAACACTTAGTTCTCTTCTTCAGCCGAGATAAAGATCTAGGCTCAAGAAGGTTGGCAGGTTTGACCAACACCTTTTGTTCTTCACCGAGATAAGGATCTAGGCTCAAGAAGGTTGGCAGGTTTGATCAACACTTAGTTCTCTTCTTCAACCGAGATAAGAATCTAGGCTCAAGAAGGTTGACAGGTTTGACCAACACCCTTTGTTCTTCAGCCAAGATAAGGATCTAGGCTCAAGAAGGTTGGCAGGTTTGCCCTGTACTTAGTTCTCTTCTTCAACCAAGATAAGGATCTAGGCTTAAGAAGGTTGACAGGTGTGGTTAGTTCGTTCTTCAGTCGAGATAAGAGTCTAGGCTCAAGAAAGTTGGCAGGTTTGACCAACACTATTTGTTCTTCAGCCAAGATAATTATCTCGGCCGAAAGAGATGGACAGGTTAAGGTTTAACCTGGCTAGATAGGTTGGCTATATGACACAATTTAAAATAGAAAAGTACATTGACCGAACAAAAAGATGAGAAAAATGAGAAGTTTCATTCATTGAAGTTTTTCATTCATTAGAAATTTAGTACAAGCGGAGGGGCTTGTAGCCTAGTCACATTTTTTGTTGAAAGTAAAAAACAAAAGAAAATCAGGCACATAGGTCGTCTAAGTCGGCGTCCAAATTAACCCGGGCTTCGCCACTCGGTAGGCCGATTTCTGCGGCTACCTCCTAGGCTAGGCCGATCACAAGCGCCCCCTCAACTGTACTTTGCACCAATTGGCTAAGCAGATCCACTCAAGCTGGCAGAGAAGGCTGGAGACCGAGGTCAGTGTTAGCAGGTAGGGCGTTAGCTAGTTCAGGGGATTCTTCCTCCTCCTCTCCCTTTTGGAGGAACTTCTGTTGGACTGCGTTAGCGTAGTTCGTCATGTAGCTTGGTATGAAGTGAGGGGGAGGGTTCAGAAAGATCTCAGTGTCTTGCCCCTGACCGAGCTTGATAGTCGCAGCCTTCCACCCGCATTTGAAGAAGATGTCTTTAGTAGCTTCACACTGCAAGATGTAGGTTGCCTCTCCTTCTTTAAAGCCTCGGTCTTCAGCATCTTCCATCTTCTTCCTTAGCTCGATGACCTTGGCATTCTTCTTTCTTTCCAACTTGGCCAGTTCACGTAAGTAGCGGTTCTTTTTCTCGGCCAGTGCCTTTTGCTTATCGACTTCCGCCGCGTTGACCGATTCGGTCAGCTGCGCGTTTTTGAATTCTAGCTCGACCATATTCAGCTTAGCATCCTTTAGTTCGGCTGACTTGGCATTTGCATTTTCCACGGCCGACTGTGTTGTCTTGCGGAGTTCAAGCACGCGCTTGTGGGCCACATGGTTTTTCTGCAAGGCCTACAGATAGAAAAGGTAGTGGTTAGGTTAAACCGAGTAAACAGATGGTCAAATATGAATACGAATAGAGGGGAGAAAACTTACAAGCACCATCGACTTGATCGCTGAGCAAATGGCCTTGAGCTTGGTTAGGTGGTCATGGTGTTCCATGTCTGGTGGCAGACAGACACTTTTGGAGAGGTTAAAAGCGAGCATATGGTCCTTGTCTGCAACCACTGAATCCGTGATGGATATAGCTCGGTTCTTGTAGGACATAGAGGGTACCCATTCAGAAAGGCTTGTTCGGCCCGAACGTGTATGTTCTGTGTTCGGCAAGATATGTTTAGATAGTGCGGTCTCCTCCTCATCCACCAAGTGTTGCGATTCGATTGATGAGGCGCGCGCACGTTTGCTCGGTCAGAATAATGTTGCCCTAGTAGTTGGTAGTGTAACAATGGTCTCGTGCAGTTGATTAAATGGGGCTTGTTCCGATTAGTTTTCAAAGAAGGGTTGATCGGTGATGAGAGCTCGCATGACCCTTCTTTTTGCCATTTCTTGCTTCTCAGTAAGGGGAATTAGATTGATTTGAGGAAGAGTGGGGTCCGATTCGGAGGAAGGTTACGCTGGTCTTCCTTTTACCGCTGTAATAGTAGGTTGGTTGCACATCGAGCAACTCGGTCCAATCACATTGTCGGTATCGTAGCCTGGCTCAGAGTGCGTCTTGATTCGCGTAGGCGTAAGTTGATTTCTGGTGGTTCAAATTTGCATAAAGAAGAAAGAACACAAAGGTTAGTACGGCAGCCATTTTGATAACGAAGAAGGTAAAATCGAGCTGTCCTTACCAGCTGTTCCCTTGCTCCAGTTGATGTTATTACCCGGTATCTGGGCTTCATGGTCTTCAAAGTTTCCAAACACCCAGAGAAAATCATCGTCGTTTAGGTCTTTATCAGGTGTGCTGTTGACGATTTTTTCTCGGCCCCTTCTTACTCTAAGGTCGTAAATCCAACCGTCATCATTTTGGCCAAGCGAGTACTGGTGAAGTAGCTTGGCCAATCTGAGGTTGAGGCCAAGACGATGATTTAGCTCAACTATTCCGTTTATAATCCTGTAAGTATTGGTGGATAATTGAGTGGGGTATAGTCTGGTTTGCCTAAGGAATTAGCAAATAAGTGGTTGGACTGGGAACTGAAGTCCCCCATCTACGATGGATATCACAGTAAATGCAACAAAACCAAATTTTCCCCATGGGGTGGTGTCCAGCTCAGCTAAAGAAAGATGGACATCGTCCAAAATGTGATAGTATCTTCGAAATTCGGCCATGGCTCTAGGGAAGTCCATTAAAAACCGGTATTTTCTCATTTAACTTCAAAACAAAACTGCTATGTTAAAATATTCACGGTGGCCTAGCTCGGCGCTGTTGTGGCTGTGGTTGGCTTGGTTGAGTAAAGCCGCCGGAGGGCAGAGTACAAGGGCGTGCCTGGCCAACCTTGTCAAGTTTGCAAAGTGGAAATAGAGGGGGGTTATGCCCAAGTGATAAACTGGGCTGAAAAAAGAAATTTTTTTAATCAAATTAAAGTCTAGCTCAACAAAAGGAAGGCACGTACTAGGCAGCGGATCGGTTCAAGTTTAAAAAAGGGGCTTCTGAGAACCGAGGCAAGTTCAGCTCGTTCCAAAAGCATTGACAGCGTTGTAGCTCGGTTTGGAGACTGTGGGATTTCTAGTCTGGTCAGAGACGGGCCTAAAGTCGTGGAACAGGTTCTTATTCCAGTCGTAGTTTTATTTTCGATCAAAAAACTGTTCTAGACTGGTCTTAGTCCTAGTGAGTGTGCTTTCAGGTTTGCGTATGAGTTTTTAAGGTTCTTGATGTTGGTTCAATCTTTAGTGTATATAAACACACATAACTATTGATAAATAGATATTCTTTAAAACAAAAGCATATCAATACAAAAGAAGAAAAAGGCATATGGGACTTACAAATTAAAAGTGTGAAGTCAAAATCTAATCGAAACAAGCTGCTGCGACTAGGATGAGCAAAACAAGCAATTTAGGTTATGGGATGGTAACTTGGCAGTAGAAGGTAGGATTTGGAGTTAAAAAATGCAAAAGGTTTTCCAAAGAGAAGATGAACAGTAAGCAATGGATGTTTTTAAGATGAAAAGGATAAATGTAAAATGAAGGTAAAAAGGCGAGACTGTTTAAATTTGGGAGTTATGTTTGACGGCTGTCGCAGCGGTTGTCACGACCCGCTCCCCGTACCTAAGGATTAAACATCGTGATGGCCAGTAACTGAAGTTACCTCCGGCCAATTCTTGAACAAATTAATAAACGCAAGCAGAAATAATATTTAAGTAAGGGTACCAAAATAATCATCGGAGCTTCTATTTTTATTACAAAATTTATTGACCAAAAAGGTCGATATTTACATAGAAAAATATCATGAAGTGTTGTGTGTGTCTATTCTGCAGCCCCGCGTCTAAGACTTTCCAAAAGCTATTTCTGAATTGCACTATTTCCTGAAAATTAGTAAACAGTTATAAGCACATGACAGAGTGAGAAATATTATGCCAAGAGTATAAGGGACACAAAATAACCATGGATAGTTATGTAACTAAAATATTTAAAATAACTTAGTCTGAACAAATAATCATTTAAGTAGCAAAATTGAGATTATATAAATAAATAACCATAACCACGGTATCGAACAGAACAGAACAGAACAAAGGTCACAGGAGTGACAGTCAGAACAGAGATCAATGGATTCATAACAATACAGAGGTATGGATTCAAGAGGTGGCTCCCATAATAGTGTAACACTTATCTCCGCACAGTACTTTGCTCCGCACAGAACAGAGGTCAATAGATCCATGACAACAAGGGCCACAAAGTGACCAAACAGAGGCCAATGGTTATTTAAGTCTCCCAAGGCGTGGGACTCCCGTGGTGATACTTACAAAACATAATTGTTTATAAGGTCATAGTCAAATATTCTTTTAAATTTAAACAAACATATCCATAGGTTTCATTTTAAACAAATAGAGTTCAAAAATTAATCCACGTAACTGAAATATTAATATTATTTATAATAATTTAGAAAACATAACTTGTATAAAATAAATTATGGTAAGTCAAAAAATACGTAAAATATATTATGGTGACTCAAGGTATAATATAATTCACCTTAATATTGATCCTTATTATTTTCTTCTTTTTTTACTACCTTCTCACGGATGTTCTTTCGCTTTCCTTTTCCTTTCTATTTCCTTTTCCTTTCTCCCTATACTCTTTACAACTCCACCCATCTCCCTTTATATATATACACAGCCTAGGGGCATTAATGGCCCGAATTGGATGATTCATTCTCCCTAATTCCTAGACAGCCCAGATGGCTGAGTTTAGTCGTCTAGCAAATACACAGTTGATTCTTGATAGATTTGTTATTATTATTATTATTAGATTTGTTATTATTATGAGATTTGTTATTAGTATTTATTTATTTATTATTTTTTAACTTTAATTTGAAACCAAATTAACATAAATAATTTTACATTAATTCTAATTAATAGAATAATTACACAATAACAATGTAAATTAAATTACACTTTGTCACATACACCCATAACATTCAATATTTTATTTTACTTTTACAGAATATTTAATTAAACATTTAGGGTTTTTATCATTTATAATTAAATAATACTAATATAAAATTTAAAGAACAACTTAAATTTTCGGGTTGTTACAGTGATAGGGGCAATCAGGAAGTGCCACGTGTCCCAGTAAGGACGTGGTGTCAGCAACGTGGGAAAACGGGTTGTATTACATCAAAGATAGGGCAACTGAGTGGGTTTTTTTAGCTCGACTAGCCGAAGTACTTCACTTTAAGTGTTAATTTAGCACGGCTTGAAGGTAATAATCCCAATCATGCTTCACAGATAGAATTAAAGAGCAATTGAGAGCGTAGTTTATATGCGTAAATTGGGCCGAGCTAGGTCCATTTGTTTTAGGTACTTGAGCCGAGCTAAGTAAAAACATCAGTTTGTGTGGGCATGCTTTTGGTGGAGCTGGGGGCTTGGAATAGCTCGGTCTTAAGGTTCAAGGACTGGAACAACTGGACTAGATGTGAATAATAGCTCGAATCGGGATATGATTTGTAGTGTAGCATACTGCAGTTTGTCTCGGTCAAATACCACTTTGGTACTATCCAGTGCAGAGCAGGGCTGTGGTACCTCGGTCGAGTGTGCTACCAAGCCGAGGTATGAGGTTTGAACCATCTCACTTGGTCAGCAGTGAGTAGGGTGTTATCATGATAGGCATTTATCCTTGTGAGTGTGATTCTTAGGAGGACTCTTATAAGGGGAATTGGAGTCCTACTAGGATTGTGCTAGGTGGAAATTACAAAAGCTCATAACAGGACCTATGTACAGGTATCACAATTTTTACTCTCAAATACACAGAGCTTTTGTCTATTGTCTATTGTCTATTGTCTATTGTCTATTGCTGACTTACGCATCGGAGAGGTTCCCGACACACACCAGCCGACTAGCTCATGTTTGTGTTTTCAGGTAGTAAAGCAACGACGTTTGGAGGAGTGCAAACATGATCAACAAGATTATACGAGAAGATTATTTCGTGCTCGAACATCGGTGGTGTCAATCAAAAACTTAAATGTCATATATCTTACAGAAAATTCACATTAATCATTACATCATCTATAGAGGAAAAAAATCAACAAATTAATTTAAATTATGAAATTATAAACAAAAATATTTCAATATACTGATACTATTGTTTAAACAAAAAGACATGATAATACACGAGCTTCTACAATTGACCACGACGATATTTCACATTTTGAAATTGTTGCATAATAAACTCATTATCAACACTATCAAATACATCTTTCTCAATATATGTAACCAAATAATCATTCAACCATTGATTTCCCATTCGGTTACGCAATTGATTCTTTATGAATTTCATTGCTGAAAAATGCTCTTTCAAGTGTTGTAGTCGCAATTGGTAAAAACAACGCCAATTTCACAAGCAAATAGACTGATGGATATACAATGTCTAAAAATTCAGATTCAATCAAAATTTCCTATAAATTTGTACAAAGCTAGAATAATTGATGCAAAAGTTTTTGGATGAACTAGACATCATTATTAACAACTTTGTTGAAGAAATCATTTCAAGATTTTGAGTATAAAATTGTTTAAAAATTCTTACAATATTCTGGTAAAGTTAAGAACCATATGATTAGACTAATTAAAATCTTCAATCATCTCTTTGATATTATAAATTACACATGCAAGTCTAAATCCAAGATTATATCATAATTTTATTACTATTAATATATGAATAACTTTCAAACATCTGATATATATATATATATATATGTATATAACACTAAATTAGCATGCAACTATAAACAAAACTCTATCAAAATTTTTAGTCTTATAGGCATTTGAATAAAGTGGGTGTTTGGGAAGTGGCTTTTTTTTTTATAGATTTTTTGGCTTTTTGACTATTTTAGTAGTCTATTTTAGTTTTTGTGTTTGGGAGGATGGGATGAATTTTTTAAGAGTTGTTGTATTGGAAAATGTGTTTGAAATGATGGTAGAATATAAATTGACCAAATTGCCCATACTGATATTTATAAATTACAGATGGTACATGTTCACGTGGCAGTATTAACACTGCCACCGTTGTCCTATGTTCCCTTGGGTGCAAACATTTGTTTGCAAAAAATTAATTAAAGTTGTTGTTAGTTTGACATGTAAACCAAAGTTAAAATTTTTATGTAATTGAAATTTTTATCTATTTTTTGCCAAAATTTTTAAAAATTTGTTTGCAAACATTTATTTTAATTTTTAAATATAAAAATTAATTAATTTTTTTTTTTGGTTTAGTGAATTTCGGGGAAAAAAAAATTTAAAATCACTTTCTATCTCCTACACATCAATCAATCACTTTTTTTTTCACACACATCTACTCAACTACAATAAAATTATTCCCAAAACTCCCATACTCTAAAACTATTTCCAAAATAACAACTACACAAACCAAAAAAATTTCTAAACTCTTTCCTCACAATTTATTTTCAAAATTTATCTCCCAAAACCAAACCAAACAAGGCCTAAGTTTTTATTCGAGAGGTATTGCACTCTTCTGTGAAACCCTCCAGTTAGACCCAAAGTTTAGGTGATACGATGAGAGATATGAGCATGTTTCCAAACAGATAAGAGCAGCAACGGGTAAAAATGTCCTTTTACCCAGATAATGCCATACAGTTGGACTGCAGCTCTAATACTCGGCTACAGCGCGACTTTTTGAATTTTTTTTTTGTTGGAGGCTAAAATAGCCTGCCAACCACATTCCTAAACACCACCAAAATCTGATTTTGAAGAAAAAGAATGAGAAGGTTTTGAGAGTTTTCTCACTTAGCAATGTGATTAAAATGAGGTAATAAAATGATAGAAAAATACTTTAGGCTCTGTTTGGTTGTATTCTCAAAATACATTTCCACCCGTCCATTCGCGCTTCACGTTTGGATACAATTTTCAAATCATAATTCCACTATACCATTCAAAATACATCTCCACTTTCTGTTTGGCAGCTTTCTTCTTCATTTCTCCATTGTGAAAAGCTTCCAACGGTACATTTTCATCCCGTGTTTTCCGTCTTTTTCATTTCTGAAAAGCCTTCCGTCTTCTTCATTTCTGAAAAGTTTCACGTGCAAAAAGAAATTTAAAACTGACCTTCACGAGTCGTCTTCCTGTGTTTGAAAGATCACAGACAATTCTTCCTCTATTTGAAAGATCACAGCTGACGATTAGTCATGGGTCATGTTCATCTCTGTGAACTGAGACCATTTTTTAAACCATGTCTGTGAACCCCCTTTCCATCCATACCAGCTCCCACAAATCAAGTGAGTTGCAGTTTGTAGTGTTCCCAATTTCTATCATTCTTTCATGTTTTGCCACTTCAACTGGGCTGGTCGGGGATCGAGCTGTCCAGTCAGCTCGTAGGGGTCAAGGGGGCAGCGTCCCTTGGCGGGTCCGAGGGCAACACCTTGGTGGGGTCGAGGGGTAGCACCCCCGAAGCAAAAATGCAAAATGCATTCGAAGTTGCTTGTCCTCTCGAGCGGCCGTTTATGCGCTCGAGCGGAGAATGTTTGCTTTCAGAAGTTTGACCTGTCTGCACAGGTACTAGGTTAGTGTATTTGACGCTCGAGTGGGGCTTTCCACGCTCGAGCGGACCATGTTATATAAGTTCGTGAATCTAATATTTCAGATCACTTTTTCAGTCCTCTCTCTCTTTAAAACTCTCTAGAATTCCAGATCGGGAGCTTCTCTCTCTAGAAGTCATCTTCTCTCTTTGATTTCTCCAAATCCATTAGGATTTAGACCTAAGTTCTTCACCAAAGTTAGTTATCATCTCGAGGGTTTCGTTGTGTGCAGTGAAGATCAAGTTTCGACACCGTTGATTTTGGGGGTTTCATCTCATTTCTTCTTCAAAACTTGAGGTAAGGATTTTCTTAGAATTATATATATGTTTTTGCAAGATCTATATGATTTTCGAAATCATCTTTCGATAGTTTTGAAAATTGATTGTTGATTCAAGAAGTTAAGCGATTTTAAAAGTGGGTTTGTCTCTTGTTCTTTTAAAATGATCTTATGGGTTTTGATCTTCGTTGATTGAAGAAAAGATGATTATGGAAAGTTTTCTTTTAAAAGATTTGAGTTGTATAGTTTTGGTGAGAAAACCTAGAATTTGAGGATTTTTTTTTAAGAGACTGAAAATCTATGAATGATATTGTTATATTTATTTTGTGTGTCAAAATAAATAGATCTTTGAAAATTTTCTTATTTATATTTATATTTATATAAATGATGAATTTCAAGGAATATGAGAATTATTGTTCATTTTGGAAAATTATTGTTCAAAACGTTGAAATAGTCTTGAAATAACTAATTGTTGAGGATACTTGAGAAGAAGGAATTGTGTTATTCCTTGGATGATGAATTGGAATACCAATATTTATATTCATCTTGTGTTATTGGCATATCAATTCATTTGATTACATTAAACTTTGAAAGTTGATTTGAAAATTTGCATTGAGAAAAGAATGTTGAGAAACAAGTTTTCATGAAATGGTTTTGGGGTAAATACGTTGATAAGTCTTGATAGGTGGTATAGATGATATTGAATAAGTTGGCCTGAGAGTCCGGGGTGAAAGACCAAAAACCCGCGCAGATAGGTGTCGAGCCTTCCGGTTAATACCGGTAAAAATGACAATTTGGTAGTACTTGTATAGTCTACTTGCAGACATCGACCTAGGGATTACCTATTTACCGCTCTTGAAATGAATTGTTAAGTTTTGAAGAATTGAAATTGCATGACATCATTGAGCATGATGGTTTTCAAAGATGAAGATGTGATTTTCTTTCAAAATGGCATAGCATGACATGTGCATTTCATCTCTTGAGGCTTGTATAAAATCTATATACTTTGTTAAGGATTTCCTACTGGGCTTTATGCTCACCCTACGACATTTTTGTGTAGGAAAAGATGTGGTGATGCCGCCTAACTAAAGGTGAGGAAATGTGTGTTGAGAGTACAAGACTCTCATTTTGCTGTGACTCTGTGTGTAAGTCAAGGGCTGTATGTGTGTGGATTTGAATAACCGTTTTGTATAACCAGGCTCAAGCTTTGGAAACTTGTAAACCCTTGGAGATATTTATTTGTTTATTTGCTTATTGTTGGATTAATGTATTGTTGCATGAAGAACTATTGTATCATGTAATGTAAGTTTGGAGATTTATATTTTGTTTTCCTTGAAAGAGCCATGATTGTTGTAATATCATTTGGGCTAGAAATTTGGAGTGTTACACAGTTTGTGCATTGTAGAAGATTCACTCTCCGGGCAACCAAACAACGACGAGACCGAAGTCAAATAAATCACAAATGTCTCTCAAAATTGTTTTTATAGCTCATTGATTTTCTGAAACATGCCCAAATTTGTTCCAAATTTATTTGTCTCAGGTCAAATTTGTCAAACCTATTCTCGAATCAAACGACTACCAAAGAAGCACACATCCACCCACTGTACCCACTCCATCACCGATGACAACTGTTTCACTCCTACTGATCTGGTACGTATATCCTTCAATCCATCTGCTATGTAATATGTGGTGAGAAGTTAAAATGGGTTCTAAAATGGGTTCTAATCTGTCTTGATCTGTCCAAACGGTGCTGAGCCAGTCAACTGCCAGGACAACTAGCCGATCGTCTCCTAGGTCATCTGATTGGTCGACCAGCTGGTCGACCGCCGTTCTTTTCCCCACCTCTAGCTCGACCTGCACTCACCCCCTTTCATGTTTCTCTTCTTCTGCTCTCCTTCTTCTGCTTATTTTTGGTTATTGTCTACTGTGTACACTTGTTTTACGAACTTTTTATATGCAATATTATCTAGTTTTTATTGTTGTATCTGTTTTGCCCAACACTATTTAAGAACTTCAATTAATCTGTTTTTCCCAACATTATTTAACAACTTTAATTGATTAATTTTTATTCGTACTGAAATATAATTGTAGTTGATTTTTGCATTGTTATTTTTTTATATCCATTTCAGATTAGTTTAGATATAAATTGTGTGTTGTTAGATGGATGGAAACAATTCAGATGACAATCAGGATACAAGAATGTGGAGTTCTAAAATTGAAATGAAGTTAATAAACATGTTGAGAGAAGAGGTACAAAAAAATCAAACAACATGTCGTAGTACTTTGTGGACAGTTAGGCATTGGAATCATTTTGCAACTCAGTTTCAAAATCTGTATGGATTTCGATACACACCAAAACAGGTGCAACAAAAATATCAGCAATTGAAAGCTGATTACCAAACTTTTAAGCTACTGCAGGCACAAACCGGTCTGGGATGGGATCTCATTGTAGGAATTGTTATTACACCCGATGAATTTTGGGATAAGGTTTTTCATTAACCTGTACCATTTTCAATTTTCTTTTTCTTTTTTTTTTTTGTAACATTTCATCACACATACAATATGCTTATTTTTAATAGTTTTCAATTGCTGTAGGCTACAAAAAATGTAAAAAAGTTTAGGACAAGGATTTGAGTATTTTCAAGAAATGACCGAAATTGTTGAGAATTGTTATGCCACAAGGGCCTTGTCCTGTGCATCCACACAAGAAGCCCCTAACTCTGATGAAGAAGATGAAATGCTTAATAAATTTTGGAGCCCTGGAGTTGGTGGGAGTAATGCTGCTGAAGCCATTCCTGTTGACTTATTCGGCGATGAATACATGGAACCAACGAAGGGCAAAAGTCACAAGAAGGGCCCTACAAATAACCAGACTGACAGTGGTCATTCTAAAAGGTCACGGTCAAGTGGCTTTAATGATGTCTACGCAGCTTTCAATACCTACGTACAGGCAAAAACGGAACATTCACGTGCACGATCAACTGACACAGAGGCTATAAGTGTAAGTGGTGATGACTATTCCCTTGGTGTATGTCAAGATGCCCTGCTAGAGCTTGGGGACATACCACTGGTCTAGTATGTTAGGGCACTGATACTATTCAAAGATAAGGAATGGCGAAGGTTTTTTATGCGTACTCCTGCCCATATGCGCCTAGCTATGATCCTAGTTTTGCAGTGAAGCGAGAAATTGTGTTTTGATCGAGTTTGCGGTTCTCTTTGTCGTTGTGCAAGATGATTTGATGATTCCTAATTTGTTTTTATTCATTTTTTTCACCCCATGATACGCTCTTTTTTATCTGTCTTTGTATGTTTATTTTTATTTTATTCTAACATTGTTTCTGTTTTACATTTACATGTCCTTTTATTCTTCTGCGTTCTTTCATGTCTGTTTTCTTATGATAAGATGACTAAATATTAATATGTTTTTTCTTTGCGTGTATATTTTCTTTTAGTTCGATAAATGACTAAGGCCGACTCAATGTAGCCACTGGTTAATTTCAGTTTCACCAATAATGGTAACAGTTAGCATATTGTTAAACATTATTTTATAATTATGCTTTTACAGTGATGTAGCTGAAACAATATGTCATTCGACACAGAAAACAATGCAATGGAGAGCTCATCAGAAGATGATGAGGTTATTAAAGATTTTATGGATTTTTTGATGGTTGCTTTTATGCATGACTATATGAATGCATCAAGTAGCAGACGACCGCAGCGAACTTATCTATTCAAAGGTGATGATTACATCTTCAGTTTATTAAATGGCCATCCAAAAACAATGATGGACATTATGCGAATGGATGCACAAACATTCATTTTATTGAAAGACACCTTACTTCAAAATGGTTTTGTCGAAACTGAACACATGCATATCCGTGTCGAGGAATCGCTTAGAATTTTTTTGTACACTTTTGCACAAAATGACCGGCGTATAAGCCGATAGATTTTAACACTCCACTGAAACTATTTGTTGGCACATCAAAATTATTATACAGGCACTGTGCAAGCTTACATCAACGGTTATCAAACCATGTAACCAAGACGAGATACCGGTAAAAATTTTAAATGACAGGAGGTTTTTTTCCTAGTTCAAGGTATTACATGTTTGTCCTGTAAGTTTTCAATAACAGTAATGAACAATATATTTTTTTAATGTTATAAAAGTAATATCCAAGTTTGTTTTGCTTTTCATATCAAACAAATATATTTCAAGTAGGATTGTGTCGCTGCTATCAATGGTACATTGGTAGATGCATGGGTCCCTGCCTCAAGACAAAATACATTCTGCAGTCGCAAATCTACGGTATCGCAAAATGTACTCGCAGATTGCGACTTCCACATGTTGTTCATATTTATTAATTCTGGATGAGAAGGTAGCACTCACGACAACGCTATTTTAGCTGACTCTATTACAAGAGCTGATCTACAGTTCCCACACCCACCCATGGTGAGTGTCACCAAATAACACATTGTACATTTTTAAAAAAGATTTTTGTGTACATATATTTGACAGAACAGTGCGTACAATATTTACATGTAGGCAAGTATTATTTAGTGGATGCTGGTTTCATGAACATGCCTGGGTTCCTTGCCCCATTTCATTTCCAACGCTATCACTTGCAAGAGTTTCATAGCCGTCACTATTCTGGACCCAAGGAATTGTTTAACTATAACGCCCTAAATTTCTAGCCCAAATGATAATACAATAATCATGGCTATTTTAAGGAAAACCGAATATAAATCTCAAAACTTACATTACATGATACAATAGTTCTTCATGTAACAATACATTAATCCAACAACAAGTAAATAAACAAATAAATACTCCCAAGGGATTACAAGTTTCCAAGGCTTGAGCCTAGTTACACAAAACAGTTATTCAAACCCACACATACACAGCCCTTAGCTTATACACAGAGTCACAGCTAGGGCTGTGCAAAATACCTTCCAATCCACTAAAACCGCATCGATTTGCATCAATCCGCACCACTCTAACCGCTAATCGCGGTTTAAACTTTTAAATTTATAATCCGCCAATCGAACCGCTCCACTCCGCTATAGTTAATACATATATATTTTTTAACTTCCAATGAAATATCAATGTAAAAATGAGTGTGAGGGAGATTTAAGATATGACATTTATTACAAATTAGTGGTTATATATATGAAACATATTATGTAAAATTACTTTGTGTTGTATATCTAAAAAATATTATACAAATTAGTGTTATATATTATGCAAATGTATGATAATTAGTTAGAATATTATTCAATCCGCCAATCTACCAAAAACCGCCCAAACCGCAATTTGTCAATCCGCTTACCCGCCATTCGGTTTGTAATTTTACTCTCAAACCGCCCGAACCGCACTACGCACACCTCTAGTCACAGCAAAATGAGAGTTTTGTACTCTCAACACACATTTCCTCGCCTTTAGTTAGGCGGCATCACCACATCTTTTCCTGCACAAAAATCCCGTAGGGTAAGCATAAAGCCTAGTAAAAAATCCTTAACAAAGTATATACATTTTATACAAGTCTCAAGAGATGAAATGCACATGCCATGCTATGCCCTTTTGAAAGAAAATCACATCTTCATCTTTGAAAACCATCATGCTCAATGATGTCATGCAATTTCAATTATTCAAAACTTAACAATTTATTTCAAGAGCGTAAATACGACTTTGGTAATCCCTAGGTTGGTGTCTGCAAGTAGACTATACAAGTACTACCAATTTGTCATTTTTACCGGTATTAACCGGAAGGCTCAACACCTATCCGCACGGGTTTTTGGTCTTTCACCCCAGACTCTCATGCCAACTTATTCAATATCATCTACACCACCTATCAAGGCTTACCAACGTATTTACTCCAAAACCATTCCATAAAAACTTGTTTCTCAACATTCTTTTCTCAATGCAAGTTTTCAAATCAACTTTCAAAGTTTAATCTAATCAATGAATTGATATGCCAATAACACAAGATGAATATAAATACTGGTATTCCAATTCATCATTCAAGGAATAACACAATTCCCTCTTCTCAAGTATCCTCAGCAATTAGTTATTTCAAGACTATTTCAACGTTTTGAACAATAATTTCCAAAACGAACAATAATTCTCATATTCCCTGAAATTCATCATTTATATAAATATAAATAAGAAAATTTTCCAAATATCCATTTATTTTGACACACAAAATAAATATAACAATATTATTCATGGATTTTCAGTCTCTTAAAAAAAATCTCCAAATTCTAGGTTTTCTCACCAAAACTATACAACTCAAATCTTTTGAAAGAAAACTTTCCAAAATCATCTTTTCTTCAATCAACGAAGATCAAAACCCATAAGATCATTTTAAAAGAACAAGAGACAAACCCACTTTCAAAATCGCTCAACTTCTTGAATCAACAATCAATTTCAAATCTATCGAAAGATGATTTCGAAAATCATATAGATCTTGCAAAAATATATATATAACTCTAAGAAAATCCCTAAATCAAGTTTTGAAGAAGAAATGAGATGAAACCCCAAAATTTACGGTGTCGAAACTCGATTTTCACCGCACACAACGAAGCCCTTAAGAAGTTACACAACTTTGATAAAGAACTTCGGTCTAACCCCCAACGGATCTTGAGAAATTAAGGTTTTGATCCAATTTGGCGTAGGGAAATGTAAAGACAAGGGAGAGGAAATGTTTTTAGAAAAAGAGAGATATACAAAAGTGATCTGAAATATCAGATTCACGAACTGATATAACATGGTCCGCTCGAGCATGGAAAGCCCCGCTCGATTGTCAATACACCTTCCCAGTACTTTTGTAGACATGTCAAACTTCTGGAACCAAACATTTTCCACTCGAGCGGATAAGCAACTTCGAATGCATTTTGCATTTTTGCTTCGGGCACGCTGCCCCTCGACCCCGCCAGGGCACTGCCCTCGGAACGGCCAAAAGGCGCTGCCCCCTGGACCCCCGCGAGCTGACCAGGCAACTTGATCCCCAACCTGCCCAGTCGAAGTGGCAAAACATGAAAGAAGGGTCGAAACCGGGATCGCTACATTAACCATCAACATTCGTCGTTACGCAATGTCATTAAAAGAACATTTGGTGTTCTAAATAAGCGCTTCCCAATATTGTGGTCCATGCCAAATTACAAGTTTACAAGACAAGGCTCTCTCGTGATTGCATGTTGTGTACTGCACAATTGGATCCATTTGTATGCAGATATGGACCCATTCTTCATGGAAGGTGATAATGAAATAATGGTAGAAGCGGCAGCAGACGAGTTTGTTGGAGACCAAGCTGACTATGTTGACATGTCACAACATAGGTTGACGTACCAATCGAACTTCAGGGATGCAATTGCTACTGTTATGTGGCAAAATCATGTTGGTCATAGGTTTTGTGATGTGAACAAATAATGTGAATTTGGTAGTGATGAATGGTTAAAAATGTATAATTATTTTATTATTTTCAATCATTAAGACACATTTATTAAATTAATCCCCCACTTTATTTTTAATTGTGAATTTAATGATATAATTTTACTTTTTGTAGGATAACTCACAGTGAGGATAAGGATTGGGCTAAATGGCAATTAAAGGAAAGGGAACCCAAATCAAATTCCTTCCCCAAACAATATAGTTACGTGGATGAAGAAACTTAATTGGATGAGTAATGCAATGTAATGCTGGAGAAAAATCTTATTGGTTGGATAATGCAAAGATGTATGAGGCAGAACTCTATTTGATGAATGAGTTCCAAAGGTAATTGGATGGTTGATGGTTGAATGATGCATGCATAAATTTTAGTTTATGGTGTTCTAATTTTCTTTGTTAAGGTTAGGAGTGAAACCTCAATATTTTCTTTATAAATATTTTATGATTCATTCATGGTTTCTAATATTAGATTATTTTAATTAATTGGTTTATTTATTTGGGAAAACTTTTTTATTTTGTATAATATCTTGTTCTATTGTAGACTCCAGGCACGATAGAAGCTTGATATTCCCTACGAATCAAATAACTAGATTTTTATAGTGTAATCAATCAGTGAAAGTAATTAATTTTTATATGAAATAATGGTTTTTATCTTCCGATTGAAAATACTTTTTGTGTATGTTTCAATTGAGTTATATAAATTGAATCTAAAATATTTTTAAAAAAGCATTGGTGGAGGATCCTCGATGCTTTAGCACCCTTTTTATAAACACCTAATTTTATCTTTTAATTAATTATGTTTAACCATTTCAAAAATCCAGAGTCATATTTTTCTTTACTTTATTTGAGTGGGGAGATGTATAATATGCACTTTAAAAAAAATGCATATGGTATGTCTTTCATAATTTTTGACAAAATTTTATAACTTAAATACAAAATGTCATAATTTGTTTACTACAAAAGTCATAACTTTTTTTGGACAAAAAAATTATAGCACAAATCACAAAGTGTTATAACATTACCACTGGTTAATTTTAGAGTGCACATCCTAAATTCATTATTCATAACTTTAATTATAAATATTATAACACACATCACAAAATAAAATTACAAAATATTATAACACACACATCATATTTGACATTTCATAAATAAAAAAAACAATTACAGTTGCACCAATACATGATACAATTTTGAAGATGATACTCTTACACCATGCTTCATAGCCCAATGGATAGTAATTAAGAAAACAAAATAACCACAACATGTGTCAACCATTTAATCGCTCATCGAAACAAGTTAAGCGTCATTGTCAGGTGGTGGTGGATGTGAAGGGAAGTAATGACTCAATGGTCAATCTGATTAATGCGGTTACTTGTCATTTCATCATATCTCCCAAAGTCTACACAAAACTCACCAAATTGTTGAATTAGTGAGTTTTGAGCGGCGGCAAATTCATTGAACTGATTACCCAATGTATTGACTTGATTAGCCATTTGTTGTTCCCGTTGTACGCACTGATTATACCGTTCTTGTTCCAGCGCCAAATAATCAATCCAATATTGGGGTTGTTGATTTGGTGTCATGGCATTGTCATTGGGGTCTTCTGGATCAGGTATTGGTTCATTTACAAAATTAATAGATCCTAGTAAGTTTTCAGCACCACCAGCTCAGGTTAGTGTATACTCTGAAATTGGTGAAGTGATTTTCACATCTACTTCACCTTCAATGCTGACATGATGCGCTTTGAAAATTTTGATTAGCAGAGCTCTAAAAGGTAGTGACCGGACACTGAGATTACCAAGATTTGCAACCACCATTTCCTTTAGTAATATGTAGCATAAATCTAATGTTTGTCTAACTTCAAAACAATATAACAAATAAACATTAAAAAATAGAACATCATCAAAATGTCCTTTTTTGGGAGCGACATTTTTGACTATCCATCGATGAAGAATACGAAGGTGGGGTTTCAAATGTTTTGCTTGTAAATTAGTGCCGGTAAATCAATTCTCATAAATTGTGGTATAAACCTCATTTATATCACCAACAATGTTAGCTAAGTCAGACTCAATCTGAAAATGACATTGCATATCCCCTAACTGAACTCCAATAATTTGTGACAAAGTGTGGGGTTTCAATGTAATTATTTTACCGTTGACATAAGTGGTCAGATTATACTGTTCAACTTTTCCCTTAGTAGGTCTCAAGTGAAGGTAAAATAAATAAAAAAGATAAGGATATACCTTTTGTGGTAAATTAGTTAAAGGTAACCATCCTATCGTCTCTAGTCTACCAAGCAACAGAAGATCATATTGAGAAGGTAGATTTACCCTTCTCTCGATAACAATTGGTCGGTTGGTAAAATTTGAATAAGCTTGTTCGTGATTGTATGTGAGAAAATCAATAGTTGGATAGGTCTGCTGTTGTTGTTGTTGACGTTGTGAAGGGTCAGAGGTTTTGCCACGTTTGGGTTTGGCTCTTTTTGTTCTCTGCATGTCTTATGAAGGTAAGCAAAATGACAACAAAAGTTAAGAAAAATGAATGAAAGATATATAGCAAAATGTATGAAAATGGTGTACAAAAGGCAAGCAATAGTTAGCCAAACTGAGCCTCAGGTGCTGGAAGCTGGGAGTGAAGTCGGTTGACCGACCAGATGACCCACCGGTTGACTGGCCGGATGACCCATTGGTTGACCTTCGCGTTGACCTGTTTGCTGAAATATTCGGCTTTCTACAACTTAGCTTTGAAATTGTGAAGCTCTGGTTTAAACTAACCTCTTATGAAAGCACTTCGTCTCTTCTTTTACACGGATATGAATTGTAAATATCTTCATTGAAATTTTGAAATTAATTGGTTGTCAAATTAATTGAGGTAGCAGGTGGAGGAGGTGGTCGTATGGTGAAGAAGTTGCTGAAGTTGTTGGAATGATGATGGTGAAGATGGTGTAGTTAAAAAAATGAAGTTGATGACTTATATAAAGCCTCAGTGAAAGAAATGGTCAAAAACAATTTGTAGCTATAATTGCCTTTTTTATTTTTCTTTTTCTTTTATCAAATACTGACCAACTGACACTTTGTGGTTGAGTTTTGCCTCTTTTTTCTTTTCTTTTCTTTTATCGAATAGTGATCAACTGACAACCAACAAAGGAGTGATGGGTCTTCTGCATGAGTGAAATTACGATGTTGCCCTTTTTATTATTTGCTTACATACCAATTTCACATTCTATGAAAGAGAGGAAATTTAGTCATTTCAAAGTCAAATACATCAATCAATAGCCCCAATAATATGAGCTTCACGAGTGAGGTAGGTGTGAGGGACAATAATGAAGCTGATGAAAACGGTACAAGATAACGGATTTTTCATTAAATTGATAAAATTTAACAAATGAAAAAACGTTGATAATGTTTGGTAACGTTTATATTTTGGTTTGTATTTAAAAAAATTTAATAAATTGGTTTTTGTTAATTTTTATAGAAATGTAATCCCCAAACGTGTTTGGTTTGAACAAAATGTTTGAAAAATATTAGAAACGTATAGAAGAAAATATGTTTATTCACGCCTAAAAAAATTAATTGAAAAAAATAATTGACCTAAAAATTAATTTAAAAAAATATTATTTGAAAAAAAATTATTTGAAAAAAATTAATTGAAAAAAAAATAATTCATCTTTTTAATTGAATTTTAAAAATAATTTGGTTTTGACTATTGATGAAAAATTTCAATCGAGTTTTGAGTTGTGTGTTTGATTATCAATTGAGGCTGCAAACGAACCGAGCCGAGCCGAGCTTTCCTAAGCTCAAGCTCGGCTCGTTTACTTATCAAGCTCGTTTATTGAGCTTGAGCTCGAGCTTGGCTCGATAAGGAACTGGGCTCGAGCTCGGCCCGGCTCGGTGTAGACACCCCATTTTTTACCAACCTTAAGACTTAGACGTCATCAATTGAGCGCTCAGTGATAGTGCATGTTGCGCTCGTTTCGAGGTTTCGAAGTCTTGGCTGAAAGCCTTGCCTCCGGGCCTCTGAACTCTTTGTACTATGGCTCGATTTGTGGAGCGAATCTTGTTTTCTCTTCCCAGAGGGAAGGAGAGGTCTTGTAGACCATCTATTTGTGGTCGTAGACCACTTTTTGTGGTCGTAGGCCACTTTTCCCGTTTGGAGACTAGTTTCTGGTTTTTGGAGCCTTCGGCCGCGCGCCTTGTCTCGGGACCGCTTAACGTTCTCCGTTTGGCGTGGTTTTTGAACCATGCCTTGTTGCCTCTGCCTAGAGGAACACTGTGGTTCGGGAGACCACTTTTGTGGTCGTATACCACTTTTGATGCCAGTAGACTAGTTTTCAAGGCTTTCAGCCGCGTGCTTTGCCTCTCGATCTCTTATATTGCATCCGTTTTGGTTTGTTTTTGGTTTAAACCTTGTTTTCCTTGTTTGGAAGATGGTACAATGGTGGGAGACAAGTTTTTTCCCTTGGAGACCACTTTTCCTCATGCCAGCCAGTTTTCTGGTCGGATAACTGGCTTTCTTGGTCTTTGGGCCACCCTTTTTGGTCGGCCACCACACCACTTGATTTTTTTCAATGTGTAGACTTCTCCCACCTATGGCCGACCAATTTTTGTTTTGGGAGACCACTTGAAGTGGTTGGCCGACCACTTTAAGTAGCTGGCTGACTACTTCAAGTGGTTAGCTGCTTTTTGTCACATTTTTAGAGATATTTTCCTCCAGCTGCCAGCTGGAGGGCACTGAAGTCATCATCCATACACGTGTATGGAGGGATGGCCTTGAGCCTTAGCTTCTTGAAGAAGCTTTAGCTTTTGTTCTCTATAAGAGGGAGGCTCCTCCTCCTCCCTCTAGGTTCAGAAAATTGGAGCTTGAGTGATACATATAATCTATATCTATACTTCTTCATTTTGCTCTTGTTTTGTGCCTTAAAGTGTTATTTTGTCTCACTTTTACACAGAAACACACACTCAAACACCATCCTTTTGTTGCTGAGGTGCTTAGGAGCTAGTTTTGGTGTTATTGGGTTGGTTTGAGCTTGAAAAACCTGCTGGAGTTGTAGCTTTAAAGGTGGTCTTCAAGGGTGAGTTTCTAACCCTTAAATCCCCCATTTTTGCTTAAACTTTTGGACCCTTTTGCATGCTGTTTTAAGACTAACTTCCTACTGCAAAAAGTTCTGAATTTTGGTACTTAATCTTTGTTTAAGGTCACTTTTGTATTTGGGGTTGTTTAGCCCCTCTTAGGCCTTGTTTGGCCTTGCTTTTATGCCTTCGTTTTGAGCTTTGGGACCATCTTGTTTTGACCTTTCTACCACTGAAATTCAGAGGATTTTCAGTGGTGGAAAGGTGGTTTTGAAGTCCTAAATAGAAAAGGGTCATCCCCTCTCCTTGTGTCTTCAATACTTGTCTTGAATGCCTCATGTGTGAGCATGTTTGTTAAGTTTATGTTGGCCATATCTTAGCTTGTATTTGGGCTTATTTTGCTGAGGCATACCACTTTTTTTGCTTGATTTTGTCACTCCATGCATGGTTTATACACTTGTAGTGTAAATCACACAAACTAGTCTTGTATGCTTCATGAAGTAGCATGTCATTCTAGCTTCATTTGAGTCCATCTCAGCATGTTTTTTGTGGTATTTTGCCATGTCATACCTCTGTTAGGGTTTGGTTTGGTCACCTCTTACATGCTTCATGTACTTGTAGTGCAATTCCATGAAATAGCCTAACATGCATCATGCTTTGACATGTCATTCTAGCATGCTTTTGGCTTAACTTCAAGAAGCTTTTGTCCATGTTTTAGCATGCTCTAGCTCTGATTTTGGTTTTTTTGGTCATGCATGCCATACTTTGTATAGTTATGGTGCATTTTAGCTTGTTAGCTCTGTACATCGGGTCCACTAGCATGCATTGCTTAGCCTATTTGAATGATTTGACATCATTTTATATGTGATTTCAGTCCATGTTTCATGGTCATGCACTTTCATTTATCATCCATTCAATGCGTTGGAGGGTTTGCCCCTTTATGCCTTAACAAGAACCATTGCGTATGTCTTCATGCCTAAGCTTGCGAGCTATCATTTCAGTGTTTATTTTGGGTTATTTTGCCATGATATAACTCTAATTTTCGTTGGTTAAGTCATCCCATGCTTGGTCTTAATAGGTGTAGTGTAATCCACCTTATTTGCCCTGTATGCATCATGCCTTATGCTTTTCATGCTAGCTTGTTTTGGCTTCCTTCCATACATGTTTTAGTATCATTTTGATATGTTCTAGGACTGTTTTGGGTTGCCTTAATCACATGCTTCCTATTTTGCATAGTTGTAGTACAAGTGCTCTTGCTAGCCTCAAGCTTTGAGCACCGTAGCATGCTTCATTTGCATCATATATATGATTTAGCATCACTTAACATGACATTTCAGAGCATTTAGCACTGCCATGTTCCTACTTCATTCACTCTTTAAGTGCCTTTGAGTGTTGAGCATTGTTGCCTTATTTATGGCTTAGTATGTATACTTGTATGCCTAGGTCTTTGAGCCTCTATCTCAGCATGTTTAGGTCTTTGTTTTGACCTATTTCAGCTCTGTCCATGATTGGTTCATGCATTTGTGCCATGTATTGCATGCCTCCTTTGTAGTCCTCTTTACTAGCTTTAATGCTTAAGGACCTTTGCATGCTATGCTTGTTTTGTTTGAATGATTTGACATCATTTCATACCTTATTTCAGTGCATATGGTGTTTTCATACTTATATGTTTTTCATTCTTTGAGCCTTCTCGAGGGTTGTGCTCTTAGGCCTACTTGTATGGCCAATGCATTGTGCATGCATGCTTTGTATTTTGTGCCTTTATTTTGGTGTTATGGCCTCTGTTTTGGGCGCGGCTGAGGTCTGCCCATCTTAGTTTAAGTCCATTGAGCATGTTTGATTGCATGTTGTTTGCATGCTTACATTACATCGCATTGTGTATGCCATGTTCATCGCATTGTGTATGCCATATATATTGCATTGAGTATGCCATGTTACATCGTGTGGGGGCCGAATAATGGGGGTTGTAAATAAGCCGAATGAACGAACCAGGAAAGCGGGAACATAAATATAGTGTTCGGCTTTCCCCACGTATTCGGCCTCCTACCCTATTCAGTCGAAAGGCCGGTTGGGTGAGAGATCGAATACCGAATTGAAGATGGACCCAATTCGGAGGCCCAAGAAAGAAAAGATATAAATAAAAGAACATCAGTCAAAGAGAGGGATAGGAGAACCAATATATTTAACTTAGAATACAAGTAATCTTGAGGGTGGAGACTGACTTGTCCGTCGGAGTGCTAATTCCAGCACCCCTGACCGGAGTGTTTACCCCTTTTCAGGTGGCTAGCAGTGGATCACGAGCGTCCCTCAGGATCTGAAGAGTATTTCTAAACCACTTCTCCACAACTGGTGCCGTCTGTGGGAATACTCAAACACATCCATGGCGGGCGTAACGGAAGACCCTCCGCTAGTCACTAATGAAACCACGCAGAGAGACGACCTCACTCCGACAAACATGCTTAGACCGGAGACTATCCCCGTAAGACGCGCTTTGAACTTCACCTCACCCTCGACTCCAGAGCATGAAGCAATGCAAGCGATCATGGAACAAGCAAAACAAAACAAACAAAAGTTGGAGAACATGATCGCAGAGAACGAACGTCTCCATCAGGATTTGACCTTGGAGGTGGCGAAGTCCAAACAAGCTGCACACCAAGGCCCGGAACAACCTGTGAGGACAGGTGGTCGACGATCTCGAGCCCGACAACAAGACACTGATAGCAACTCCGACTCATTATCCTCGGCACCCAAGAAGAAGGGATGATCTGAAACTTCCAGTTCTTCTGAAGAGAGTCCCCATATAAGGCAAACACGAATTCTGAAGCAAAAAAAAAATAGTTCGGATGAAGTTCAACACAATCCTTTTGTACGACGGATTGCCAAGGCAGTGCTACTCAAGAAATTCAAGGCACCGTCATTCACCCTGTGTGACGGAAAATCAGACCCCACCAAAGCAATCACCTCAACACAGGATTCATCCCCGCTCGGCATGATTCACATGATATACAGCCTTCCAATGACATCTACGGTGCATACGATTCAGTCGAATCCCGGCCATCAAAATTAACTCACTCCGGCTAAATGGCCCCATGAAGCCGCTGCCATTACTTTTGATGATTTAGATTTAGCCGAAGTGGCACTGCCCCTCATTGATCCCTTAGTAATTGAGTTACACGTAAACCGATTCACAGTTGAGCACGTACTCATTGATCCGGGGAGCACATCGGAGGTCATGTACTACAAGACATTCACCAAACTCGGCTTCTCCGAATCAGTTCTCTCTTCGACTCCATATCCACTATTCGGCTTCAACGCTAATCCAGAGTACGCATTGGGGAAAATCACGCTGCCTGTTCGAGCGGGCTCCCGAACAGTGGATGTAGAATTCTTGGTCGCCAAACTGCTATCACCGTACAATCTCATTATGGGATGAACTTGGTTGCATACCATGCAAGCCGTGCCAAGTTCGTATCATCAGCTGCTTCGCTTCCCGTCGGAACGCGGCATTAAGCAAATCCGCGGCTTTTAGAAATTAGCTCAAGCGTGTTATCTTCTCGCTGGAAAAATGACAAAGGAGTTGCAAGTAAATTCCATTGAAATGCCAGATCGAGAGAGCCTCGACGATGTTGGGCGGCTTCCAAATGAAAAGGCCACGGAAGATCTAGACCGCGTTGAAATTAACGGAAACCTCGAGAAGTACTTCATGGTCGGAGCCTCCTTGAGTTAGGCCGACAGACAGCAGCTAATCTCCTTACTCAGCAACCTTGACGTCTTTGCGTGGAATCCATACGAGATGCCAGGTATAGACCCCTCCGTTTCAAAGCACCGCTTGAATGTTGACCCTAAGTGCAAGCCAATCATTCAGAAAAGTCGACGGTCGGCCGCAGAGCACACTGCTGGCGTTGTTGAGGAGGTTGACAAGCTACTTGACGCGGGGGCAATCAGGGAAGTGACCTACCCTACATGGCTCTCTAATACAATGGTTGTGAAGAAGAAGAATGAGACTTGGCGAGTGTGCGTCGATTTCACGGACCTAAACAAAGCATGGCCCAAGGATTGTTTTTCCCTACCCAGAATTGATCAACTCATAGATGCGACGGCACGCCATCAACGTATGAGCTTCCTCGATGCTTATAGAGGCTACCACCAGATCGCCAAGCATCCTGAGGACCAAGAAAAAACTGCATTCCTCACCCCAAGAGAAACCTACTGCTATAAGGTTATGCCTTTTGGGCTGAAGAATGTAGGACCAACTTACCAAAGACTGGTCACGACTATATTCAAGGAGCAACTCGGCCGCACTATGAAAGTGTACATTGATGACATGGTAGTCAAGTCCAGAAAAGAGCAAACCCATCTAGCCGATCTAGAAGAAACGTTCGGCATCTTACGCAAATACAAAATGAAGCTGAATGCTTCCAAATGTGCGTTTGGGATCGGCTCCGACAAGTTCTTGGGTTACATTGTCAACCATCGGGGAATCGAGGCCAACCCGAGGCAAATCACAGCAATCTTGGAACTCAGCTCCCCTCGTTCGGTAAAAGAGGTTCAAAAGTTGATGGGGATGGCCGCCGCACTCAATAGGTTCATTAGTCGGTCTACAGATCGCTGCCGACAATTCTTCCATACACTACGGCAGGGTAAGGCTTTTGAATGGTCCGCTGAATGTGAAGCCACTTTCAACAGCCTCAAGACTTACCTCCGCTCAGTACCACTCTTGACAACACCTGCTGCTAGTGACCCACTCATTTTGTATCTGGCAGTATCTGACAGGGCCGTTAGCGCCGTATTGATAAAGGAAGAGGGGGGAGCAACGACTAGTGTATTATGTGAGCAAGGCAATGGTTGACGCTGAAACACGCTACCTACTGCTGGAAAAACTCATCCTAGCCCTAGTCATGGTGGCAAGAAAACTGATGCATTACTTCCAAGGACATAGCATTGGGGTGCTAACAAATTATCCCCTCCGATCAGTGTTACGAAGTGCAGAAGCATCAGGACGTGTTTCAAAGTGGGCTCTTGAACTCGGCCAGTACGACATTCAGTTTCTACCTAGAACCTCAATCAAGGGCCAGGTGCTAGCCGACTTTGTTGTCGAATTCACTGGGAGTCTTGCTGATTTCAAGTTCGATGATGGCATTCGACCAGAGCTGAACTGGAGAATTTATGTTAGGGACATCTGGCAGTTATACTGTGATGAATCATCCAATCAGTGGGGCAGCGGAGCTGGAGTTGTGATCATGGCTCCCGATGGTACAATAATTGAGCAGGCCGTCAAGCTTGGCTTCGAAGCGTCAAATAACGAAGCCTCCAACAAATCCATCTTGGACGGCATCAAGAAAAGGCAGGAGAAAGCCAAAGGCAAATGGGTCGAAGAATTGCCAAGTGTGTTGTGGGCTCATCGAACTACACCGAGGCGATCCACTGGGGAAACGCCCTTTGCTCTATGCTTTGGAACACAGGCAATCATACCTCTGGAAATCGGCCTCCCAACCTTGAAATCGAAAGTTTTTGATTTAGGCCGAAACAACATGATGTTTGCCTTGGATTTAGTTCTGATTGAAGAACGAAGAGACCGTGCCATTGCATCCGTGGTGCGGTATCAACAGCAACTTGCTAAGTCATATAATCAACGTGTTCAGCCTTGCCGCTACACACCAAGAGAGTTGGTCCTGAAGAAGGTACTTCCAGCTGCCAAGAAACCGGCAGATTCGGAGCCCCATCGGCGCATGACGTCTTTTGGCCGATTAAGCCTCTGGATTCAGAGCGCCCTTCATGGATATCACGATTGGCCAATTAAAGTCTCCGGATTCGGAGCCCCATCGGTGCATGACGTCTTTGGGCCGAAAAAGCCTCCAGATTCGCCTCCGGATTCGGAACGCCCTCCGTGGATATCACAATTGGCCAATTAAAGTCTCCGAATTCGGAGCCCCATCTGCGCATGACGTCTTTGGGCCGATTAAGCCTCCGGATTCAGAGCATCCTTCGTGGATATCACGATTGGCCAATTAGCCTCCGGATTCGGAGCGCCCTTCGTGGATATCACGATTGACCAATTAGTCTCTGGATTCGCAGCCCCATCGGCACATGACGTCTTTAGGCCGAAAAAGCCTCCAGATTCGGAGCACCCTTCGTGGATATCACGATTGGCCAATTAAAGTCTCCGGATTTGGAACCCCATCGCGCATGACGTCTTTGGGCCGAAAAAGCCTCTGGATTCGGAGCGCCCTTCGTGGATATCACGATTAGCCAATTAGTCTCCGGATTCGGAGCCCCATCGGCGCATGACGTCTTTGGGCTAAAAAAGCCTCCGGATTCGGAGCGCCCTTCGTGGATATCACGATTGGCCAATTAGTCTCCGAATTTGGAGCCCCGTCGGCGCATGATCTCTTTGGGTCGATTAAGCCTCCGGATTCGGAGCGCCCTTCGTGGATATCACGATTGGCCAAAAAGTCTCCGGATTCGGAGCCCCATCGGCGCATGACGTCTTTGGGCCGATTTTCGTGGATATCACGATTGGCCAAATAAGTCTCCGGATTCTTAGCGCCCTTCGTGGATACGTTGGAGATCTCTGGAGCCAAATAAATACTTTACGAACGATTGGCCAAGTAAAGATTAGCCAATTAATGTCTGTTTACAGTTGCACTATGAAACGCAAAACTTGCAAATACGTGACGAATAAAAATTACAATAAAACACAAGATCACAATAAAATTACATAGATTTCAATCAATGTACTATTATTCAAAATCACAATAAAAACAGATGATGTACTTTTATTCACTCAGTCGAAAATTACATAAGATTTCGCATTACAATGTCTACTCCTACGCGGCTTCTCCCTCATCATCACTCTTTTCGACTTCAAAAGCAGAGAAGGAAAAATGATCACGTTGGTACCACAGTAATGCCGAATCAACACCCCCTGCTCGAAGAGCCTCCGCGGCCTGAAGTGCCTTAATACAACTGTGCCTAAAGCCGCGGTTCTCTCATCGGCAGACCTCTTCTTCAAGTTTCTCCTTGGTTTTCTTGACCCTAATCTTCTAGCCCACATGAAAGCCTTGTTCATACCCCATGGCCCTTGCATTTTCCACGACAAACATGCTTACCGTTTCCCTATCGGCTATCGCGTGACTTAATAGCCGTTGGGTCACTCTTTCGTCCACGACCGGATTAGAGTGACCTGCCACGCAAGACTCCACAGTTTGAGCCTTCTTAAGTTCCCTGAGCTCACGCTCGACCTTTTCCGCGCGAACCTCCAAACTACTTATTCGTTCCTACTTCTTCTCTATTTCTCGTCGCGCGGCGCGCAGACGCATGCCTACCTCATAAGCGGTGTACAGCCCCTTCACCGCACCATAGATGCCTTCTCGAAATACATCGAAATCTTGTCGACCAACAATCGACTGCTGGACCTCCGGTGGAAAGATCTGTTGAGCGAACTCGACTGCAACCCCTGGATCTTTAATAATGGAATCCGCCTCCATCATTGGTTTATTTCCCACGAAAACTGTAAAACTCAACGGTCGTGGCGTCGCATCAGGCTCGTTTCTCGGTCGCGGCCGCGGAGAGCTTTCCCATTGCTGTTTCTCCTTTCGGGGTGATCTGCTTTGACGACTGGGAGGCTAACGCCTTTCCCGTTCTTTGGATGCCCTTCCTTCCATGCGCATAGGCTCGCTATTATGATTCATTGCAACGTCTAACTCAGTCAATGTTCGCCCTTCTCATCTGCTATTAAAGAGCAACCTGTTTGACATTCGCACTTGTCCTGGGCTAGTTTAAATCAAATCTGAATAAAAATAAGTGGAATTACTGGCGCAAACTCACCCCATTTATTCTTAATGTATGCAGCGACCCCAAGGCGACGCCATTAATTCCAAACGCCAACAGGTCAGATGCCGATCGGATCATTCTACGAACTAGACCCATTCGGCTCATGAAGCTCGTGCATTGGCTGGGCAAGGGCAGATTTGTTAATCTGATCGGCCAAGTATATAGGCCCAATACCGATCAATCTGTGCCTCAACCAATCCATAGATTAGTCCCATTCGGCTCATGAAGCTCGTGCACTGGCTGGGGCAAGAGCAAATTTATAAATCTAATCGGCCAAGTATATAGGCCCAATGCCGATCAATTTGTGCTTCAGCCAATCCACAGACTAGACCCATTCGGCTCATGAAGCTCGTGCATTGGCAGAGCAAGGGCAGATTTATAAATCTGATCGGCAAAGTATATAGGCTTAATGCCGATCAATCTGTGCCTCAACCAATCCACGAACTAGACCCATTCGGCTCATGAAGCTTGTGCATTGGCTGGGCAAGGGCAGATTTGTTAATATGATCGGACAATTATCTAGGCCTGATGCCGATCGATGCGTGCCACACCCAGTCCATGAACTACAAGCACTCGGCTTTTCGGAGTTAAAATCGCCTAATTATCTACATGAACGTTTTATCCAAAATAACAAAACACTATATCATTCATCAACAACACAATTTAGCACGACTAACAGCAAAGTACAAAAGGAATTTTCATTAAGTAAATTGGGCACAAATTGTAGCCATTTTACATATGAAAACTACTAAACAAAACGCTACGAGTTCGCATACAAATGCCTAGCAAAAACAAAAAGAAAAAACATCTGAAATGAAAATGACTGTAGCAATACCAAACGTAAAGCTGTAAAATACAGTTGAAATCTTAAAACAAAAACAGGTCTCGCCCAAATCAGTCCTCGGAGTAAGACTCCAGCGGCTCAACATCCACTTGCTCGTGTGGAATTGGCATAACCAATGTCACATTAGCAGCAGCAAGGGCTTTGAGCCAGCCATGTTTGAATCCCCGATTCTCAAATTTAGGGACTTCTTCCACGTAACTTTTGAGGGCAGCGCCTTCCCCGGCCTTATACGCCTTTGAAGCTTCAGCGTCGGCTACCTCCTTCCTTGCCTTTGATTCCGCCAAGTCCGCCTCAAGTTTGGCGATTGCCTCTTGGGCTAACTTGAGTGAAGCTTCGCTCGTGTCCGCCCTTTGCTCGGCAGCCAATCTAAGTTGGTCCGCATTTCTGGCCCTCTCCAGCTCGGCCTCGGCCCTGGCAGCTTTTATTTTCGCCCTCAGGGCCTCAAACTCGGCACGGTTCCTTTGGCCCTCGACCTCGGTTTGTAGACAGCCAATTCATTCGTTGGCGTCTCGATGGCGGTAGCCTAACTCGGCTATCCTTCCGACCATCGGCAAAATAGGAGTAGGAGGTTAAATCCAAACACATATACATAGAAAAGACAAGTTCAAGATCTTTACCAGAAGAGCCGATTGAGCGGCTAATGCTACCGCTACGACGTCTGGCTCCGAGTGGAAAGGGGCCTTGTCGGACGGTAATGAGATTGATGAGGCCAGGCTGAGCACAACGACTGGGTCTTTTATAGCTGATGCGTCAGAGGAGATCGGCATGTTTCTTACCTTTGGTTGAATCACAAAAGACACAACTGTATCCGACTTCTCTAAATGCGGCCTCTTGTCGGCAGGTTCTTCTCCAGACCCGGCCTCAACCTCGACAGGATGCTTCTCCGACCGTCGTTCAGCCTGGTCATTTGCTGGCACGATCGGTTCCAACTCGGCATCTTATCTTTGAATCGTCTCCTCCGTAACAGGCGGGGGCGGCTCAACATCTGCGACAAGCGCCACTTCAGATCGATTTGCCTCGGAACGAATGGCCTCCGCTTTCCGTCGCGCGGCCATTCGTTCGACGTTGGCCTTTTTGGCGAGCTTTATAAGTGACAAATCGGCCATATCTTCAGGGAACGTACCGGGAAAATCCTCTAATCCGTTAAAGACGTCATCGTAATCTTCCCCTCGAACTGATGTGGACGAAGGGTCGACAAAATTGAGGCCGGCTTCTTGAAACGCTAGCCTTAAAGCTTCGTCTACTTCGGCTTAGGACTGTCCTAATTCGTCGGCGACCTCTTCTACGTGTTCCGAGTCGGATCCTTTAAAGCTGATTTGGCGCAAGTTTCTAAAGTTGGTCAAAATGAGAGCCGTTAGAAACTCTTCGCCCCTTGGAATCGGGATATTTTCTGCTGCTGAGAAAGTCAAGTAAGTCGGCTCGTATTGAAGCAGAATATGGGCTGTCCTCCCTTGTTTCTGAAGGCTCGAATGGCCGAAGTATTTCAAAGCAACTTTTATCTCTGAAAGAACGGCGTCGTCGGTTAAGGTCAAAACTTTCTTTAAATCGTTTCCTGCACAAGCAAAACCATTAGGTCTCGAAAGTGAAGCCTTACAAATGTAACAAAAGGAAAAATAAACACAGCAGGCTATACGGCCACCTGGTTTGCCCCTTCGCCTAGGAATAGGATCGAGGCGATCCTCGCCTTCGCCGAATTCCCAGTTGCCTTGGACAACAACCATAACATCATCGACTCGCTTCCTAGAGTTGGAAAGCATAGTCACTCATTGATGGTCGGTGTCCTTGGCCCTAAGGAAATAACGACCATGCTGACCGGAAAACTTGGCCAAGGCATAGCAATGCCGAATAGCAAGAATACCAAGGTTGATCCTAAGACGACGGTTTAGCGCTACAACCCCCATAATGACTCTAAAGAAATTGACATTGGGTTGGGAAGGAATTAGACCCCAATGATAGAGCATGGCCCTAAGGAGTGGGTGAAGGGGGAATCAGACTCCACCCTCTGTGATTGATAGCAGAGGAAAGACGATCGTGGATTCGTCAGCCCTCTCCATATTGAGGGTGCCATCTGTCACCAGAGACAGACGGACGTCATCAGGAATAAAAAAATGGCGTCGGAAGCCAGAAATTCGATCCAAAGAGAGGAGATCTTTCAAATGTTTTGCCATTTTCTTCAGTTTATAGATATATTCTAAACTAAAAACAAACCAGGAAAAAGGATTTAGAGCAAAGAGAGAGAAAACTTACAAGAGACGAAGAAGATTGTGAAACAAAGGAAGTTGCGAAAATAGTTTGAAAAGGAGACCAGGAACAAATATCTGAAAGTGTATGTATTTGAAAGGACGTCCAAATTTTAAATCATAATAAATAGAAGTGTACGAATGGGCAGGAAATTGAAATGATAACCGAGAAGCATATGCTCAGACATCTGCATTGGAATGAGGTCAGCCGCCGAATTTCGGCCTTGACTTTTCGAGTTCGAAACCAAACACTCCAACCAACTGTTGTTAGTGGGGTGTTTGAGAGGCAATTGTGGGGGCTGAATAATGGGGGTCGTAAATAAGCCGAATGAACGAACCAGGAAAGTGGGAACATAAATATAGTGTTCGGCTTTCCCCATCTATTCGGCCTCCTACCCTATTCAGTCGAAAGGCCGGTTGGGTGACAAGCCGAATGCCGAATTGAAAATGGGCCCAATCCGGAGGCCCAAGAAAGAAAAGATATAAATAGAAGAACATCAGTCAAAGAGAGGGATAAGAGAACCAATATATTTAACTTATAATACAAGTAATCTTGAGGGTGGAGACTAACTTGTCCGTCGGAGTGCTAATTCCAGCATCCCTGACCGGAGTGTTTATCCCTTTTCAGGTGGCTAGCAGTGGATCACGAGCATCCCCCAGGATCTGAAGAGTATTTCCAAACCACTTCTCCACACATCGCATTGTGTATGCCATCTTGTTCTTAGCATTGTGCATTGTGCATTGTGCATGCCATTAGCCTTGTTAGGTTGTTTTGTTGCATTGCATGTTTGTATGCTTGAGTCGCATTGTGCATGCCTTGCTTGTGTTGCATTGTGTTTGGAATAGGTGTTAGTCCAAACACGAAAAACGAGGGACGTTTCATACTTGAAGTGATGAAACGTGCCCAATTCTCAGTCGCTGACGCTCTTGATCTATCATGATACAGTTCTAGGCATTATGTGTTTACTTGTGCATTCATTTTACATTGAATTGTGCAACTTCGCCTCTCGGCCATCATGCATTGAAATGCGCGATTGGTGACCCGAGGGTCGAGAACCACACTCCCTTGAACTCATGAAATGATAGAGAGGGTGGTTGTGCACACATATCTTGCAAATACATTGCCATGCCCTTTTTTGCTCTCTGTTGCAGCAAATTGGAATTCAGCAGCAACAACTGGTCAGCCGACCAATATTACTAGCTGGCCGACCACTTTTCTGGTTATTCAGCACAGAAAGTGGTCGACAGGTGGTCTCCTTCCTCAACAACTGGTTGGCAGCCCTCCCACAGGTTCCCATGATGGAATTTCAGCTTTCTGGAGCTTTGTGCAGTGTTCTGGAAACAATTGTAAATAGAAGCAAATTGGGGCATCGCGACGGATTTCCGAACGAGGCGACCGAGCATGCATCCAGTCTTCTCCCTCTGAGAACCTCCTGTTTTACTGCTTTATTTAGCTTCTTTACTTAGCTAGATTAAGAATTCGTTTTGTACTTTAATAGTTAATGTGTTAGCTATTTCAATTTGTTTTGTAATAATTAGTTAACTAAGATTAGTTAATTAGTTTGTTTGTAATAATTAGTTTAATTAGCTTAGATTAGCTAGTTAGCTTCTTATTCGGTCCCTCCGTCGAGAGGGCGCAATGTTGTAATAGGCGTGCGTGTGTGTGATGCATGTCTTCCAACCCTCATTTCTTTCTCCATTTTATTTATCCGCTTACGATGGTTAGTTTTAGGGCATATTTTGTTTAGCATACCTTATGTTTCGCATGCGTGCATCCATTCATCTGTATTACATGCACCGGGCTCGGTGCATCATACTAACTGCATTGTATTTCAATACGTTTACTTGAATACGTGTTTAACAGCATGTTATCAAGTTGTATTTCACATGACATCTTAGAATAGCCGAGCCTATCTTAGTTGCATTTTGCATGTGTTGTATTAGCCATCTTAACATGAACTAGGATCATGCATGATTTCTAACTAGTTCTCTGTTTTGGCTCGGAGTACATTGTGAGTGTTTACGCTTTAGCATACTACATGTGTGTTAATGTTGCCATGAAAGCATGCTTGCCATGAGGCTAACTGCTTAGTTGATATAACTGGCTGAATACTTGTGGGTGAAGGTTGGATTGCTTGAATTGGAACAATTCATCAAAATCCGTGTTTTAGCCTACTTGCGAGTAGCAAACTTCAAATCTTTTTTCAAATGAACATGCAATGTTTTGTTCCAAATTAGGCGATCTAGTCTATACTTGTATCCTGTACGCATCACATAGTAAGATTAGCTAATTAACCGGAATAAGAGCGCATGTGTTTTTAAAAACAAGATATTATGTTAGTAAAGGCCGATCTTTTGATCAGGCGAGCGGGGGTGCTCATTGCATGACCTTCCCCTCTCGTACCCAAGTTCCCGAGCTGAGGCAACTTTGGTGATGACGGACACGTAGCCTTAGGCACGAGTCAGGGTTTCCTAAATTCCCCAAAAAATAAAATATTTAGATGGCGACTCTATATCTGACAAAGCAGTCCATGTTTGACACTTCTTTATTAAAATCAGTTTTCCAAAACGATTTGTCGGATTTGGACTCTTTGGTGATTTATCGGTCTCACATTGCACTTTGTGAGATTAGATTCAAAGCCGTGACATTGAGTCCGAACTGTAGTAATCCAATAAACAAAACGGATGCGCTCTTAATGAAACTCGAGCTGAACTCGGCTCATTAATTTTAATGAAACTCGAGCTGAGCTCGGCTCGGCTCGATAATTTTTTTTTAACATTATTTATATTATTTAAATATAATTATTTATATAAAAATATTATTTATATTAAAAAATATTATTTATATATTTATTATATAATTTAAAAAAAGATAAACGAGCCGAGCTTAACGAGCTGAGCTTATGCGAACTTGAGCTCGGCTCATTTACTAAACGAGCTTAATATTCGAGTTCGAGCTCGGCTCGTTTACTAAACGAGATGAGCCGAGCCAGCCTTTAACGAGCCGAGCCAAGCCGAGCTTGTTTATGAACAGCTTGGTTCATTTGCAGCCCTATTATCAATTATAGGTTGAATTAAGTTTTGAATCAAAACTCATAACCAAATAATTTTTCTTATTTCACATGTCACATCAAATTTTCAAAACTTAATTCTACACTAAATTCAAAATTCAATTCAACACTCTATTCAAAAATCATAACCAAACAAATTTTCTATACTCAAATCATAATTCCAAAACTCATAAACTCAAAATACAACTCTATTCTCAAATTATATTTAGAAAACTCTACCAAATGCAATCTTAATCTTTCTTTTTCTTATTTTTCTCCCTCATTTGCTATCACTATTTTTATTTTTTTAATCTTTTTTCTCTTTCCGATTAGAAGAAAGATGTATGCATACATAGATAAACCTCTATTATAATATATGAAGACAAATCTTTCAAAACCCAATGCTTCAAATTCAGGGGTGTAATTTTGGCTCGGCCCAGCCCATATCGGGCCTTACGGGCTCCTGCCAAAAAATCGGGCTAGCCCACGGGCTAGGAAACTAGGCCCAAGCCTAGGCCAAGGGGTATTCAGGCTTTGGGTGGGCCAGCAGACCTGGCCCTTGGGTTTGGGCCTGGGCTCGGACTTTGGGTGGGCTTGGGCGAGCCTAAACAATTTTTTTTTTATTTTTTCCACCAAAATTTTATTATTCTCTATTAAAAACAACACTGGGTCTCGAGTGGGCCAAGCGGGCTGGGCCTCGGGCCAAGCTTTTAGGCGGGCCTTGAGCGGGCCAATGGGCTGGGCTTCAAAACGATGGCCCAAGCCCTGGCCTAAGGCCACGGACTGTGCTTGGGCTCAGGCCTAAACGGGCCAGGTCCACCACGGGCCAGGTCCACCTCGGGCCGTGGGCCAAAATTACACCCCTATTCAAATTCAATCATAACCTATATGTAGCTTACCATTCAAAGTGACAAGTGGTAGGGTCCCCCTTTGAATTAGATAATAAATTTATATAAATATGTATTTGCATGGATTTTTTAAAATCAATTAATTAAAAATTTTCAACTAAGGTATTTAATAAGAGTAATTATTAAGTTAAATTCTTATCAAAAATAATTAAAAATAACACATATTAAATAACCAGAAAATTATTATTCTTACTACTCTCTCTGCCTCAAAATAATGATCATTTTTTGGGGAATCCCACTTTTTTTTGTAGTACAATTATTCAACTTTAAAAAAATTGATTTTTCAAATTTATCCTTTGATAGTACATTTTTTGGGAAATATCAATGTCTAATTGTACTTTTTATGTTGTTAATTGTACGGGGAGGAAATAATTCTCCTCGTATAATCCTGTTGACCAAGTCCACGCTCCTCCGTACGACGTCGCTTTATTACCTGAAAACACAAACGTGAGCTAGCCGGCGGGTGTGTGCCGGAAACCTCTCCGATGCCTAAGTCAGTAAGCTTGACAAAGAGACAAAGTTTTATGCTCTCAAATAGAATTATGTTCAATTACCTCCTCCAATGTGATGTTTGTGGGCTTTTATAAGTTTCCTGTGGCACAATCCTGGTAGGACTTGTATTTCTCCCTACAGAGTCCTCCTAGGATTCATATTCCAAAGGATAATGCTTATCCTTTTGCACCCTCCCCCACTACTTAAACCAAGTGGGATGGTTTACTCCACGGCCGAACTTCCATGTGACCGAAGTAAAACTGGCTATGCCGAGCCACGAAGTAGGCCGCGCTAACGATAGTTCGGTTCTTCTTTATGCTACACCATATCTCGGTTCTCTCATACACGAACTGTGGTGTGTTTGGACCGAACCAACGACTCTCGACCGGTATAAGTCCCAAACCGGTATACCTCTAAGGTCGATATAACTTCAAGGCCGGTCTAACTTCAAGTTGCTCCCAGACCGAAGTACATTTACAATCCTCTAACCGAAGTAACTTTATCATTTGTGCTTTTCTTTTGACCGAAGTAAGTCACCATCTCCTCAGAGCCGGAGTAAATCTATCATTCTTGAACCGGAGTAACTTTAACAGCTTGGGCCAGAGTATCTTTTATCTCTCCTAGGCCGGAATAACCTTGCGGCCTTTTCACCAAGTCCTTGGTGCTTTGGGCCACGAAGCCCACCACATAGCTCGACCCAATTTTTACCAAAAATTACCCTCTCATTAATGAATTTAAAAGAAGGGCAAAACAAGAAATTTATATTATTTTTGTACTTAATTTTTGAAAAAGGACTAATATTTTTGGACAATAAAAAATAGAATAAGAGACTAATATTTTGAGACGGAGGGAGTAATATTTTTTTGTTAATGTTTTAAATTGGAATAACTTTTACCTAATTTACTTATTGATTTTATTAAATATTTCATGTAAGATTTAATTTATTATTAAATAGTTCATGTAAGATTTAATTTTTTATTCACATCATGTAATGCATTTATAGGAATAATTAAATACTGGTTCTCACATCCTAATAGTTCGACTTATTGTCTAATAGGTTTTATAAAAATTAATGACGTTTTTCATCAAACACTATTAAAAAATGTCACTAATTATTAATTTTCAGTGACAGTTTGAAATTTTTGTTATAAAAAATGTCACTAGTTATAAGTTTTAGCGACAATTTAATGATTGTCGCAAAAAAAATTACTAATTTTCAATTTTCAGTGACAGTTTAAAAAATTCATCACAGAAAAATGTCACTAATTGTAAGTTTTAGTAACAATTTATAAAACCCATGACAAAAAAAGTCACTAATTGTCAAATTTTAGCGGCATATGCAAAAAATCGTTAGAAAAAATTATTTTTAATGAAGATTTTATTAGAATTTATTTTCAATAGGATTTGATGGGAATTAAGTTCAACTATTAATATTTTGGTAATTTATTAATTTATTTTATCTTATTTTTTTCACAACTAGTAGTTGGGCACATGCGTTGCACGTGGCATATGATTTTTCATCAATTATTAATATTGTAATTATGCGTGTCTCTTAAATTGGTATGTGATATATATATATATATATATAAAGATTTGTATAGGTAAATTGATCTATATAAAAAAAAAATACAACTAAGTAAGAAATAAATACATATTCAACTAAAAAATTTAAATGATAAATGAGAAATTTTATAAATATAAACATTAATTTATGGGTGAATTACACTTATAGTCCCTATAGTTTGAGGCTCATGTCACTTTAGTCCACGACTTTTCAATTGTAACACATTTAACTATGAATTTTAAATCTTGTTCTAAATAAGGACAATTGAAGATACCATTGCTTAATTTTAAAGGCAAAATCGTTAATTTTATAAAATATAAACTAATTTGACAAAAATAAATGTCAAAAAAATATTTTTAAAATTTTAAAATTATTTCTACCCTCCAAAGATAAAATTATGTAAAATTAATAAATCTTTTAGATATTTATTTATTTTACCAAATTAATTTTTATTATGTGTTTGGATGATGATCATGTAATTGATGGTTGTTAGGATTTTAATGTGTAATCGATATATTTAATAAGTAAAATGTTTTTAGTTTTGAATTTTTTTGATTTAATGGATTAGTTTAATAATGATATCAAAATTGTCGCCATATTTGACTTTTGAAAATATAGAAACTAATTTAATGAAAATAAAAACAACCACCCGTTATATGATCATCATCCAAACACATAATACAAATTAATTTGGTAAAAAAATACAATTAATAAATGTCTAAAAGATTTATTAAATTTACATAATTTTATCTTTAATGGATAGAAATAATTTTTAAAAATATTTTTTTGACATTTATTTTTGTCAAATTAGTTTATATTTTATCAAATTAATGATTTTGCCCTTAAAATTAAGCAATGGTATTTTCAATTGTCCTTATTTGAAATAAGATTCAAAATTCAGGATCAAATGTGTCACAATTGAAAAGTCATGACCAAAGTGATACAAGTCTCAAACTATAAGGACCGTTAGTATAATTCGTAATTAATTTATAGTAATATTGTTGAGATTACAATCTTATCTTAAACAATAAATAACAAGCATGTTTTTTAAATATATAGTAGTACACAAATCCTTTTCTGTCAACTTCTCACTTCAAATTTTCATAATTCGTACCCGTAATACAATTGAAGGTATGAAATTAATGCATTCATTAAACCCACTATTGCATATTATTTGCATACTATTGGTCTAAAAATGTATTAATATCAATATGTAATAAATTTTTGTATATCAAGAGTTGATAAGTCTTGTTTCCTGTGTCACAAATATCTTACATGATAAAAAATATAACATTAGTCAGTAGTATATTTTCATTTATGTAAAAAATGTGGAATAGTTATTTTAAGAAAAATGAATGATATTGTAACTTAATATTTCAATTAATATAGGAATTTCATAATTGTTTTCGTGATATTTATAGATTTATGCTTATAAATATTTGTAGGGTCACTTTCATGAAACTGTCAAGTTACATAATTTATTATAGTATCTAAGGCTCTGCAAAATACTACATAATTCACTAAAACCGCACCGATCCATATCAATTCACACCACTCTATCTGCTAACCGTGGTTTAAATTTTTAAATTTATAATCCGTCTTCGAAATTACTCCACTCCGCTATAGTTAATATATATATATATATATATATTTTTTTAACCTATAATGAAATATTAAAATAAAAATGAGTCTGAGAGAGATTTAATATTTGAAATTTATTATAGATTAGTAGTTATATATATGAAAAATATTATGTAAAATTAGTTTGTGTTATATATATGACAAATATTATGCAAATTAGTGTTATATAATATGCAAAGACTTGATAACTGGTTAGAATATTCTTCAATAATCCATCCAAAACCGCTCAAAGCGCAATTGCCAATCTGCCATTTAGTTTCTAATTTTACTCTCAAATCGCCTGAAGCGCACCGCACACACCCCTAATGGCATCTATGAGTAATCAACATATAAAAAAAATTGATCGAAATTTTTTATTTGATATACTTACTTTTTGCATGACTGAGTTGTTGCAATAATGTTTGGGTATTATTTGATTTTTTTTTTCTTGTAATTTGACTAAAATGTGTATATGAGGTACATTATTTTTCTTGAACTTCACAACAAATAGGACAATTTCTACTCCAGCTCGTCTAACTTTGCTTGGATAGTATGTTGCAATATATCTTTTGTAATTTTTGTTTCACTATCTTCTTGTTTTTCTTCTTGCTCACCATTATAACTCATTGTAATAAAAATATTTTGATAAGTAAGAGTTTGAGGTGATATCATATTGCTATGAATTTCAAAATTCATTTTTTTTGTCAATAATGTGATTTTTTTTTTTGTGAGGGGAAAAAAAATACAATTATTATTGTAATGGAGGTGTTTTGCAAAGTCTTGGTTTGTTATTGAAGCTTTGTTTGTCATTGGCTAATATAGCTAACTTTTTTGTGTTGGGACTTTTTTAGCCTCGTTTGGTTTGAATTTTTTGATTTTTTTGACTTTGTGAGAGAAAAAGTGTAATAATTATGTGTTGAATGTGATATTTTGTTTTATTAACTTATTTAGCCTATTTTGTCATTTTGTACATTTTTGGCCCCAAAATGATAGCCAAACCAGGGGTGAAAGTGTTTGTTGTGGAATATGTATTAAATATAAAGTTAATAAGAGAATAATATAAAATTATACAGTTTTTTCCTAACAAATATAACTATATTACTAAAGCGACACATGTTAAAAAAAATTAAAGTATCCGACGGTAATATGGCATTACATATTGATAATGTATGAATACAATAATATATATAAATTTACATTTATATTTTTTTATTATATATTTATATATGTAGACATTGACATATAATATCATAAAAATAATATGTGAAATTTTTTGTAGCAATATAATATATGTAATAATGAGAAATTAATTATTCATAATTAAATAGTTAGTTATAATGTAGATGTTTAGTGTTACATTTTTGTGTGTATGCACCATTTTTAATTAGATTATTAAATTCACAAAAAATTTAAAGAAATTTGTGAATAATTTGTGTAAAATTAGATATTAGCGAAGAAAGATTTAAAAAAAAAAGAAATTTATAGTGTTTGATTTGGTTTGTTTTCTCAAACTTTTATTTTAAATTTTTTGGTTTTCATGTTTTTTGTCTTTGACATTGTTTTTTTTAATAACCCTTTTATTTTATTTTTAAACTCACTTAATTTAATACTTTTGTATTTTTTAATTTTACTTTTAGATTTAGATTCACTTAATTTAAATATACTTAGAAAATAATTTGTTGTGTATTATTTTTGAAAAAAAATTATTAATATTAAATAATAGTAATAACAAAAAATATATATAATAATAAAAAATAATACTTGTTTGAATTTATATATTTTTTAACTAATATATTACTTTTTAATTATATTTAGATTATTAAATATTAGATTTTCATATAAAAGTAGAATTTAAATATAAAATATGAAGAAATTTCAATATCTTTAATCACTAAAACTGAGAAAATATAAAAAATAAAAAATTGAAAAAACTTATTAGAAAAATAAAATCAACGAAAGTGGTTCTTGTTTAGAATTTTGACATCATACCTTAGTTATTAAGGTACCATATAAAATATTATAGTTCATAAAATATAATTTAAACAAAAAGAAAGTGTATGAAGATAACCTGCGCATTTTTGAAATGCAGCACAAATCTCTGTTTTAAAAATGTATACGTTTTCCTCTATCTAGATTCGAATGAATCTTATAATTTTAAGATTCAATCGAAATTATTCATAGTGATTTGATTTATGATGGATAATTGTAAATATTATGTATATCAGTATAAAAGAAGACATAGGAAATAAAAAGAGTAATTATTTTTTTGTTCTTCAATCATCATTAATGTGAAAAATAAGGAGACGACTTTTTTTATTTATTATTTTTATAAGAAGGGAAAAAGTTTGTTTATATTTATATAGTACTGTTGAAAGTACATATATCATTTTTGAGTATTTATATAGGATTTTTCATGATTTTTAGAAAATATAATATAGTTGAGAGAATAAAACTAAGATAAAAAAAAAAAAGAAAAAGAAAAGAGTAAAAAACATAGTAGGCGTCGGGCCGACTCCGACCTATTTATTCAGTCCGTCAATATGGACGTCCATTCCAGCTAGGGATGGCAATGTGGGTTAATGGGATGGATATTAATTTCCTATCTCCATTCCCCTATAATAAATTTTTCCCGTTCCCCGTTCCCCGTTCCCTATTCCCTATGTGTACCACCCTCCTCATTTCTTAATGGGTATGGATTTTCCCCAACACACTTTAATCCCTATTTTTATTTTATATATTTAATGTTAACAACCACTTTTTTTATTTATTTTTTATTTTTTTTAAGGTTCACAACGAAAGCTAAATATACCTTCAATCTTTTTTTTTTCTTTTTTAATATATTTAATGTTAACAACTTCTTCTTCTTCTTCTTTTTTTTTTTTTTTTTTTTTAATGTTAACAACCTTCTTGTTTTTCTTTTGTCTTTTTTTTATAAAGGTTTTAGCTAAATATACCTTCAGTCTTTTTTCTTTCTTTTTTAATATATTTAATGTTAACAACTTATTTTTTTATTTTATTTTTTATTTTTTTAAGGTTCACAACAAAAGCTAAATATACATTCAATCTTATTTTATTTTATTTGGTTCAACAACAAAATCAAATACACATTAATTAATTAATTAAAAAGTTTGTTTTATAATAATCAAATATATAATTTTGAGACAATCAACTAAGTTTTAGTAATTGAAAAAAAAAATGTGGAAGAACGTGGAAGATTAAAAAAAAATTACAACCATCTCTCTCTCTCACTCTCATTCTCACTCTCACTCTCTCCCCTACATGTTATAAGAACATGTTTACAATGTTATAAGAGCCTGTTTGAAGAAATAAAATGTGAAAGAACCTGTTTGAAGAAAGTGTTATAAGACCCATATTAAATTGCATCAGGGCATAAATAAGGAATTGTTTGTTGATCTCCTAGCCACAGACATTTTAGACATTAAATTATTTTTCTCTTACCAAATTTGAACTATTCATTTTAATTTATCCAAAATCTAATTATACCTTTTAACAAATCTAAACCACTCATTTTAAGATATCTATGCCTTACCACACCCAATTCATCTTCCATCTTCTTCTTTTAGTCCCCACGAATTTTGTTGTTTGTTACTTTTAAAAAACAAAAAATATTTTTTCAATTAAATTTTTACTAATTTCACAACACCATCACCACTATTCTCACTTTCACTGTCACACTACCATCACCATAGCCACTACTATCATCACTGCCTGCCATCACCCTCACCAACTATGTCACAATTTCTACTTTCACCTTCGTCCATCACCACCACCACCAAATATAAAAAAATATATTTTTAATTTTTTTATTAAAAAATATTTTTCAATTAAAAAATATTTTCTATTCTAAATAAATGAAACATAACATTGGGAAAACAAGCTGATTTCAGTTAATCTGTTCATTACTAAGAAAATTCTTTATTTTAAAAAAAAATTAATTTAGTAAGACTTTGTATCCCTTGTTTAATTTTTCCAGGCAAATAAATCATCTTATGTACCCATCATTTTCAGACCAATCACGACTCATGCTTGTTTTGATTCTCTACAATTTCCTTATTTTCAAATACATTCATATATATATATATATGTTGTATAAATTGTGTGATAACATAAAACAAATAGATTCATACTCGTTAATTGAAATTTCAGAACAAGCAAACCATTCTGAAAATTACAATACATAACAAAATAAAATAATATAGAAAAGCAAACCGAAACCTGCACTAGACAGTGTCCTTAATTTTTTTAAATAAATTTAAAAAATTCTAGATATGCATAAAATTTGACAAGAATAATGTGACAATGTTAATTAATGTGTATTTGATTTTATTGTTGAACCAAATAAAATAAAATAAGATTGAATGCATATTTAGTTTTGGTTGTGAATCTTAAAAAAAAAATTAAAAAAAAAACAAAAGAAAAAAGATTAAATGTATATTTAGCTTTGGTTGTGAATTTTAAAAATTAAAAAAAAATAGTTGTGAACCTTAAAAATAAAAAAAATAATAATAAAAAGATTTGATGTATATTTAGCTTTGGTTGTGGATCTTAAAAAAAAAAGAGTTGATTGTGAACCTGAAAAAAAAAATAAATAAATAAAAGAAAAAAGATTGAATGTATATTTAGTTTTGATTGTGAATCTTAAAAAAAAAAAAATATGAGGAAATTAGTAAATACCTATCCCCTGTGAATATTTAAAAAATATCACTTACCCTACCTAATAGATAAAAAAAAAAACTCATACATTTAAGTTGAATCTCTATAAATAACCACAGAATAGATTATCCATTTACCTAATTCCAGCCCACTGGACTCTCGAAAGAATCCAGTCCAAAAACTAAATTAATAAAAGTGCTTTTTGTATCTTTTTGAATATCACTTTTAAAATCATCTCAAAATATCTGACGGACCAAGAAGAGTCGTGTCTACGAAAGCTACATCCCCTCTCTCTCTCTCTCTCTCTCAACAGCTCGCAGCTCCTCAACACTCTTTTCTCTAGATTGCAGCACAGCAGCTCTGTGTGAACGCACTCTGAATCAGAGAGTAGTCAGTATCAAATGGTAAAATCTTGTCTACAAATTTCTATTCATTTTTCGTTTTTGCGTCTCTCCGATCTCGTGCTTCATTACTCTCGGTTAGGGTCTAGGGTTTTTGAACTCGGGAGTTCATGCTCTAGTCGATCACGATCTGTTTACTTGTACTGCAAATATCTCTTCTTTGATATATAATCATAGAGAATTTAATTTTAATCTCAGAAAAAGTGGCTATTATTTGTTTGCAGGCTTTGCCGAGCCAACAGACTGTTGATTACCCGAGCTTCAAGCTCGTCATTGTTGGTGATGGTGGAACTGGTATTTTATTTATTTATTTTTTATTATTTTAGAATTATTTATAGTAATCAAGTGGGATGCATTTGGTTTTTGTTGCTGAATGTATTTGAATGATGCAGGGAAAACAACATTTGTGAAGAGGCATCTCACTGGTGAATTTGAAAAGAAGTACGAACGTAAGTTTCTCAATAAAAAAACCTTTTTTTTTTCCTTCTTTGGGGTTTAATTGTTTAAGAGGGCTATTGAGTTCTGTTTCGTGTTTCGGTACAATGCATGCTTGTGTATTAATGTGATGATAATAATCATTTGGCTTTGTTTGAAACAGCAACCATTGGTGTTGAAGTTCACCCTTTGGACTTCTTCACAAACTGTGGCAAAATCAGATTTTATTGCTGGGATACAGCCGGGCAAGAGAAATTTGGTGGCCTTAGAGATGGTTACTAGTAAGTGTTTACACATCTATGAATACAATTTCTGAATCTAAGCTGGCATTTGGCTTCGCTTGTTTGTTTTCTTAAGTTTATTAGGAGGGCAGGATGATAAATATCTTTGCAAAATATCTTTCGTTTGTTTGCCATGGTCCTATAGGTTGTCTATTGGGAATTTGGAGTTTCTACTTGAGTTCAAGGGAAATGCTAATGATCAAATACTAGGCCGTCATTAGCCTTGATGTACATGTAAAAATATGCTGAAACATGTAAAAAAATATTTGAAAGTGTGGAAATTTGTGAAAAGTGTATTGGAAATTGGAATTATCAATATTTTGTCATTTTCTCAACCATAATGTCAGGCCACAGGGCTGTCATTAGCATGACACGTTTGGTACACTCCAATAGGCTAGAATGGAATGCTCATTTTAGCTTTATATTCCCTTATTTATTTATTTATTTATTTTTTGTACGTGCCTTGTGTAAGTGGGAATCATTATTCTATTGGAATACCTATTCCAATAAAAAGCAGAATACCTATTCCTTTTTCCAAGTTAAGGCGTAGACATTCTATTCCATTCCATCATGTGTGTTGGCCTCTCCTCCTTTGACTACCACAGCACCCTCTCCACCACCTTAGCCACCGCCTTTTCTACCACTGTCACCTACCACCTATCACTCTCTGCTACCCTAGCCACCACATTTTCTACCATTGTCACCTACACCTACCACCTATCACTTTCCACGAACATTGCCTGCCACCGCCTCCATTGCCACCCTACTGCCACTGCCACTGCCACTGCCACCAACATTGCTACCTACCATTATCACCATGACCGCCATCCTACTACCCCTACCACCACAAGCACCATTGTCACTACCACCTTACTGCCACCATACCACACTAGAATTGATGCTGCTGCTGCCACACCATAAGCCACCACCCTGCCACCATCACTACCACCACCTATGTTACATGGACTCTTCAAAATAAATCAAATACCCGTGTCGGACACCCGACACTCGGACAAGGGTATGAGATATGTGTCGGATACTTTTCAACGGATACTTCTTATATAATTGTATATAACACTATAATTATATGTACATATTGTTGTATAATTGCTATAAATGTCATTTTGACACTATAAGTTAAATATAATACCATTTTATCTCACATATTAAATTAAAAATATAAAAATATGACATTTTTTTGCCGAGTCCGCGTATCCTTAAACATTAATCCCCACCGCCCCCACTACCACCACACCACACCACACCACACCACGCTACAACCACAACCGATCCCCACCACCAGCATCACTCACACTACTGCTACCATAGTAGTCACCAACACTATCATTGATCTACATGTGTTTAGTTTCATTGTTTTTAGTTTGATAAAATAATTCCATTCCATTAGCTTATTGGCATAAGCAAACATGGGAATTGGAATTGTCATTCCATGTTGGCAACCAAGCTGTAGAATGGGAATGATTACTTTATTCCATTCCTACTCTCATTTCATTCCATTCCTTTGTATCAAACTTAATCTAGGTTAAATCGGTCTCCAGCTTTAGAACTGTTGTGAAGTGGTTAACTGATGGATGAACAAGTGGGGCTAGTGGTTTTCTTACAAAAAAATATTGGAGATTTTGCATCCTTTTAGGTGGAAAATGTTACCATCCATTACAAATATTTTGCAACTACAGTTTTGAAAGGAGGAAATTAGCACAAGATTTCTCATAACTGCCCCATTAGAGGCACAGTCCTGCTATGATTCATAATGCATAAGGTCCTAAATAGTTTGTTTGGAACGTGAGGTTTGAAGATATTTCTATGTAAAAATAGAACATTTTGTAGAAGTCTTTACTAAGGACATTTTTTTTTTTGTGCCAATCATTTTTTGAGATGATTTTTTTTTTTTTTTTTTTTTTTTTTTTTTTTTCAATATCTTTGTTCAGCGATGCAGAAATTTTTGTTTTTATGTTCTTTAATGGTGAAAAGTAGCACGGAAAAAAAATGTTAGAAATTTCACTGGTGGAGCTGGAGATGGTTCGTGGTGAAGTTTCTTGTTCAGTAGAGAAATTTTTAATAGAGAAGATGTTGCAATTCTTTGTTCAATAACTAATTTTCTAGGTTCAGTCAATACAAATCTGTTCATTAATAGTGAAGTTATGAAAAAAGTTTATATTCTGAACTATGGTTTTAAATATTGGTTGATATAGTATGCATTGGCTGATACGTATTGGTTTTTTAGCCTCTTGATACCGTTACATCCCGGTATACTGATGGGAAGTAAAGTTGTATGCATATTAGCCAATTCACAGCCAATATAGCTGTTTCACAATCGATACAATCATATGACCAGTTCGGCTGCTATACAGGTTTTTTTTTTTTAATTTTTAATTTTATAAATGGTTTCTGGTTTGACTTTAGGAATGGTCCATTTATCAAGAGCTTCCCTTACATCCTAGTAGGCAACTAATTCTACTACTTCTGATGTAGAAGCTACTGTATTTGCTACTGTTGTAATGGTTGATGCTTCTTCTGCCATTGGTTGTATGTGACCATATATGTATGCTTTAATTATTATATATATGCATTATGTTTATGTATAAACTTGGCTCTGTTACCAATTAAGTGCTCGAAGGGCCAAGCTAAGCACGTCTGTCAACGATTTATAAGGTAACCTGTCCTAATGCAATCCCTGTTATTGGACTAACCTCTACGCGACTTGGGTGACGTCTCACTTTCCCTAGCAGTATTCTACCCTTTATTGGCACAAACCCAGGAATATAAATACACATAATACAAGTATATAATAAACAAATTACAACATATATGGTCTCATAATTTACTGTTGAAGTGGAGGCCTAACGGAGGCCGCCCACACAGATATGTTCCTGTATTTGCTGTTTTACTCTGGCTATTTATTGTTCACAAAATTTTACCTGTTGTATAGCTCACGGCTGAAGATACGGATCTTAAAGAACTATTAGATAATTGTCACTACTTGTAATATAAAACTCTAAAACATTTAATAAATCTACAAGTATATCAACAAAGGGCATACATTAAAGAAAGAAATACTTACAATCACAATCTTCAAAGTAACTTAATATTTCATTACTTAATTTATATATCGGAGAAATTACAAGATCAGAAAGAGCTCACCAGAGAAAACTTAAAATTAAATTACAATTTCACTCTTTAAAAACATACACTCTGCCTCAACAAGGGTGAGGACCTTCTCTTTTATAGACATAAAAACGGAAAAGATAAGATAAGAAGACAGGTGGCGTGTCCTTGTGGAGTGGAGTCGATCGTCCTTATCCTCATGACTCAGCATCCTATCTTCTTTGTCTGGTGGTGGACACCTGTTTGGATAGCTGTGTGGTAGATCTGGATAGCAGACAGAGCATCTGCTTTTGTCAAAAGTTGTACTGGTTTTGTCGTTTTATACAGACGGTTTTGTTGGTACGGGACAAAACCCAACCTATCATGCTTTGCCTTTACATTTTTTATCTTTTTCTTTGTCAATTTTGTCGGCAATCATACTAACTAAAATTTGATGGGACGTTACACACACTAAAATAAAACACTAAATTATACTAAATTCTTTTAGAATAATGGCAAGCTCATGTATCGATCCACAGGGATAATTGTGAAATTAGACTAATTTAATCGCTAAATTCTTAAATTAATTTTGATTAAAAAGATTAAGAGATTTTATGACTAAAAAGGAATTAGATGAAATTGATAAATTAAATTGACAATTAAAATTAGGGTTTGAGATATTAATTTTTGGGAAAAATCCTAAGGCAAAGAATTCATCACTAATCATATAAATGAGAATAAACATCGGCTATCAATTGTAATTCGGTTTGAAATACCCAATGTTTCACAACTACAAGTTTGAAATATTGATCAAGAGGGTTGTTGCATTTAACGTACAGGCACGAGTCATCCCGAGTAGCACGAGACGTTTGCTCTAAACTACGGTAGCAACACCACCCGTCTCTCGTAGCATGACTCGTCTCGTATTTTTAATACAAACACAGAAAAAACTAATGTATGGAAAGTATTAAGCAATCACAGAGAGTAAAATACTTGAAAAGATGAAAAGAACAATGATTAAAATTTTTTAAATCATCCATACATTGATTCAAACTGATTCACAATCAAAGCTTATGCAAAATCCTATTACATGACTAGGGTTTCATCAAAACCCTAGAAAAGAAGACTAGCCACTCGTGGAGGAGTGGGAAGAGGATGAGGAAGAAGCCCCCATGGAAGTTGTCCTTTTAGCTTGAGAAGAAATCCCTCTTTAAAACCCTAGTTTCCTTTTTCTTCAAAGTAATTTTTCGAACCCTAGGTTAGTCTTTTTTTTTTTCCCCTTTTATTCTCAGCAAAACAAACCCAAAATTCTACGCACGTATCCCTGGGTAGGCCACTCTAGTGGTGGTGGGCCGCACGTGCAGTGGGGTGGCTGGTTCGGATTTTTCGCTTCTTGCTCGGATAATCTACTTTTGCACACTTTTTGATTGAATTTGCGTGTTACCTGCTAAATCTGTACAAGGGCACGAAACACATCATCTCCACTAAATAAACAATATTGGAAGCCAAAAAATGTAACTTCAGTGGTTTCAATGTGGTACTTTTCGGCCTACATTACATCCCCCAACTTATATTTTGCTAGTCCTCGAGCAAAACAAAAGAATTAATAAAAATAAAATAACTCTAAGCCACTTTCGTAGGAAACAAGATTGCATTTAGCATATGCAACAAGCCTTTCAACTACAAAGTTACCCCAATTGGACGAGTATAGTCTCGTGAGGGTTTCCAAAAATGATACCCACAAACATCAACAAATTCATATATGTTCAACAACAATTAACCAAACTATTCCTCCTAACAATCAACTCATGTGCCACTACAGTGTGATATTAAGACATGATGAGTCATTGAAGGCATAGTAGATAAGCATGAAGGAATCTATTGAGTCAAAACTACCATTCAGTTAATACAAAAGTAAAGTTTCCTGTACTTTTGAATGCTAGTAGATACATCATTAGTACCCTCGGTGTAAAGTGCAATTTTCATATTAGTTAATTGTCCACTATAATAGCCTAGTGTAACTCATAATGACACCTAACATATATAGAAAAACTAAACGGTTGCAACCAAGATTCTCAATTTTTTTTTGTTTGTTTGAAAGACTGTGCAATGTCCTGATCCATTAAGCTTTCTAATCAACCCATGTAACAAGCATTGGGCCAAATTGATACTAATAATAAAGAATGAAATATCACTAAAATAATTAAAATGAATAATAATAAAGAATAATAATAATATGAAAAATAATAATAATAATAATTGATGGACAAATTGATACTAAGGCCTCGTTTGGGAACAAGCTAATTTAGTTACTTTTTGGCTATTTGGCTAAAAAGGTAGGTAAAAAAAACTTGTATGTTTGGGATGACTTTTTGGCTAATTACGAAAAGATGTGCAAAAAGTAGAGAGAAAAGAGAATCTGACTTTTTGGTATGGGTTGTTGGCTTTTTGGCTAATTTAGTAACTTTTTGGCTAATTGGCTAAAATAGCCTCTTGCCAAACGAGGCCTAATTTTAATAATTGATGAATAAATTAATAATAATAATAATAATAATAATAATAATAATAATTGATACTAATTTTAATAATTGATGAGCAAATTGATAATTTTTGTACTAAAATCACAATTAATAATAATAAAGAAAAGAAATACATATATAAAAAATAATATGTAATGAATTCACAACATTAATATAAATTAGAACATGAATATTAATTTTAATGAATTAATAAATTAAACAAAATTAACAAAGAAAGAAAAGAAAAAAAATTTTGAAAAAAGAAAAGAAAATAAGGTGAAAAAGAAAAGAAAAGAAAATAAAATGAAAAAAAAAATGTATTATAAATGAAATCACAAATTTTATATCTTATAAGGGCAAAAATGACAATTATACAACAAAAAACTATTTTACAGTTTTTTTACCAAACATTACTCTGCTGCTTAAATCTATAATCTACACCTGTACCAAACAGGTTACCAGCTTATGTTCACAGCTGTAAGTTATAATCTGTTAAGTTATAAGTTATAATTTATAATTACTTTTCCACAACTCTACGAAACGGGGCCAATGGATGTCAGATTCATGGGAAATCAAGTGTAGGTATCTTACCACGCAACAATTTCCTCCTTATTTTGACCTGTACCGATATGTTTACGAACAGATACTTATTGAGACTGCTGCTGCTGAGATCAAGCATACTTTGCATGATCCCTTTAAAATCGCCAGTCCTATCCAGTATAGTAAAATTATGATCCGAAACATTATACCCATTACCACATGGGGCATCCATCCTCATATAACTCGCCAACTTGACATCCGTAATCGAGAAACTCGATATAGTTATTGCGACTATATCGATGCTTTTACTAAAACTTTTTATTACCAGGATTCCATTAATAACCATTCATGGTTTATCTGTATTTGCCTGATATTCTTAAAAACGATGTTCCTTCTTGGTTCCACGTTTGGTGAGATAAATTTGGGCTACAGTTAGAAGTTTTACCAATACCAATTAGGGAAGCCTATAATGAATGGCATATTGTATATTCCCATTACTAGTACATAAGGATATTTTTATTACAAAATCCTTAGACCATTTCACAATTCGTTTTGGTATTCTATGGATTTGGAAATGGGACTTTCAATGTGATTATCAGAATAAGATCTCACGTTTCAAGAGAGTTTTCTTTGTGAGATGGTGGGATAAGGGTATGAACCCTACGTTACCAGAAATTGTCCAGAAAATCCAGGCACATTCACAAGCCTGTTGGGATGCTGTTCCAAAAACCATTCCTAGCCAACCAATTACTCAAAATTCGTTTTTACAAATCCAAACAGAATTAAGGCAAAAATATCCCAATTTGTCAGAAACAAAATTAATCGTAAAAGGCATGGATTTCATGAAAGAACAATTTCTTCAAACTCTTTCTAGTGATGATACCTCCATGAAATCTGTTGCTAGTAGTCAAGATCATGAAGATCCTGACCAGGATGAAAATGAATTTTTTGTTTTAGTTGGCGAATCACAAGCCCCAGAAGATGATGAATCCAACTTTGGTGATTTTTGGGATTCACTCACCTCACCAGTATGATTGCTGACAAAATCGACAAAAGAAAAGGATAAAAAAGGTAAAGGCAAAGCATGATGGGTTGGTTTTTGTTCCTTACCAGCAAAATCGTCGGCATAAAATGACAAAACCAGTACAACAACTTTTGACAAAAACAAATGCTTTGTCTGCTATCTAGATCTACCACACAGCTGTCTACCACCAGACAAAGAAGATAAGATGCTGAGTCATAAGGATAAGGACGATCGACTCCCCTCCACAAGAACACGCCAGTTGTCCTCTTATCTTATTTTTTCCATTTTTATGTCTATAAAAGGGTAGGTCCTCACCCTTGTTGAGGCAGAGTGTATGTTTTTAAAGAGTGAAATTGTAATTTAATTTTAAGTTTTCTCTGGTGAGCTCTTTCTGATCTTGTAAACATTTCTCTGATATATAAATTAAGTACTAAAGAATTAAGTTACTTTGAAGATTGTGATTGTAAGTATTTTTTTATTTAATGTATGCCTTCTGTTGATATACTTGTAGATTTATTAAATGTTTTAGAGTTTTATATTACAAGTTGTGATAATTATCTAATAGTTCTTCAAGATCCCGTATCTTCAGCCGTGGGCTATACAACAGGTAGAATTTTGTGAACAACAAATAGTCAGAGTAAAACAGCAAATGCAGGAACATATCTGCGTGTGGGCGGCCTCCGTTAGGCTTCCACCTCAACAGTAAATTATGAGACCATATATGTTGTAATTTGTTTATTATATACTTGTATTATGTATATTTATATTCTTGGGTTTGTGCCAATAAAGGGTAGAATACTGCTAGGGGAAGTGGGACGTTACTCAAGTCGCGTAGAGGTTAGTCCAATAGCAGGAATTGCATTAGGACAGGTTACTTTATAAATCGTTGAAAGACATGCTTGGCCCATCGATTGCCAATATGTATTGCGCAATGCTGCCAATAGTGTTACATTGGTCCGTCACTGATACGTACCTAATCATCTCCCAATACCGGTATTTAAAACCTTGTTCTGAATAGAGAAATTTCTCACCAGTGGTTGTCGTGGTGGTGAAATTTCTATGTTCAGTAACAAATTTTTTTTTTTCTCTATTATAAATTTTATTGGTGGTGAAAAAGTAATTTATCAACAGAAATTTGAGTTATGAACATAAAAATATTTTTGAGTGGAAGTAGTAAGTTCGAAGGAAATTAGCAACTGGGGCATTCAAGCCTCAAACAATCATAACTTTGTTCTCATTCATCCGTCTAATTTTTTTTAAAATATATTTATTATTATTTATTTCATGTAACTTCTTGAGATCTAGATGTTGCATATTGTTGAAGGCAGTTTGGGGCACTATTTTTGCTAAAAAGTGGGCTGCTTTAGCTCTAAATTTATGAAAAAAGGTTGTTTTAGAAATTTTGTGTTACAAAAATCTCTATAGTGAGCAGAGAAATTTCCAGTCCTTAATGGTTGTTGTAGCTTCATCCTTGCTGAACATCCTAATGCATCTAGTGAAATTGACATTTTCATAGAGAGATAACATTGTAAGATACCAGTTTAAGTATCTTGATGGGACTCAACAAACTATAGGACTTTTAAGCTATGGTTGGGAAGGCTGATCGTATAAATTTTTGCTTGATGTTTTGACGGAAATGTTGTAAAATTGAGTTCAAAGGGTCACCGCTCACCAGTCTAATAGAAACGAGCCTTTTTGGGTATCTATTTTTAAAGGCTGTTCCATCATTTAACTGAAAGGAAGGGATTATAGTTGCTTGGGTCTTAGTTTCTGGAACAAAGTGAGAAGAAGACTAACCCACTTTCCTTTCCAGTATGATTTGGAAAATAGTTCCAAATTCAGTTCTAAGGCTTCACATTGTCCCGATTACTATCTTTCAAGGTGTAGTATATTGTTATTTTTTCCCTTTGGGTTTAAAGAAATGGAACCTTGTCATGAGCTCTGATTTGATTTTCTCTGCATCTTATTTCCTTGGCAATACATAAACTAGTTCAATTTTTCACGAGATAATACTGTTATTTCTCTTTAGATCCATTGCAATAATTTGAATGTCGTCACGCCAGTTTCCTGCTCATTGTCCCTTGGGACACCAATACTATAATTCATGTGGAAATTCTAATTTGCTTTCGTTAGGTTAATTGTTCTTATTACTGAAGTTATATATTCTATTTGCAGCATCCATGGGCAATGTGCAATCATCATGTTTGATGTTACTGCCCGGTTGACCTACAAGAATGTTCCCACTTGGCACCGAGATTTATGCAGGTCCGGTTAGCAAACTTTTGACGCTTATCATCTGTTGTACATGTGTGTTGCTCTTTGTTCTTTATGGTATCTGAATTGTCCAAGTTTTGATCTATTTTTTGTGGCAATTGTAGGGTCTGTGAGAATATACCCATTGTTCTTTGTGGAAACAAGGTTGATGTGAAGAACAGGCAGGTCAAGGCAAAGCAGGTTACATTCCACAGGAAGAAGAATTTGCAGTATTATGAAATCTCTGCTAAGAGCAACTACAACTTTGAAAAACCTTTCTTGTACCTTGCCAGGAAGCTTGCAGGGTAATGGAATAGTACTCTGTTGTTCGTTTTACAGGTTTACTGATATTCCGGACCATGCAAAAATTTAGTAATTGCTTTTGTAATGTTAGGGATGCCAATCTCCATTTTGTGGAGTCTCCTGCACTTGCTCCTCCAGAAGTGCAAATTGACTTGGCTGCTCAGCAACAGTAAGTCTTCTTATTACAGGATATGCTCTTTTTCTATTAAAATTAAAACTCGTCTCCCTATGTTTGCATATACCGGGTGCCATACTCAGAAATTGACTCGTCTCCCTTTGGTAACGTTATTGTTTTTGGTTTTCTGTTTTGTTTTCATAAATTTTGAAAACTGGAAAAGAAAACTTGTTTGGTGTTTCCGTTGGAAAAAATGGCAACAGTTTTCAAAATAATGAAAAATAGTGAAAAAAAAAGAAGAAAAAAAGTGTGTTTGCTTTTGAACATAAGTTTTCAATCCCTCACCCTACCTTCCCCCTACCCATTCCCTCTCTACCTTCGACTACACCAAACATGTTTTCTTGTAGAACTTTTTATTTGTTTTTGAAAACATTTGTGTACCAAACATCATATCAGTTGTTTTTGTTTTTAGCAAAAAAAAGAAAAGAAAAGAAAAGTTAAATATTTTTCTTCAAGGCAATGTTACCAAATGCAACTTAAAAGTATGTTATTAAAATGCCTTCTTAGATTGGACACCCCTGGGTTTGTAACATTGTCTTCATAAGAGCCTGGAGTGATAGATAATTTCTGAGACTTGGGTTAGTGGTTGTGTGCACTTAAGCTGAACTAATGCAGAACGTAATTGTTTATTATTATATATTCAATTTGTTTCATTTACTGAATTTGAACCTCACTCTTAACCATCAAATTATTGTGTTTGTTACCCGTGCTATGATTGCAGGCATGAAGCTGAGCTTGCTGCTGCAGCTAGTCAGCCCCTTCCTGATGATGATGATGATGCATTTGAGTAGAGTGTTAGCTTGGATCAATGTTGCGGCTTAATACGTTTTTGCCATCCCTTTTTGTGCTTCTTCTTACTTTATATCTTCGCAAAATTTCAGACACTGTTGAAGAATTCGAGTATTAGAAGGTGAGAATCTATTGTGGACCATATAGATCACACTAGTTATTGTCTTCTACCACTGTTCGTCTGTGGTGGTTGTAGTTTGTGGTATTATTCTTTAGGGGTTTCCATATGGATGTTTTGAGTCACATCGTTTTAAGCCTTAAAGCATTTAACCGTCCTCTATTAAGGTGATGACCAACGCAGCGGCCCATATGCTTGAATCATTGTGTGAAGTGTTTGACCTAAGGATATCCAAGGCTTGTTGGACATCTATTTATAGATCACATATTGATATATATATATATATAATTTGTAACTTATATATTTGTTGCATGTTTGACATCACTTCAAGCCAGTATTTTCTTCCAAGTAGTTTGGAAGTGATATGAGAAATCATTCACTTTGTTTGGTTCCAATTTCATGAATTTAATTTTTTTAAAATTGAGTTTTTTATTTTTCGTGTTATTTTGTTTTTAGTGAGTTTTTTTTAATATTTTAAGTAATTCTTTTACTTTTTAGATACACTTAAGTATAATATTTGTTAATTTTTTTTTAAAAAAAATTCGCTAAATATCATAGATACAAAAAAGGGGGATGCACCAATAAATCCCAAATTAATAACTTATGCACTGTTTAGTCCTAAAAGTTTTCTTATAGACTGAAAGGTCCCATTACAATGTTAATAACATCAGATACAATGTTAATAACATCAGAGTCATGTTACAAACATTGGATTTCAAACATCTAATGTTCATCAAATTTCAATAATGTTTGAAAATATAGGATGAAAAACATCTAATGTTCATCAGATTTCAATAAATTTTGAAATTATAGAATGAAACATCAGATCATTTACATCATTCACATCATGTTGATGTAAAAATGGGACTAAATGGAGCATAAGAAAACTTTTAGGACTAAATGGTTCAACGTTTCAAAAACTAGGACTTATGGGTAAATTTTCCTACAAAAAAAAGAAGAAAATTAGTACAATTTTATATTTTTGTATATTTATAGATTTTTTACAAATATTTTATTTTTAAAGTACATCTTGGTTGGGTGTATTTAAAAAGTAAAAAATTTATTAAAAATAAAAAATGAAAAATGAAAAATTTAATTTTCAAGAAATTGAATTTAGAAAAAGAAAACCAAACAAGGTGATTGTTATTAGCGAATCTGTTAATTGTGCTCTGAAGCTATTCCGGTAGCTGTTTTGACATGGAGTCTTTAGTAAAAGATTTTGTTGAAGGCACTGGAGGGAAGCCTATTCCACGGGATTGCCTGATCACGGTGAATATTGGCCCCCTGGGCATTTGGTTTGGTGTTGCCGGTTAAGGGAGGTAATTGCAGACTTGCAGGCCCATCACCAAATTGGACCCTTTTAGGCCACAATTTTAGTTGTCTGTTATGTTCTGTTGGCATTTTGCTATGATGGATAACGAAATGGTCTTCATGGTCAACGGAAAGAAGTTTGTTTGGTCAACCATAATACTGCACCATCTCACCATCGTTGCTGTTATCTTTGCTATCATCACCACCAAAACTTCACCGCGGCCTCCACCAGTACACTACCTCTGCCACTACCCCACTGCCATCATAGCTCCACTATCACCACCACTGAAATCCCACTACCATCAATAATACGACTATTAATATATTAGTTTCATGGTTAGAATCAAACAATGAAAAATGTTTTGTCGAAAGCATTAGTTTAGAAAGCTCGATGCTTGACCCAATGTTTTTGGAAGGCCAATTGGTATCATTAATGTTGTGCAAGTAGGAAAGTCCAATGGCTATATTACTGTGGTATAATTGGGCCTTTAGGTTCCTAGGGTTCGAATTATGACTTCCACCAACTTTCCCTTAACCCATAATTCTTGGAGATTCTATTTGAATTCAAAATATATTTTAGTACGCTCAAATCAAATTCATAAATTTTAATTCCTCTTATATCTTAATGTAAATTTACTAATAAGGGTAACACATATTAAACTCTAAAATATTTTTTTTTTCACGGTACACTCTAATCAATTATTCCTATTCAAATATCTGTATCGTCTTCTCGAAGAGATTAAAGTTATTTATTATTATTCTTCTTCTTCCTTCCTCCAAAACTCTAATTCACTTTACCAAAATTTATTATTATATGTACATACACTTAAAAAGTATAATATTTGTAAAAAAAAATATAGAAAAAAATTCAATAAAAAAGGTAAGCCAAGCAAGGTAGCAGAGCGTTTTCTATTCTAACATTTTGTCAAACACATATTAATCAACAAATTGGAATAGCAAAATAGCAAGAGAAGAAAGAGATACAAAAAAATAAAGGCAAGGTAATATGCTATGTAAAGTATATAAGTGATCAGTAATTTTAACAATATTCAAAGCAACTATATTTTTTAGGATAAATTACATTGACACCCCCTAAAGTTTATGTTTATTACAGTTTTTTCTCACCTTTTGAAAATTACATCCCCCTTCCTGAGGTTTAAAGTTTCATTACAAATTGCTCCCTCCAGCAATTTAATTTTTTTAAATACCAATTTTGCCTCACTGGGTAAATTACATTGGCAACCCTCACATTTTAGAAATTACAATCCCCTCTCCAAGGTTTAAAGTAGCATTACCAATTTCCCTCTCAGTTAGTATTAGTCGAAAAAAAAAAAAAATTATTTGGGAAAAAAAATTATTTGAAAAAAAAAAATTTGTTACTCAATTTTTTAAATTTCTGTTTAAAAACCAACGTAAACTCATTTTTTGAATTTACATTTTTTTCTCAAATTTACAAACTGAGACAACCATTTATAAACCAAAAAAATTATCAAATAAGTTTTTATGACAATTTTTAAAATTTTTGTAAGTACAAATTGAAAACTGAAAACAAAATGATTACCGAACAGGCCTCAGATGGTAAAAATATAGTAAAATTAACATATAATTAAATAAGTAATTAATGTAAGAAATAACTTATCAAAAGATTCTTAGGCTATGTATGGTTTGATTTTTAGAATTTTTTTTAAAAATTAATTTGGTTAAGAAATACAAGCAAGGTAGCAGAGCGTTTTCCATTCTAACATTTTGTCAAACACATATTAATCAATAAATTGGAATAGCAAAATAGCAAGAGAAGAAAGAGATACAAAAAAATAAAGGCAAGGAAAAATGTTATGTAAAGTATATAAGTGATCAGTCATTTTAACAATATTCAAAGCAACTATATTTTTTAGGATAAATTACATTGACACCTCCTAAGGTTTATGTTTATTACAGTTTTTTCTCACCTTTTGAAAATTACATCCCCCTCCCTGAGGTTTAAAGTTTCATTACAAATTGCTCCCTCCAGCAATTTAATTTTTTTAAATACCAATTTTGCCCTCACTGGGTAAATTACATTGACACCCCTCACATTTTAGAAATTACAATCCCCTCTCCAAGGTTTAAAGTAGCATTACCAATTGCCCTCTCAGTTAGTATTAGTCGGAAAAAAAAATTTTTATTTGGGGAAAAAAATTATTTGAAAAAAAAAATTTGTTAGTCAATTTTTTAAATTTCTGTTTAAAAACCAACATAAACTCATTTTTTGAATTTACATTTTTTTTCTCAAATTTACAAACTGAGACAACCATTTATAAACCAAAAAAATTATCAAACAAGTTTTTTATGACAATTTTTAAAATTTTTGTAAATACAAATTGAAAACTGAAAACAAAATGGTTACCAAACAGGCCTCAGATGGTAAAAATATAGTAAAATTAACATATAATTAAATAAGTTATTAATGTAAGAAATAACTTATCAAAAGATTCTTAGGCTATGCATGGTTTGATTTTTAGAATTTTTTTTTTAAAAATTAATTTGGTTAAGAAATAAAAAAATAAAAAATAAATACTATTTTTATATAATTTTTATCTTTCGAGTGTAATAAACATAAATCTCAAGGGGTGTCAGTGTAATTTTTATTTTACGTTGGTTTTTAAACTAAAATTTACAAATTTGACTAACAAATTTTTTTTTCAAATAATTTTTTTTTCCAATTAATTTTTTTTTTCAATGATTTGTTTTTTCAACTAATACTATCCGAGGGAGCAATTGGTAATGCTACTTTAAACCTTAGGGAGGGGATTGCAATTTCTAAAATGTGAGGGGTGTCAATGTAATTTATCCAGTGAAGGCAAAATTGGTATTTAAAAAAATTAAATTGTTGGAGGGAGCAATCTGTAATGAAACTTTAAACCTCAAGATGGGGATGTAATTTTCAAAAAGTGAGAGGGAGAACTGTAATAAATATAAATCTCAGGGGATGTCAATGTAATTTATCCTAAAAAAAATATAGTTGCTTTGAACATTGTTAAAATGACTGATCACTTATATACTTTATATAGCATATTGCCTTGCCTTTATTTTTTTGTATCTCTTTCTTCTCTACAAAAAAATAAAGGCAAGGCAATATGCTATGTAAAGTATATAAGCGATCAGTCATTCTAACAATGTTCAAAGCAATTATATATTTTTTTTAAGTATTGATTTATAGAATCAAATTGTATTGCTTCATGCTTAGATGAGAATTTTGAGATATAAACAAAATTGATTTTTTCTTTTTTTTATTCGGTGCGTTTGCAATTCAAATTAGGTCTTCCATTAACATAAAAGCCATTATTTATTTCAAAAAGAAAATTAAACAACAGAGAAGAAAGAATAAAAACCCTAGACGTACAATGTTGTCGAGCTGGCGTTAAAGAGAATCGAAAGATCGATCAAAGTGAAGGATGAGAAGCTTGTTAATGGTGTCTTTAATTATGGAGTTTGCCTTTAGTTTATTTAATTTGTTTATTATTTGTGTTTATCTTGAGGGTAATTTGAGAAAAATAATAGAGTGTAGTGAGAGTTAAATAAAATTTTAAATAATTGAATAAGGTATACTTAAAATTGAGAGTACTTAATAATTTTTTAAATATGAATTGCAGTGCATGTGGTCATGTGGAAGGAGACATTATTTTATTTATTTATTTATTTATTTTTTTTTGTGTGTGGAGAAATAGTAAATAGCATTAAACTTTAAAGTTGTTTATACGACGAGTCACGTGAAGGAAGTAATTGGGTAGAGATTGGGCTTATTTTGTTCCAACACAAACCATGGCCACCGGAGTGTGCTAGGAAATATGTGGTCCAACATTAAAACAATCTCTCCTTTTGCCAATTAAAAAAATGTGAATAAGCTTAACCAAACGTTCATAAGAGCATGGACCTCACCTCTTGTGAGTGTCTCTACACACTTAGGGTTTTTAATTTTAATTAATCAATTATTTATTTATTTTAAATTGGGTGAATTATACCAATAGTTTCTATAGTTTGGAACTTGTGTCTCTTTGTTCCATGACTTTTCAATTGTGATGCATTTGACCTTGAATTTTGAATCTTGTTCAAAATAAGGGCAATTGAAGATATCATTAGATTTTCTAAGGGTAAAATCGTCAATTCAATAAAATATGAACTAATTTGAAAAAAATAAATGTCAAACAAATATTTTTAAATTTTTAAAAATTATTTCTACGTACTAAAAATAAAATTATGTAAAATTAATAAATCTTTTAGACATTTATTTATTTTTTTTACTAACTTAAATTTTATTATGTGTTTGGATGATGATCATGTAAAATTAAATTTTAAAAATTAATCATGTAATTTTTATTAATTTTATCATTGGTGGATAAAAATAATTTTTAAAAAATTAAAAATATTTTTTTGACATTTATTTTTGTCAAATTAGTTTATATTTTATTAAATTGACGATTTTGCCATTAAAATTAAACAATGGTATTTTCAATTGTACTTATTTGAAATAAGATTCAAAATTCAGAGTCAAATGTATTACAATTGAAAAGTCAAGGACCAAAGTGACACGAGTCCCAAACTATAGGGACTGTTAGTATAATTTGCCATTTTAAATTTGTTCGCAATAGATATCATTGATCTTTCTTCTGACGAGTTTGAAAACACCAATCCTATCTTTTTCCTTAAAATTTGTATTCTTATGCCAATATACTCTTAATTAGGGCGGTGTAAAATATCGCTTAATCCGTTAAAATCGCACTGATCTGCATCAATTTGCACCGGTCTAACTGCTAACCGCGATTTAAATTTTAAAATTTATAATCCGTCAACTGAATCGCTTCGCTCTGCTATAGTTAACACATATATATTTTTTAACTTCCAATGAAATATCAATGTAAAAATGAGTGTGAGAGAAATTTAAGATATGAAATTTATTACAAATTAGTAGTTATATATATGAAACATATTATGTAAAATTACTTTGTATTATATATCCAAAAAATATTATACAAATTAGTGTTATATATTATGCAAATGTATGATAATTAGTTAGAATATTCTTCAATCCGCCAATCCGCTAACCCGCTATTGGATTTGTAATTTTACTCTCAAGCCGTCCGAACCGCACTGCACACACCCCTACTCTTAACCACACCATATAGTGAAGAATTTTGATGATATTTGCCACAAACACAACTTTCACAAATTTGATTGGCATAATCATATAAAAGCAAATCAGAAATAGAAGTCAATTACAATCCAGGGTTGATCTGTGTAAGATTTTTGGTCCTGCACAAATCCCTCCAGATAAGCTGATTCCAAATCGACCAATTCCGAAATCTTTTTGCAATCATCGCATTCTTCAAACCTAGGGCACATCAACCCTTAATGTTAAAATACATAAAGAAAAATGCTTGGGAGCACTAATTAGTGCTCCCACTAATTAGGTGGCAGTGGGTCCCGCCATTAATGATGTGATGTTTTGGTCTGTATTTTTTTTATTTTTTTTTTATTTTTTTAATGCATTAGTGCTATTAGTGGTGATGTTTTTAGTAGAATGAATAATTGTTGATACATAAATCTCCTAAACACAATTGTATGATTGAGAAATGGACAAGAATTTTGGACAGGGAGAACCTGGTCCCCTTTGGCATTGTACACAATCTGTCTGTCATGGTGCTATAAATGGCAAAACCACAACTTAGTTGTATTCCAATGTACTAAATTTTTTTTTTTAATCTGAAAATTGCCTCACAAGATCATGTGAATTCCACATGGCACAAAACCAAAGTACCTGTGTGCTGGCGCTACTAGTACAACCCATTACCAACTTGCCAGTGTGTTCTATTCTAGTTCCCTCTATGCAAGCCATCCCCATCTAGTATGAACCAACCAACCAACCAACCTTCCGTGGATAGCCCAATGTGCCAATAGAGTTGTCTTTGTCAATGTCTGTTCCAAAACCCACACCCACAACTGACCCATTTTGTTGGTGACAGTGGACTCTCTGCATTATGCCCACCAGAGGGGCATCATCATCCCCATCATTCCAACCATCGAGTGGTGGCTATTGAAAGCTGGTCCAAGCCTTTGCCAGCATAGCATGTCTACACAACGTGAGGGATGGTGACAAGGCTAAATTTGTTGGGCGTTTGTCTTGTATTATGAGGGACTTATATGGTTAATGGTGCCGATAGATATTTGGATTAGGTTGCAGAGTTCGAAATCTACTAAGAATCAAATATTGGTAGGATTTTATTAATTGTATAGGATTGGGATTTTTATGGTTTGCCTATAAATAAGAAACTTGTTGGAATTCCAGAGGTGTGAGAGTGAGATTGAGGTTTTGTAAAGATGCAAGGGAAACGGAAAAATACCAAGGACACCGGGTGTGAGCGGTGAAACTACTGTGGCTGTGGGGCTCATCACTCTTGAGCTTGGAAATGGGCATTGTTTTAGAACTTGGGTATTGATGTCGGGTTTTAAGTATTTTTTTTTATCTTAGGTTGTACCCTTCTTAGATTATCTTTTTCACCTGTGGACATAAATAGCTTTATACTGAATCATGTAAATTTACGTGATTATATTTTTCTTTTTGATATGTGTGTGGTGTGCTTCCGTCTGCATTTGGAGGATGTGAAATCAATCTCAACAAAATTTTCGAGGTCTCATTACCCTCGTAGGTGTTGGAACTTAATTATAGTTTCAAATTTTAAAGTAAAGAGTATCTCCATTGCGAATGGATGCTTGGGTCATATAAATGGTGGGCCTCCCTCCACAGCTAAATGCATCTGACAAACGTCAAACGTCTTCTTCTTCATATTATGCATTGAATATTTTTTTGAGCAATTCGAAAGAGACTTGGTACTCTCGTTTGTCACTGATGATTCGTCGTATCAAACATATTTTGAGATATTGGATTATATTTTAGAGTCATATTTTGTTTTGCTAAAATCTGCACAAATGGAGACAAATGACTTTAAGATAGTCATCAGCCTCGCATGCTTCTTTTTTTTTCCTTCTTGTTCTCTATGAAATTGCTTGATTTTAGTGATTTTTCTTGTTGATATGTTTTTATGAACATGAATTTGTTTTTAAGCAACTTGGGTAGGTAAATCTCTACAATAAGGACCTATTTTTAGAACAAGATAATTTTGGCACTGAATATTTTATTTTATTTTTTAATGAGGCCATGTTTAATGGACAGATTATATATTATTATATTATTTGAAATTGATAATGTCATGAGATTAAAATCGAGATTAATAATACATAGTATAAAAAGATGAGATTATATATATAATGGGAGTACTTATATTATATTCATCATGGGATAAGAGAGAAGAATTATTTTTGACTTTGGATGAGATGATATCGCCAATCCCATTCAGTGGGTTTGGTTTGAGTTTTTTAAATTAAGTTTTTTGAAAACTCAGTTTTTTGGTTTTTGTATTTTTTTGTTTTTAGTGAATATTTTTAAAATTTTAAATATATTTTTTTTTTACTTTTTTAGATGCACCTTATTTAGATATATCTAAAAAGTAAAAAAATTGTGAAAAAATATTTTAAAATTTTAATAAATACATTAAAATACAAAAAATGTACTGAATTCTTTTTTTTTTTTTTGTATTTTTGATATTTAGTGAATTTTTAAAAAAAATTTTTCACAAATTTTTTACTTTTTAGGTATATTTATGTTAAGTATGTCTAAAAAGTAAAAAAAATTACTTAAAATATTAAAAAAATTCAATAAAAACAAAAAAATACGAAAAACAAAAAAGTAAAATTTTTTAAAAAGTGTTTTTGAAAAAACACAACCAAGCAAACAGCTTAGTCATGGGGATTAATAACATCATGGTACCACAAATTTCACCTATTTTAGTGAAGCAAACACCTTAGTAGAAGAGAATAGAAAACATGCGAGACCCATGTGAGTCCCGTGGTATTAGTATTCTCGTTCCACCCTCCATCTCCATCTCCATCTCCATCTCCATCTCCATCTCCAAATTGCATATCAAACATGGCCTCAATCATACGATCAAGTCTTTAGATTCTCATATTCTGAAATATTCATCACATCAGAGTGCATTAGAAGTTAAAAAAAAAAACAAAAAACAAAAAATTTTGAGATTTTCGTATTTCAAAATATTCATCATACTGTGCCTTCATTTGGGATGTGGGTTAGTTTGGCAAGTGGTGATTTTAGTCAAAAAATTATTAAAAAAATTAAAAAGTCAACAATCTATACAAAAAAAATAAAAAATTTTATTTTTTCTCTACTTTTTATTCGTCTTTTCATAAAAAATTAAAAATTCATCTTAAATATATTAGTTTTTTTTACATCAAATTTTAACAAAAAATTCAAAAAGTTACCAAAAAGTATGTTCCCAAACGAGGCCTGCCTAAGGTTAAAAAGTCTCAGTAGGTAAGTTTTTTGGCTTTTTTAACTTTTGTGAGAAAAAAAATAAAATGATTATAATTTAGATGTGACATTTTATCTTATTAACTTTTTAATCTATTTTATTTTTTTAAAACTATTTTAGTACAAATAACCTATTCCAAACATAACCTGTGTAGTTGAAAGACAAAAATATATATAATTTTGAGGATAGAAGATTTTGACTGAATTGTATTTGAGTTAAAAAGGCAGCATTTGGGGGTGGTCTTCGCTGTCGGTGGGTGGTTGGAGGTGGCGGGGCTAGCCACCAGTTTTATCCAAAAAGCCTTCTCATTTCTTTTCAAATGTCTTATTCTCTCTCTCTCTCTCTCTCTCTCTCTCTCTCTGTGCAATGACCCTACAGTCTTTGCTTCTTTTGGGTGAAATGCATATACCAGGTACCTCTCTTTCTCTGGCTTTTCTTGACAATGTATTTATTTCCTCTGTATATGTGTTTTCATATTTTGTCTTTGGCCTAAATTTCATTTAAGTACTACTTGTTGGGGGGTGGACATATATGACATCAAAATCTAACAGCTGCAATGCAATGGGTCACATGTTCATCATATGGTTTGCTAAATAGTTCCAACCAATTAATTTAGTATTATTTGGTATAATTTATCAGGCTATTTATATAATATATATATTGAAAATATGTATAAGAGTTTTTTGTACAATTTCTTATGAGGCATAAATATTTTATATAAGTTGAAAAAATTAATTATTGAAAGCAAGGGTATGGTGTTTCTATTTTTTATTTTTTGATTATCACTATATGTATATAAATTCTCTACACTTTGATATAATTTTTTTTAATCTATCCCTTTAATTTTATTGGGCCAAATCATTATATGTGATAATTATAAAAATATGTGAGAAGGAAAGTGTAGTTAAGAATAGATTCTTATATTTGTCTTGAGTGAATATGTGGAATAATAATATAAAAAAAAATAGAAAAAGAGACACATTAAAGAGACAAATGTCCTACAATCAAATTTATCCATATTAGGACTCCAGTGGTTAAATGGACACTATAGAATGAATTATAAATCCCAACATCTTTAATTCTCTTAGCCCCGTTTGTTTTGGGTGTAATGGATGAGAGGGGATTAGGATAGAGGTGGAATTATTTAGTATTGTGTTTGTTTGTAGAATTGGAGAAGGAAATATGATGGAAGAGGGGATTAAGATGGAGGTTGAAAGGAGGATTGGAATGGAGGAGGTGGAGGTGGTATTAGAAAAATAGTGAAAGGATTAGAAATTTTTTTATTTTTTGCATATTGGGAATTTTTTTTTAACATTAATGCTTAATTTTTTATATTTTTTTATTTGTTTTATTATTTTATATAAAAATAATTTAACAATTTCTATACTAACAACTATCATCAAAACAAACACAATTTTACTTAATCCCCTCACTATCAATCCCCTCCATTCTACCTCTGAAAACAAACGGGGCCTTAGTGACGCACTATGAATCCATTCCCTTCTACCTCTAAAAACAAACGGGGACTTAGTGATTTATCTCATATCGTATCCATATAATCTAGTTATCTCTTAACTCATTGTCAACTAATTTTGAATTAAAAGTCTTTAAAAATTCTAACATAGTATTAGATTGAGATATTAAATTGTTTTTTGAGTATATCTTCATCCCAATCTGTCTCTTCTCTATCACCTTTATGTACGACGAGTGTCAATTTGTTCTATATATGCTAAAAACCTCCACCTAATATACCAATTGAGCACGGATTAGACATCTTTCTAATTCTAAATTTTGATTGTAGTTAGTGTTTTCCAAATTTAATCAATATGATGTGTGTGTGAGAGAGAGGGGAAGGGGACTGATAGGAGATTGAAAGCTCTCTAATGTCACATGGGCTATCACGTGATGAGAGGAAATTAAGAGGAATTGAAGATCAGAGGGGGGTCCTCATGGTATGGTAAGGGGGGTGGTGTATGATGAGAGAGAAAAACGTTAACTCTTGTTGTAATAGGATTTTATTTAGGAGGAAGAGGACATGTTGACATGTGTAATAACATCATGTGGGTTTTGTAAAATGGAAGGATGGGAAGCCACTATCATTGTTGTCTCTTCCCATATGTATTGCATTGATGGTAATCACATTCACTAGGGGATGTATGGAAACCTCAATAAACCTCAATTCATTCATTTCTCTCTCTCTCTCTCAACCATCCTCACTTAAATTCCTTTTGATATAATATGCTTAAAAGCGTCACTTTTAAGATAAAAGTATATTTATAATGACATAAATTAGTGTATGTCGGGTGTCAAATTGTTTAAAAACCATCTAACATATATGCAATCCTTTAGTATAGAGTAATTATTTAGTTGTCTCGAAACAATATGTGATTATCTATGTTATGTAACAAAAATTTTTATGGATAGAATATAATGACTTATTTTTGTTAGGTAATTAGGAAATAAAGAAATACTCATTTTTATGTGTAGCAATTCCTCAATGGTTGAGTGTCATGTAGATATTGGGGGTGTTTGGTGTGGATTATACGGGGTGAGTATAACTTATTTTAATTTGAGAATTTGTGTCAGACTATTTGGTGCAGCTTCTGCTTACAACTTTTTAGGCAGAAATAGCTTAAATAAGCTGAGAAAAGCTGATTATTTAGAAGTTAGAGAAGGGGTGCTTTTGATTTTTACTTTTTGATTATCATCTTTTAACTTATAATAAGTTACACCAAACACCGCCATTGCCACTTGGTACTTTAGGAAAATTTAATAATTTTCTCTTCAGGTAACTAAATTTTAGTAGTGATATTTTATGAGTCTGTAGCATTATTCTTTGGTATAATAGACCAAAAAGAAATGATAAGATTATAATTTCAAGTGTAGGCAAAAATAAAATGGTTTATTATCATTTCAAATTTTATTTGAACGAACAAAAAAATAAGAATTAAACACATGCAACTCATGTGAATATTTTAACAAATTCCATCCAAGAAAAAATAATAAATAAATTACACTGTTTCTTATAATTCCATTTCGAATTAGAGAGATTTATTTATAAATCTCATTTAGTGAATTTATAGTCCAATAAGTCTATAAAATTTTCTAATATTCTATCAAGTTCCGTATATTTAGACTTATATTTCAATAGATCATTTTTTTTTCATATTAAAATTATTATGTGGACTAATTTTCCCTTATAGCCTTTTATTATAATATATATATATATATATTATACCATATATCTTGGAGAACGAATATTAATTATTAGATATATTTCATTTATGGTATATATAAAACATTACATATATAGAATATGAAATATTATTGTTCTTAATGTTTTCTTTGTCTCAAGGTGAAGAATTGGTTAAGGATCTTTTTTCACTATTTTTGCATTAAGGTCCTACCATAGAAGAACATTTGGAAGAGAATATTAGTTGTAGATCGATGATAGAGATGATGATGGACTCGCAACAGAGATGATGGCAAACTGGTGATGCATAATCAATTTTTTGCCACTGTTACACATAAACTGTAATCTGTTCATCGATTTGTGTAGTTATTAGTATTGTGTAGTTCATTCACTGGTATTATACCGATGTTGATTATGTACAAATTTTTCTAAACATATGCGTCAATATATATGGATTATTTAATGATTTTTTTTTATATATTGTTTGATAATTTATTGTATATTGTTTGTTAATATATTAGTTGAATACTTATTTTTGTTATCACTGAACAATCGGAATAATCGATTTCTACTTTTTTTTAATTTTGTTTCATATTTTCGTATTGCACTTGAATGTTCACATTGATATGAATTTAATTTTTTTAAGGCTAGTTGTAAGTTAATTATAAACTATGAACATTCACATTGTATTTTGGTATGAGTTTTGTTTTTTCGAGTGTTAATTGTATGTTTATTATTTTTGTTACTATGCTTGTTAGTTGAACAATTATTTTTGTTACCATTGAACAATCGAAATAGTCGATTTTCACTTCTTTTTTTTTAATAAATTTATTTCATGTTTTCTCGTTACAATGTGAATGTTCATATTGTAATGTGTTGCAATTGGTGTTGCGATTAGCACATTATTAATCAATGTTAATATTCACATTCAGGAATAGTCACACAAGTGCAAACAATAATGTGTTAATATTCACATTAAAAAATAGTCATACTAGTACAAACAATAATGTGTTATTTTGGTTACAAACATAGTGTGTAAATAGAAATGTAATTGTTCACATTAATTTTGTAATACAAATAAGTAATTATAATCAATGTTAATGTTCACACTCATGTAATATTGAGTGTGTATAGTTTCATGAGGAGGTGATGTCATTTACTAGCTTGTATTTGTAATCTGAATGTTCACATCAACATTTAGTGATGGATTTTCAGAAAGTAAAAGATTTAAAGTTTTGGGAATGTGAGAGATTTTCTGTATGGAATAAGTGAGAGATTTTCCCCATGAAAGAATGAGTGAGAGATTTTCTCCTTAAAATGAGTGATATATTTTTTCCATAAAATGATGAATTATTGTTATTTTCTTGTTGTGTATTAGTTTTAAAATGAAAATATGCACAAAAAATTCGAAGGGTGATTTGGTCATATTATATTAAACAAGATTTAATGGAATACTAAAAAAGAAGATGGGTTAAATGACATAAAACGCTTAAAAAGGAGATTTATCAAAAAAATGACCCAAATTATTATGGTCTCTCTAGATTTGTACTTTTTATTTTTTCATTTAAAATATTACCAGGTAATGCCAATAAGATTACATTGAAATAAGAAATAAAATTATAAAATTAAAAATGATAAAATTACAATTACGAAAACGAAAATGAAATAGGAAAATACTTGAGACCCCCACTATTTTTGACCCCCACAACTCCCAATTGATTTGTGACCACACATTATATTTTTCTTCTTCTTTTTTTTTCTTTTTTTTTTCTCCACTCTCTCTCCTCCCCCTCTCTCACAAATGTGTGGGGGTGCCGGGTCTGGATCATTTCTCAATGAAATATTGCGACAGCATTGACCCTGCTATTAGCAATCTTATAAGAAGCTGAATGCATGTCATCGACTCATAAAGACAAGGTATAAACTAACAAAAATGTCATAGACTCAGTGCAATGACCCTGATACATTATTTCTAGTTATTAGAACATAAAGTTCAAAATAATGTATCTTAAAAGTAGAGTGAAACAAAGGGTACTTCAATAACAAAAGAATGAGTGCTTATGCTAAATCAAAACAATAAGTTGTTAATACAGAAGTAGGGCACTCAGGTTAAAAGGTTCAATTTATAAAATTTTAAAATAATAATTTTAAATTCTATTTTTTAAGGTTAGAAGATTAAAAATAATTTAAAACATCATATTATTCCTACTTACCTATCTATTTGTTCACCTATTTATCAATCGTTGTTGTCGATTACAACTGACAATTTTTTTGAGACCGGTAACGGTGGTCAACGATAGTGTTTGAGAATAAAGAGGAAAATTACAAATACAAAAAGTGCAATGATAAAATTGTCATAAATGTTCCTTTCACCTAGGGTTGTGCATAAAAATCAAAAAAATTGTAAACCAATCCGGTCCAAATCAAACTGCACAATTTGGTTTGATTTTCTCCAAGCACGGTTCGATTTTGATTTTTAATTAGGTGAATGATACTTCACGATTCAGTTCATGGTTTATAGCTACGAATCCATTTGAAACCGAACCGGACTGTAGATTATGTATATATAATTTGTTACTGAACGAAAATATTAAAATATTTTATTAGTATCAAATATATATAAATTATAACTCTCTACTATTTTAAGTATATTTTTGTCCAGTGATAGAACGAGTTTTAAACAATCATGTAAACAATTCTTAGATTGTGAATAATGATAATGTTTTTAAAATTTGTGATTCCAAATTGAACCGAACCGTGGTTTAGTGGTTTAGTTTGGATTGGTTTCAAGATATTGATGGATTGGTTTGGTTTCAAATTTGATGAAACGGTTGGTAATGGATTGATCTTGGGTAACGGCTAAACCGAACCAATCTGAACCATGCTTAAGCACAAAAAAACTTGATATTTTGTGGTCAACATATCGAAAAATTATTGGCTGCTTTTGAAGTGCCACTTGTTCATGCTCTTCACTAATCATTATACACTATATCCTCTCATGTTTTCTAATCACCCAACACAAAATCATGAACTTTATCTTGTCCGCCAACCACAACACCACTGGAGTACCACATGGTCGTGCTCTAATAATTACTCCAACATATCTGACTTTGTTCTTAATTCTCCATGTCCTCCCTCCTTGGATTTATCACTAATTTTTCTTTATATAACTAATGAAATATATAAGTTTTTAAAAATATTTTATGTGTTATAGTTGAGAGTTAAGATTGAATAAATCTAATTGTCATAATTTTTTTTGGTCCTATTTACATATTATTGTTCAGAGTTAAAGATTGAATAAATCTAATAATTAGTATTATTTTCAGGCACAAGCAGTTTTAGCGTTTTTATAAAAAAATAGTGAGGCTTGCTATTTTTTTTATTTATTTATAGATACAATAAATTTTAAATGTACAAATATTTAAGTGGTGAATAAATAACCAAGGGGATCTAGTCTAATTGGCTAGCCCTTTGGTCATCAAGTCTTTCCTAAGGGATAGGTCTTGGATTGCACTGTCAGGGAGGAAATGAAATGGCAAGATTTTTTGGGAAGGCATATGATGTGAGTTTCAACTATCTGATATTGCTAATTTAACTAATGACTGAATTTTACCGATAAAAAAAAATGGTGAAAAAATCGATGAAATTGTGACATCATTTTCTTATCTCATTATTTTAAAATGATACGATATTAATAAACATTATTTTATCTATATGTCGGCAAAAAAAAAAAAATTAGGGGGAACAGTAGTATAAATTTTTATGTAAATATATATGATTATTTTTGTTCCAAAAGAACTTAAAGGACATGCCCTTGGAAAAGAGACCTATATAGGCAAGTATGGTTTCAAAGGGACAAAACATGAGAGCATGAAATGCAGAACCTTGTGTTTGTGGGCTACTTTATTATAGTATAGCTTGTGTTATATGATTTTAATATATTTGTGGGAATTTTCATGTATAATTTAATTTTGGGAAGGTAGAAAAAGGTGAAATAGTCATCATAGCTGGCAGTGAAACGTAATTAAAGAATTGGGAGGGTTTTAACTTAAAAAAAAATACAGCCCCGGTATAGAGCCCGAAAACCGAGGTTCGAATTTGGCTCGAATTTGAGAAGGAAGAAGGAGGAAGAAGGAGGAAGAAGAAGAAGAAGAAGAAGGAGAAGCAGAACTGGAGGGGGCCATAAAAATTGGGCTGGAGGCGGAGGTGGGCGGAGGCTGAGGTGGAGGCGGGGTTGCGATGCGACGAGCAACGATCTGCGACGATCGGCCGACGAGCTACGATGACGACGGCTCTCTCTCGCCTCTCGCCTTTGTTTCTCTCCCGCCTGTGTTCAAACGAAGAAGAAGAAGAAGAAAATGAAGAAAAAGGGAAAAAAAAAAAAAAATTCGAAATGCAAAACGACGTCGTTTTGCGTTTCAAGCCAAATTCGAGCCCTTAATTTCAGGCCTTCAAACATTTTTCAAAAAAATAAAATAAAATCATCAAATCAATTATTTTTTTTTATTTTTTTAAACTAAAATAGTGAGTAAAAAAATGTTATAGGATCTCAAACAAACTATACATAAATTAAATCATCTACTTCCAATGAGACTTTCGTCCTATATAATTCAGGTCAAGTTTGATTATTTTTTAGTAGCTTTTTGTTGGTTTTTTTTTTTTAATAATTTTTAAAATATCGCTTTGTTTGATTCTAGTTTTCAAAAAAAAATTTCCAAAAAATTCTGCTTTTTTATTTTCTGTATTTTAATGTTTTTAATGAATTTTTTTTAATATTTTAAGCATTTTTTAAAAATTTTTAGACACCTAACATATATACACTTACAAAGTATAATAGTTGCGAAAAAATCTTTAAAAATACACTAAATACCAAAAAATACAAAAAAATATGAAAATTCAGTACATTTTTCATATTTTTGTGTATTTATTAATTTTTTAAAATATTTTTTTATAAACATTTTACTATTTAGATACATCTAAGTAAGGTGTCTTTAAAAAAGAAAAAAAATTACTTAAAATTTTAAAAATATTCACTAAAAACAAAAAGATACGAAAACAAAAAACTCAATTTTTAGAAAACTGAAATAAAAAAACTAAAACCAAATATACTGATTATTTTTTTCTTTTTAGTCCTACTAGACTAGACAGATTTTAAAAATAAAATTAAAAAAATCCCATTAAAAAAAAACAAAAGAAAAAAAAAATGATTTTTGTTCTTTTTTGTTTGGATTTCTTACTTTTTATATTCTTGGAAAAATTACAAATAAAATCCTAGAGTTTGACCATTGTAACAAATAAACTTTAAATTTTTAACTTTTAACTCCTAATTTTTTAATTTGTTTTCAATTTAAATCATTTACCTATTTATGTTAAATAAAATTGATGAAAAAAAAAATATTTTAGTCATTCAACTCGATATAAGTATACAAAAAATGTTTAAAATATCTTTTTTTTTTAATTTAATGACAAATTCTATTTTTTTAGGATTTAGATTGAAAAAAAAAATTCAAAAGATTAATGTTTAAATTTATAAAATTAAAAATTTAAGATTTATTGTGTTACAATCTTAAGTTTTTTTTTTTTTTTTTTTTTTTTTTTTCTATAGTCTTTTAGATTAGACGAAATTGAAAAGTAAAAAAATATAGGGAAATTTAGTCAAAACTCCACTATTGGACCTTCTTTGGTGAAAATGATAGTCCAATTTATTTTGCTTCATAAACCCCCTAAGGAGAAAACATATAATTAAATAAGGACAAAATAATATATATATATATATATTTCATTTGACAATATTGCCAGAGTAACATGTTATTGTGAACTAGAGTAATATGTTACAGTCAAACAGAGTAACATGTTACTATTACTATTTATATCAATTTTGACGGTAATAATTTTTTTTTAAATAAAAATTTCATAGTCAATATGGATCTTATTTAATAAATATTGATAAGAGAATTCTAAAAATACTAATTTTACTGAAAATTGACATTTACATCAAAAGTTATATTATTGTAAAGTTTAATATTTTGACAATAATGGTATGTGTTGGAATTTTTAAGAAATTTTTTTATACATGTCTTTAATGCATTAAAGTTTTATCATGAGGAGGTTTTGATTAATTCCCCAAAAATACAAAAGATATAAATTTTAAAAAAATCAGTTTGTTTAGTTTTGGTTTTCAGAAAATATTTTTCAAAAAATTCTACATTTTTATTTTTCGTATTTTTTTTTTGTTTTCAATGAATTCTTTAATATTTTAAGCAATTTTTTTTTTAAATTTTTAGACACACCTAACATAAATACACATAAAAAAATATAATATTTATGAAAAAAAAATCTTTGCAAAATTTACTAAATACCATTAATGCATTAAAGTTTTATTATGAGGAGGTTTTGATTAATTCCCCAAAAATAAAAAAGATATAAATTTAAAAAAAATCAGTTTGTTTAGTTTTGGTTTTCAGAAAATATTTTTCAAAAAATTCTACATTTTTATTTTTCGTATTTTTTTTTTTGTTTTCAATGAATTCTTTAATATTTTAAGCAATTTTTTTTTTAAATTTTTAGACACACCTAACATAAATACACATAAAAAAATATAATATTTATGAAAAAAAAATCTTTGCAAAATTTACTAAATACCAAAACTATATATAAAAATTCAATACATTTTTTGTATTTTTGAGTATCTATTAATTTTTTAAAATATTTTTTTGCAAATATTTTATTATTTAGATTCATCTAAGTAAAGTGCATTTAAAAAAGTTCAAAAAATTGCTTAAAATTTTTAAAATATTCACTAAAAATAAAAAATTACAAAAAATAAAAAACTCAATTTAAAAAAAATTAAATTCAAAAAATTGAAATCAAATACACTGAACTATTTCTTTTTTAATAAAAAAAAGTGACTTTTATTTGTAGTTCATCAATAAGAATCTTTAGAAAGACTTAAAAAAATAAGGAAGACTTATTTATAAGTCTTTTTTCAGACACTTATACTAGGCTAAGTCCTATGGAATTTCTTATAGAGTCTCAAGTTCTATTTAGATAGGAATGTATTCCACAAGATCCTACATAAACGTAACGTAACGTGACATTTACATAAACGTAACGTAACGTGACGCCTACATATACGTAACGTAATGTGACACCTATATAAACGTAACGTAACGTGACACCTACATAAACGTAACGTGACACCTACATACACGTAACGTAACGTATCACGTAACGTAACGTGTCACGTTACGTTTTGCAAACTTAATGAGTTTTTATTTTTTTAAATTAAATGTGAAAATGTTGCTGGCTTATGTTGGTGTCACGTTACCCTTCATATAAATATGATCTATGGTGTTGCCATAGATCATAAGTGTCACGTTACATTTATGTAGGTGTCACGTTATGTTACGTTTATGTAGATATGATATATAGGAAATTGAATGTTGCCATAGAGCATAGGTATCACGCTACGTTTATGTAGGTGTCACGTTACGTTACGTTTATGTAGGTGTCACGTTACGTATAGGTGTCACGTTACATTTATGTAGATGTCACGTTACGTTACGTTACGTTTATATAGATATGATTTATGGTAACATTCAATTTCCTATATATGGTTTTATTATTATTTATGATATTAACAACTAATATTGAGGGTAAATGTGTCAACAAATTTCCCACAGGACTTATGGGAACATAAGTTTTTTAGCAGGACCATATGTAGCATAAGTCTCTCTAATAAGACTTATAAATAATTTTTCCAAAAAATAAATGGTGTGAAAAATACCCAAACCTGTAACTGTTACTGCCAGAGGTTGTTGTCGTTCTTGTACTCCAATTTTTTTACAACAATAGTGATAGAGGCCTCGATTTCGAGGCCTCGAATTTGGCTCAAATGTTTTTTTTTTTTTAAAGTCTAATATGAAATATTATACATTTTCTACCGACTCATCATATAAAATTATATAAAATTAACAAAATTTAACCAACAATTTAACTAATCAGTCAATTTTATCAATAGAGGCCTCGATTCGAGGCCTCGAATTTGGCTCAAATGTTTTTTTTTTTTTAAAGTCTAATATGAAATATTATACATTTTCTACCGACTCATCATATAAAATTATATAAAATTAACAAAATTTAACCAACAATTTAACTAATCAGTCAATTTTATCACTTAACCAGTCCAACTTAATTGACTGATCAGTTAGAGTATTGGTTAAAATTCGTTAATTCCATATAATTTTGTACGATGAGTTAGTATAAGATGTCTAATTTTTTGGTACACCCCTACACATAAACACTTTTAAAAAAGAAAAAACCAACACAGCCTAACAAATAAAATTAAATTAAATTAAAAAAAAAAATTGATCAGTCAATTTTATTACCCAATCAGTCTAACCCAACTTACTTACAAAATGTCTAATTTTTTAGTACACCCTTATACATAATCACCCCTATAAAGAAAAGAGAGAAAAAAACAATTAAAAAAAAAAAACCAAACCAAAACAGCTTTGGAAGAAAAAAAAAAAAAAATTTGATATCGAGGCAAATTAGAGCCTCAAATTCGAGGCCTCAATCATTTTTGTTTTTACAAAGACCAACACCTGTCAGAGTCTCATTTTATGCACTTTTTACTACAAATCATGGAAATTCTATTTCCACACATTATTTTACCTTTTTCATATTTTTTTTTTCATACACATGTTAAATAAATTTAAATTATCAATTTTTACTCAATACATATTCTACCATATCAAAAATACCCTTACCATCTTCATCCTCCAAACCCTAAATGGCGTCTATCTCCCAGGATACAATGATCTTTACACAGATTGTAATAGCACTCCAAACAATTTGTACGGCGAACAAAAACATGTGTTCTATATTCTCTGAATTTTTCCTAAAAATTAGTATGTAGAATAATGCAAAGAGAGCACAAAGGAAAGTAAGAAAATGATTTTCGGAATTTTCAGGATGAAACAAACTACTGGAATGTGGTGGTATTTATAGGGCCGAATAGAAGCACTTTTAAACCGAACAGGTGCAATTTAAATTTGAATAGATCTGCTGGCAATTTTGAATCTGTCCATAACTGCTAGGCAGTTTTAAAACTGTTAAAAACAGTTTCAACCTGTTGGAATTGGACCGGAAATGCACTGTATAGACTAGAAAAATTGAATTCAAATTTGATACAAAATTTGAATTAATTTCGTTCAGAAAAAATAATTTTCCTGCAAGAATTTGCTGGAAAAAATTCAAATAAATTTTGTCCAAAAAATTAATATTAGAACCGATCCACACCCGCGCTCGGCATGGCTCGGCCGGCAGCACGCATGTGATGGTTTGAGCCAAAGGCTACTTTGTCCATAACTCTTCACTTCTACAAACTTGAAGTGCCCCTTGGGGCCTAACCCAAGTGTTGCTACCTAGAACTTATATACACATATAAGTTCTCTTAAGTTTCCAATGTGAGACTTCCATTACAAAGAAATCTACAAATAGTCCATTCCACGAACCCGAAAACAACGTCAACTTCCCATTCACTCATAAATAGTTTTGATGAACTGTATTCACCGTGTGATTTGTCATACAGCAAAGAACACGTCACCTCTTTAGACTTACCTCAAAAGACGTGTGGGCTCTACTCAAATTTAAGCTCAAAATTAACCCAAAACAAACTTATAAAAATCAAATTTTCCAACATTATTTCCTTTCACAAATTTAAAATCTAAATACAATCTTCGCAATCCACCTAATTTATAAATGTCCCTTACAGGTGGTCCTAAAGACTTAGATTGAGAGTCTTGCCCTTATACAGGTTGAAAAAAACAGAGTAAAGTTACTGCTTTGTTTTGTACTGTAATAATTACATGTGAAATGGACATATCAAATTTGACACATTTTTATTTAGGAAAAAATTCACTTTTAATCCTTGTGATTTTATTTATCTATAGATTATCTTTTACTATCTGAAAATAATCACATAACTTCTTTATAGTTTTGCCGAGTGAAGTGCACGTTCAGCTATTTTATCTAAGTTAACAAGTGTGAAACACGTGCTAAGACATGAGGGGAGTTTTGTGTTAATTTTTAGGGTAAATTACAAACACACCTCTTGAGGTTTACTTAAATTAAAAATTACTCCTTGTGATTTTAAAAATTACATTATGCCACATAAGGTTTCTAATTTCATAACAAATAGATCTTTTTATTAATAAATTATCAAATTAATTAACAGTTTTTAATAATGTTAAAATTTTATTTTAATTAATAATTCAGATAATTTTATTATTGTATAGGTGAATAAATAGAAATTTCACTTTTTCAATTAATTCTGTTAAATAAAAAATTCTGACAGGGAGACATTTGTAATTTTCCAAACCACAAGGGGCAATTCGTATTTTAAACAAATCTCAGGGGGGTGTATTTGTAATTTGCCCTAATTTTTAAATGTTAAGAGGATAAATCACACATAAAATAAAGTATAAGGGATTAAAGTGGGGAGCTTCTATTTGCACCCTAAAAAGCAAGTTAGGCACCTCATTACTTTGAGCACCCCAATAATAAATTTAAAAATTTATTTATTTGTTTGAACACCCTAAATAATACCTATCCTAACAATAAAAATCCTAAAACTCTATACAAATCTACTTTGTACACTTTATTATCAATAAACAGAGGAATAAAAATAATATTTGGGGTCTATGGAATTCCAAGCGACGAAAGGGATTCTGAGTTCATCCGAAACGACGACAGATTCTAAGACGAAGAGGGTCTCTGTTTCTCTACACAATCCGTCCATCAAAGCAAACCACTACTTCTACATCCACTGAATTCTAAGTTTATATCTGTTTGTTTGTTTGTTGTGTTGTGTTTTCCTCTTCTTTTTTTTTCCTATTATTTTGTGATTTTTATTAGTTTACCAAAACTGTGGGTGTTGATTTTCGACCACACAACCAAAAAGGAAACTCAACTAGAGAGTACCGGCAGAATAGATTAAGCCCAAACACTTGCCAACAAGAATATGAGAATACTACGATGGTTCGTCCACCCGGGGGCACTCCGACAATCAAGTCAGTAATCTTATCTCTCACAGATATCAATACAAGTACTTAAACTTCAACAATGAAAGCATAAAAGCGTCTCAAATAAAGCATACCTTAGACCCACGAGGGTGTTTTACTTTTTTAATGATCAGTGTCCAACTTTCCCTAGAAGTCTTATTTCATGGGACTCTATCCTTTACAAGGATAATATTTATCACAACTCACACTATTCAGATTAAGATGAACTCCCTCAAGAGTCCCATCTCTATCCAAATAGGTAGCTTGATGTCATCTAGGACTCTAGTCCTCTATCCAAATATCTCGAATTCCGGTATTATCGCACCATATCTCGGCAACATGGTCTGCCCACGTGGCATTTCGACTAACAACCTCTGCTACGTGGACTATCTAAAAATATGTCCCCACAATTGCCCCATAGGTTTTATTACCTCGGTAAACTGAGATGATGGAACCTATACATGTACTTCCCCGACCGAGATCGTGACTCGTTGGCACCAAAAAACAAGAACTGAAATGTCCACTCGTTAAGAATCAAGAATCAATAATCAAGAACTAAGAACCATGAACCATTATGTTCCATTTCATCTAGGTCCAACATCTCGACAGAGATCACACTGCTAGCAGAGATCATGACTTGCTAGTTCAAGAACATCAAGATCCTAGTATCAACTCATCAAAAACCAAGAATAAACAAGTTCTGCCCCCATTCAAATACAACATCTCAACCAAGATCAACATCTCAACTGAAATCATCATGTTAACCAAGATCACCATCTCAACCGAGATTATTATCTCTACCGAGATCAATATCTCAACTGAGGTTATCATGTCAACCAAGATCACCATCTCAGCTGAGATCATCATCTCTATCGAGATCAATATATCAACTAAGATCGCACTTCTCAATCAAGATCATCATGAGATTGGAATGTACCAATCACGTCCCCATCATGTCGCATTAGTTCTGCCCCCCGCCGTCTGACGTCAGCACGAGCATTTTAGGACTCGAAATCATAACTTTTTGCCATATTTTTCTAATTCTAGCAAAACCATTTCATTTTCCTATTTCGTCTCTATCTGTGTCCCTAGACTCTCTTTCTCTTGGCCTCTGCAAACCATTATTGTTGGTCTTGAAGCATTCATTATTATGTAGACTCCTTTTTGTGCCCAAGGTTCAAACTCTACCAACTGAGCCGAACTAATAGCCAAGTAATTCATCAGCTACTCCACACATCAACCCACCATCTCAATGGCAGTGAAAACACTGACATAGCGACAATCTTGCAACTAGAACCTGGAATAGGAAACACCGAGGTCCTAAGCTCCCAATCTTAGACCTTGATAATTTTCCAATCGCTTTATCTGTGAGTAACCATCACCATAACCAACGACGACATATCTTGCCGAACTCTTGTCTTAGAAGACCTTCTTGTTGACATCCCTGATGTCATAATTGTGCAATCCACTCCATCTCCTTATAGTCAATCCAACATGCTCATGCCTCTAGCAACTCAATATCTCGAAAGAGAAACACATGAAGAAAGTGGACTAAGTTACTGCTGCCAAAGCCAAGGTCATTGCTAAGGCTGAAAAAACAAGTCAACATGGCCTGCAACAAAGGCTACTATCTTGATTGGCTGACAGCCCTCAAAAAGATGTCTCTCTCCAAGGATTCACCCCTCCGTGATATGAGTTAGCTTAATGTCCCTTATCCGCAATCTCCTAATCAATCTAAGGATGAGGCCAAGGAAGTAGAAGAGACTGACAACGAGGAGGCCGGAGACAAGGAAGAGGCCGAGGTTGAGGTTACTGAGAAAGAATTTAAAGCTGCTGCTGGGGCCAAGTCCCCAACTCTGAATGAGCAAGTCCTTGACTTAACTTAGGATGAGGAGGATGAGATTCAAAAGACCACTTCTGAGGCCGAGGTCGAGATTGCCAACAAAAGCCTAGATGACACACTGCGTGAAATCGACACCGAGGTTCAAGCTGAAAAATCTGCCCAGCTGTCTGCCGAGGCTGACACAATGCCAATTGCCAAGATAGGGCAGACTGTGGAAAAATACATGAACTTTAGTTTTTCCTCATTTTTGCATTTTTCCTTCTTACTTTTGGACAGTTGTAATCTTTTGTTTGAAAATGTTAGCTTTTATATTTGGCCGATGTGCCCCTTTTATCTTTGTACATGAACAAGAAATCTCTTATGCCAGGCCGAAGTGCCTTTTTGTATCTGAACAAGTTTCTTTTCTGAATGCAAGTCTTATATTTTCTTCCAAGTGTTGAATGTGTGCCTTTTTTTCTTCTATGCATGTTTGCTACTTTCTTTCATGTTTTTCATGCTTCCAAACTTAGAATATTTTTGCATTTCTTCAAAGTGTACCTTAACTGTATAATAACTCCAGGATACAATACCTCGGATAAACCTTGACTGTTTTCCTCGGCTACCACTTTAAAAATAAAAATATTTTCACAAGTGTTATTGCTTTTTTTACCTCCATACGCTGTCTTCTATTAAGACTTCACCATTTTCAAGTTTTGACAACCTGGTTGGTCATTTCGGATAACATGTATCTCGGATACTTTATTCATCATTGCATCGGTTAACTCCAACTTGTAAATTTCTCCGAAATTTCAACAAGTGTTAAGCCCATTTCTGAAAATTTCAACAAGTGTCAAACTTTTAAATTTGTTCATCACTCCAGCTCCTTGCCCTCTAATGTGAACCTAAGTTCCACTTAAGTTCACATTAAGCATGCGACTATAGTCTTTTGCCGAAGTTAGATTCAAACAAAGGCTTCCCAAGGTGTTTCAACATTGGTTTCTCTGTTAATGAACTTAGTTCCATTCTGAGTTTGACTCTGCCGATGTGGAAAGCCCAGGTTAATTCAATTTAGTTCAACTCCATTATATGCAACTATAATTCAACTCTATCATATAATGAGTCTAAGTTATTCGTCACGTTTTATTCAGAAACATCGCCAATTTAGTTCAACTCTATTATATGCAAGTATAATTCAACTCTGGCATATAAGAAGTCTAAGTTATTCGCCATGTTTCATTCAGAAACATTGCCAACTTAGTTCAACTCTATTATATGTAAGTATAATTCAACTCTATCATATAATAAGTCTAAGTTATTTGTCATGTTTTATTCAGAAACATTGCCAACTTAGTTCAACTCTATCATATGCAAGTATAATTCGACTTTGCCATATAATAAATTTAAGTTATTCGTCATGTTTCATTTAGAAACATCGCCAACTTAGTTTAACTCTATCATATGCAAGTATAATTCAACTCTACCATATAATAAGTCTAAATTATTCGTCATGTTTCATTCAGAAACATTGCTAACTTAGTTCAACTCTAAGTATAATTCAACTTTGCCATATAATAAGTCTAAGTTATTCGTCATGTTCACCATGGAAATATCGCCATAAGACATTTCAATCTTATCGCACAATCATGGATTCCAATAATATTTCACTTTTTTTTACATAGGCTTCGGCATTCTTTTGCATGTAGGGTCACCCAAATCCCTATGATATAACTCTGTGGGCAAGGGATTTGCCCCCTGCATGGATCTCATGTAAAAAGTCTTCAACCTGGTAAGGATGTACACATCGCAATAGAGGTCTAGTAAAAGTCCTTCTGAACAAATAGCCTTCTACCGATAGGCAAAACCTGGCCGACTTCAGTTTGATCTTGTGTGCCTCTTTTTTGTCTTATGGGATCTGGGATCTACTCATTTAGGCTGAGCTCTTGTCTTCTCAGACCTACTAATCTAGGCCGAGATCTTGAAATCTGGGATCAACTCACTTAGGTTGAGCTCTTGTCTTCTCGGACCTAATAATCTAGGCCGAGATCTTGTCTTCTAAGATCTGCGATCCTGGATTTGGAATCTGGGATCTGCTCATTTAGGCTGAGCTCTTGTCTTCTTGGACTTACTCATCTAAGCCGAGATCATGTCTTTTGGGATCTGGGATCCGGGATCTGAAATCCGGGATATGCTCACTTAGGCTGAGCTCTTGTCTTTTCGGACCTACTTATCTAGGATGAGATCTTGTCTTCTTGGATCTAGGATCCGAGATCTGCTCACTTAGGCTGAGCTCTTGTCTTCTCGGACCTAAAAGTAGATCTTGTTTTCTAGGATCTGGGATCTGGAATCTAAGATCTGCTTACTTAGACTGAGCTCTTGTCTTCTTGAACCTAATCATCTAGGCCGAGATCTTGACTTCTAGGATCTGGGATCCGGGATTCGGGATCTGCTCACTTAGGCTGAGCTCTTGTCTTTTCAGACCTAATCATCTAGGCCGAGATCTTGTCTTCTAGGATCTGGGATCCAGGATCTAGAATTCGAGATCTGCACACTCAGGTTGAGCTCTTGTCTTCTCGGACCTGTTTATCCAAGCCGAGATCTTGTCTTCTAGGATCTGGGATTCGTGATCTGGAATCCGGGAACTGCTTACTTTGGCTGAGCCCTTGTCTTCTTGGACCTAATCATCTAGGTCGAGATCTTGTCTTCTAGGATCTGGGATACGGGATCTGGAATCCGGGATCGGCTCACTTAGGCTGAGCTCTTGTCTTCTTGGACCTACTCATCTAGGCCAAGATCTTGTCTTCTGGGATCTGGGATTTGGGACTCCGGATTTGGAATCCGGGATCTGCTCACTTAGGCTAAGCTCTTGTCTTCTTGGACCTAATCATCTAGGTCGAGATCTTGTCTTCTAGGATTTGGAATCCGAGATCTGCTCACTTAGGCCGAGCTCTTGTCTCCTCAGACCTACTCATCTAGGCTGTGATCTTGTCTTCTAGGATTTGGGATCCGGGATTTGAGATTTGGAATCCGGGATCTGCTCACTTAGGCTGAGCTCTTGTCTTCTCGAACTTGATCATTTAGGCCGAGATCCTGTCTTCTAGGATCTGGGATCCGGGATATGAAATCTGGGATTTGCTCACTTAGGCTGAGCTCTTATCTTCTTAGACCTACTCATCTAGGTCGAAATCTTGTCTTCTAGGATCTGTGATTCGGGATTCGGGATCTGGAATCTAGGATCTGCTCACTTAGGCTGAGCTCTTGTCTTCTCGGACCTAATCATCTAGAACGAGATCTTGTCTTCTAGGATCTAGAATTTGAGATTTGCTCATTTAGGCTGAGCTCTTGTCTCCTCGGACCTACTCATCTAGGGCCGAGATCTTGTCTTCTAGGATTTGGGATCTGGGATTCGAGATCTGGAATCCGGGATCTGCTCACTTACGCTGAGCTCTTGCCTTTTCGGACCTAATCATCTAGGCTGAGATCTTGTCTTCTAGGATCTTGGATCCGGGATATAGAATCCGGAATCTGCTCACTTAGGTTGAGCTCTTGTCTTCTCGGACCTACTCATCTAGGCTGAGATCTTGTCTTTTGGGATCTGGGATCCGGGATTTGGAATCTAGGATCTGCTCACTTAGGTTGAGCACTTGTTTTCTCGGACCTAATCATCTAGGTCGAGATCTTGTCTTCTAGGATCTAGGATCCAGGATCTGGAATCCGGGAGCTGCTCACTTAGGCTGAGCTCTTGTCTTCTTGGACCTACTCATCTAGACCGAGATCTTGTCTTTTGGGATCTAGGATTCGGGATTTAAGATCTGGAATCCCGGATCTGCTCAGTTAAGCTGAGCTCTTGTCTTCTAAGACCTAATCATCTAGGCCGAGATCTTGTCTTCTAGGATCTGGGATCCGGGATCTGGAATCCAGGATCTGCTCACTTAGGCTGAGCTCTTGTCTTCTCGAACCTACTCATCTAAGCCGAGATCTTGTCTTTTGGGATCTAGGATCTGGGATTTGGAATCCGGGATCTGCTCACTTAGGCTGAGCTCTTGTCTTCTCGAACCTAATCATCTAGGCCAAGATCTTGTCTTCTAGGATTTGGGATCCAATATTTGAAATCCGGGATCTGCTCACTTAGGCTGAGCTCTTGTCTTCTCGGACCTACTCATCTAGGCTGAAATCTTGTCTTCTGGGGTCTATGATCCGGGATCTGCTCACTTAGGCTGATGCCCCATGGGAGCGTTCATGCCCCATGTTTTTGCATCCATTCTGGAAGGGTCTTCATTTCGTTAATGTCGACACATTCTATATTTTTGCTAAACTAGTCGTTGCCGACATGTTGATCTTGCACGATGATGGCCATATATTCTAACTAAGTTCTCACAGATGGCGCCAAATTGTGGGTGTTGATTTTTAACCACATAACCAAACGGGGAACTCAGTTGGAGAGTATTGGCAGAATAGATTAAGCTCGAACACCTACCAACAAGAATATGAGAATACCGCGGTGGTTCGTCCACTCGGGGGCACTCCGACGATCAAGTCAGTAATCTTATCTCTCACAGATATCAATACAAGTATTTAAAATTCAACACTGAAAGCATAAAAGCATCTTAAATAAAGCATACCTTAGACCCACAAGGGTGCCTTACTTTTTTAATGATCAATGTCCAGCTTCCCCTAGAAGTCTTACTTCATGGGACTCTATCCTTTACAAAGATAACATTTATCACAACTCACACTATTCAGATCAAGATGAACTCCCTCAAGAGTCCCATCTCTATCCAAATAGGTAGCTTGATGTCATCTAGGACTTTAGTCCTCTATCCAAATATCTCAAATTTTGGTATTATTGCACCATATCTCGACACCATGGTCCACCTACGTGGCACCTCGCTAACAACCTCGGCCACGTGGACTACCTAAGAATATGTCCCCACAAAAACAATGTTTAGATTTTACTTATTGATCATGGCATGTGGATGGTTCCAATTGTTTTATATATATACTTAGTACCGAACAAAATAAATTTGTTCGGATACTTAATACCAAATATGTGAAATTGGTTCAAATATTTAGGTCCGAACCATAGAAAATTGGTTCCAGTTGTTTCATATGGATACTCAATGCCGGACAAAATATATTTATCTGGATACTTAATTCCAAACATGTGAAATTTCTTCAAATACTCGGTGCCGAATCAATTTGGAAAACCAACCTATGAAAAATGATGAACAACAATTAAAAATTTACTTTCTCTATAAAAAAAAATTGCATGAAAACATCTTTTTTATTGTCCATTGTTGATTTCAATATGAAATATAATGCAAGAATGATGGATTAAAGGAAATTAGGTTGTGTTAGGGTTAGGTATGAAGATGCAAAGTGATGAAAATAGGAAGAGAATGGGTGTCCAAAACACTTTTATTTATACTTTTTTCAAAATTAAGTACTTTTTGGTAGGGCTAGGTATAGAGTTATCCAAACCGCCCAACTTAAATCGATCCGCATACAAATGGGTGGTTTCACAGACACAATGCGGGCAAATGTGGTTTGGAATATGGCATTATTGCGGATTGCGGGCGGGTTGCAGGATTGACCCGCACCCGCAAGAACACGCCTTGTACTTAGACTTTTTTTTTTATTATTATTGTTTAAACCTGGACTGTTGATTTCATTTATTTTATCCTATATATTTTTGCCCAACAAACATATGCATGGAATTGGAATTTTTGAAAGTTGGATGTGATTCATGATGGAGTTTGCGAGTTTTCAAATGTTTTTATTTTATTTAATGGGTTTGCATAGGATGAAATTTGACAACAATTTATTATTATTTTATTATTGTATTTTGGATGAATTTGAAAGTTAATGAAGAATTATTTTTAAGTTTAGAATTTTGAATGATTTTATTTTAATTGTATTGTTGGGTAGTGAATGATTTTGATGATTTAGTTTAGGATTTTGAAATATGTGCTGGCGTTAGTTTATGATTTTATTTAAAAGTTCATGATTTTGAATGATTTACTTGTGTTAGGAATTGATTTTGTTGTGTTTTTAATTTTATAAGTTTTAATTCATTAATTATTAATGTTGTGCATGTTAGAAAATGGAAGGAAAATGACCCAAAATAAATATTTTACAAAACGGAAAAAAGAAAGGCCAAAAATAAATTTTTAAAGAAAAAAGCCTAATCTGCAAACCGCCCGCACATCTGCGAACTCTATCTGCACAAATTGCAACCCGCACTGCAAGTAGTTGCAAGTTTAATTTTTCCCAAACAACATATATGTAGGTGGATCCAAACTGCAAACTAAACCGTCCAAAACCAAATTGCAAGCACCTCTACTTTTTGGTCATTTTAAATTTGGACTTAATTGTAATAAAAATATATCATTAAATTGGAGCATCTGACCTATTTTTTGGGGTGCAAATAGAATTTCCCATTAAAGTGTTTTTTACCACTTAAAAATGACGAAAATGTCCTGGGATTTGCAAAATTCAAATAAATTTTGTCCAAAAAATTAATATTAGAACCGACCCACACCTGCGCCCGGCACGGCTCAACCAGCGGCACGCGTGTGGTGGTTTGAGCCAAAGGCTACTTTGTCCATAACTCTTCCCTTCTACAAACTTGGGGTGCTCCTTGGGGCCCAACCCAAGTGTTGCTACCTAGAACTTATATACACATATAAGTTCTCTTAAGTTTCTAATGTGAGACTACCATTACAAAGAAACCCACATTTTATTCGTTAATAGTTCATTCCACGAACACGAAAATAACTTCAACTTCTCATTCACTCATAAATGGTTTTGACGAACCATCTTCACCGTGTGACTTATCATGTGGCGAAGAACACGTTACCTCTTTGGACTTACGTCAAAAGACGTGTGAGCCCTACTCAAATTTGGGCTTAAAATTAGCCTAAAACAAACTTATAAAAACCAAATTTTCCGACATTATTCTCAATCACAAATTTAAAATCTAAATACAATCTTCGCAATCTACCTAATTCATAAATGTCCCTTACAGGTGTTCCTAAAGCCGTAAATTGGGAGTTCTTATACTTGATGATGACTAATTTTGGTTTTGGCGAGAAATGGATGGGGTGGATGAAGACTCGCATATCCACAGCTCGAATATCAGTGTTAGTAAATGGTACACCAACATCAGAGTTTTCTCCCATGAAAGGTCTTAGGCAAGGTGACCCATTTTCATCTTTTCTATTTAACATTGTAGCAGAGGGCCTTAATATTCTAATGAAAAGAGCAAAGGAAGAGGGCCTGATTAGAGGAGTGTTTGTAGGACCAAATGAGTTAAAACTATCACACTTGCAGTTTGCCGATAATACTATTATATTTTGTGAAGCCGCGTGGGAGGAAATTGTGGCTGTAAAAAGAATTTTAAGATGCTTTGAGTTGATGAGAGGACTCAAAATAAATTTCCATAAAAGTAAAGTGTGTAGGGTAGGTGTGCCGGATGATCTAGTGAAGATTTTTGCAAAAAACCTAAATTGCCTCAGTCAAAAGTTGCCAATGAGCTATCTGGGACTAGAAGAAAATCCAAGAGAAAGAGTACATGGAAACCAGTGGTTGTAGACACCTCATTTTTGACCGCTCTTAAGACTTGGACGCGACTGATGGTTTACTTGATGGAGAAAGGTGTGCAGGGCAAAGGTTCAGTTTCTTCGGCAGGGAGAGAGTCAAATCTCAACTTCATACCCTTTTCTTGGACCGAAACAATCTTGATCAAAAGATTTTAGACTTGAAACCCTCTCTTTCAAAACGTTTTGAAAATAAAGTTCCTACGATGTTCCGAGGCTCGCATTTTGTCGAATGTTACGCTTTTCGATAAATCGAGCAAGGACAAAGTGGAAATGAATGAAAGAGAGATAAAATATTTGAAAAATCTTTGAAAACACCTTGTCTAGGGGTTTGGAGTTGAAGAAAAGAGGAGAAAAGAGAGGAAAACTAGTTTGGGAGAAGTTCGGCATGAATCCGGGTAGGACTGAAACTGCGTGACTTCACCGAAACGGGCATAACTCTTTACACAGGAGGAATTTTGATGCAAGGTTGGTGCCATTGGAAAGATAACTTCTGGGGCTTCAATGTGGCAACATGGCCAACCAGAAAACCAGATGGCAGACCAGAAAAATCAGGTGGCCCAAAGTGGTTCAGCATGAATCCGGGAGGACCAAAAACTGCGCGGCTTCACCGAAACGGGCATAAATCTTTTCACAAGAGTAATTTAGATGTGAGGACATTACCATTGGAAAGGAGACTTCTGGGGCTTCATTTCACACTCAAGAATCTCCTAAAACCAAGTCCGGGTGGGGGAGATATGGTTGGTTGAAGTCCGGTTGGACCGAATCTGCGCGGCTTCACCAAAACAGGCATAACTTTTTGCACAGGAGGAATTTTAATGCAAGGTTTGCGGCATTGGAAAGCTAACTTCAAGGGACTCATGGATGACTAGCTTTAGACCTTGAACCTTTTGAACCCTGGTCGGCCGACCAAGGCAAGTGGTCGGCCGGCCACTTGAACTGGTCGGCCAACTACCCTCTGTTTTGTCTCTTTGAGTGTGTTCCAGCTGTGCCAGCTGGGAGCCATTTGCAGCATCCTCCATACATGTGTATGGAGGATCTTCAAAGTTGTTTTAGCTTCCAAGAGAAGCTTTACACCTCTTTGTCTATATAGGAGGTCCTCTCCCTCCTTTGGGCTGGTGAGAAAAAACCAGCTAAGATATACACCCATTTCCCCTCCATCTCTCTACTTCAAGCCTTCAAACACCCTTGTTCTTGGTCATTTTACACTACAACTCCTAGCCTACCACCTCCACCATCCATTCCAGCCCCTTGAAGCTGATTTCTAGAGGTTGAAGGTTCACTAACTTGGTCCAAAAGCTGCAGCTTTGCTGCTTTTCAAGGGTAAGTGCCTATTTCCCTTAAACTTGTATTTTTTTTCTCCATTGATTAGCCCTACTTGCAAGTATTTCTGGGCTTCTACATAAACTAAAAAAGTTCTTATTTTGAGCCCCTCTTCAACTTTGTTTAAGGACACTTTGCTATTTGAGGTCATCTACTTCCCCTTACCCTCTATCTCTCTTTTAGGGCTATTTTTGCATCATATTTTAGCCCTACTTGTGAACATTTTCAAGAGTTGTCATAAACTGAAAAAGTTCTTATTTTGAGCTCCTCTTCAATTTTTATTAAGGGAATTTTTCTGTTTGGGGTCATCCTCCCCTATGCATCCTTCATTCCTTCATGATTAGGGCCATGCATTAGAGCACTTGCATTGGCCATGGTTTGGTCTCTTAGCCAATGAAATCCAATGGATTTTCAGTGGCTTACATATATTTTTGAGGGCCAAAATTAGAGGGGGTTGACCCCCTCTCTCCTTGTCTTGTTTGGTGGTCTTTTGGGCCTTCCAAAGGGACCCTATTTTTCATGCTTCAAAGTCATGTTTCAGGCCTCATTCTGTGAGTTTTGGGGTCTGCCTTGGCTCTGTCTTGGCCATGTTTTCTGTCTACAATGCATGTGTAGAGCAATCCCATCCAAGGCCTTTCAAAGGGGCCTTTCTTTGCATGTTTCCTAGACCAATTTCAAGCCCAATTTGGTGAGTTTTAGAGCTGTCATAGTCCATTTCTAGAGGTGGTTTTGCTATGCTTCATGTCTATCTTGTATGTGCTTAACAACCCCTTGCATGGCCCTCCAAAGAAGCCCCTCATTTTTGCATGCGTTGGCTGTATTTCAATGATTATTTGGGCATATTTTGACATGTTTTGTTCACTTTTTTTGGTTGGTTTGATGAGATCTCATGCGCATCATATAGTTGTAATACAACCCATACTTACTAGCCAATGTTGTTTTCTATTTTAGTCCATCATGTTAGCATCTTTTGGCCATGCTTTAAACTAAAAATGTGCATGTTTTGGGACTGCCTTGGCTCTGTCTTTAGACATCATGATCAAATAATGCTTGCTTTGTATACTTGTGGTTCAATGCATTGGACTAGTTTTGAGTTTCGGGGCTTATTCCAAGCATCGGGTGCCATATTTCCATGTTTCGAGACCATTTAGCATTATATTTCAGTGCTGGAAATTACATGTTTGTATGCCATCTTTGGCCATGTTTTGGTAGAGTGGCATTTAATGCCTTAGGTTCGGTCTTCGGTTTGCGTGCATGTGTGCACGCATTTCGATCATCTCATTTTCATCTTACGGCTACTGATGTGAGTTTGGCTGAGGTCCACTCATGTTAGTGTAAGTCCATTATGCATTGTGTATGCCTTTTCAATTCATAGCATTGCGTATGCTAGGTTGCGTGTTAGAGCTTTGTGTATGCCATGTTACATCGAGCATTGTGTATGCCATTTCATAGCATTGCGTACGCTAGGTTGTATGTTAGTCGCATTGTGTATGCCATCTCATTTGCATTGTGTTTGGGATAGGAGTTAGCCCGAGCACGGGAAACGAGGGACGTTTCGTACTCCGAGTGACGGAACGTGTTCAATTTCCTGTCGCCGACACTCTGGATTACCCATGATGCAGTTTAGGTTTTGTTGTGTTTATATGTGCATTCATTTCATATTGAGTCGTGCAATTCGACTCCTCAGCCATCATGCATCGATATGCGTGATTGGTGGTACGAGGATCGAGGACTACACTCCCTAAAGAGTAGTCATGCATACATATGTGAAAATACTTTGCCATGCCTCTTTCTTGCTCTCTGTTGTAGCAAATCAGAAATCGACAGCCTTCTGGAGCTTCGCACAGCATTTCGGGATTAAGTGCAAACAGAGGCGAATCGGGACATCGCAATGGATTTCCGCGCCAGGCAACTCAAACATGCATCTTTCATCATTTGGAACAGATCTGAGGCAGTCCATGGATTTGCGTGCCAATTTACCTACTTTCCTAGATTAATTTGTTAATTAATTAGGATTTTCTATTTATTCGGACTGTACTATTTATTCGGACTGTATTATTCTTTCGGACCCTCCGAGCGAGGGCAATGTTGTAATAAGTGTGCGTGAGTGTGATGTATGTTTTCCAATCCCACGTCTTTCTCCTTTTTATTTACCAGCTTATGATGGTTAGATTAGGGCATGTTTCAATTAGCATACTTATGCTCGCATGTTTGCATCCATTCATCTGTATTGCATGCACCGGGCTCGGCGCATCATACTAACTGCATCTGTATTTCGATTCCGAGTTGAATACTTGTTAGTTGTAGCATTTCACATGCCATCTTTAGAATAGTCGAGCCTATCTTAGTTGCATTTTGCATGTGTTGCATTAGGCACTTCTGTATAGTTAGGATCATGCATTTGATTTCTAACATAGCTTCTGTTTTGGCACGAAGTACTCGGTAAGTGTTTATGCTTTAGCATCCTTGCATGCGTGTGAGTGACTGCCATGATTGCATTCTTACCATGAGGCTATGTGCTTATGTGATATACCTGTCTGAATGCCTGTGGGTGAAGGTTGGGTTATTTGGATTGGAACAATTCATCAATTGTGAGTTTTAAGCCTACTAGATAGTGACAAACCATCTTGTTTTCTAAGCCCACTTGAGGGTGGCAAATCTACATTTTAGCCTACTTGTGAGTAGCAAACCGTTTTCAAAACAAACATGAGATGTTTTGTTCCAATTCAGGCGATCCAGTCTATACTTATATGCCGTGCGCATCACATAGTAAATCTAGGCTAATAACCAGAATAAGAACGCATAATGTTTTCAAAACCAGATATCATGGTTAGTAGAGGCCGATCTTTGATCGGGCGAGCAGGGGTGCTCATGAAGTGACCTTCCCCAATCGTTACCCAAGTTCCCGAGCCTAGGCAACTTTGGTGATGACGGATACGTGGCCTTAGGCAAACGAGTCAGGGTTTCCTAAATTCCCTAAAATAAAATATTTAGGTGGCGACTCTGTATCTGGCAAAGCAGTCCATGTTTGACACTTCTTTCAAAATAATCTGTTTTCAAAAATGATTTGACGGATTTAGACTCTTTGATGATTTCATTGGTCTTGCATTGCACTCTGCGAGATTAGATACAGGATCGTGACAATTGAGTCCGAACTGTAGTGAGGCCCAAGGGCGCGTCTACAGTTTCTGGCGACTCTGCTAGGGATTTAGAGAACTTGACTCGAACTCATGATATCTTGTTTTGACTATACTTATGTGTTTCTTTGCATTGCATGTGCATTGGTGCGCCTAGGACACCGTGTTTGCCATCTGTTATTCCTGAACGGTTTGCCGAAGGCTTGCTTTGTCAAAGCATACCATAAGGCTGACCGGTTGCGGGCTCTGCCAGTATGGGAACACAAACTCCGGTTTTTACCAGGGCACCTTTCGACCATTCGACCTAGTGCATATTCGGAATCCATAGTGACCATTCCAAACTAGGACAGGTTTTTTACCTAATGATAGGTTGTTTGAAACCGCTGCGTGCGTAGTGAAACCCTAGCTCCTGACCAAATAGGACAGGGAAACCCTACCCCCTACATAGGGGTGTTTTGGCTCTCTTTGCTTGCTATGTGCTTTTAGAGTGCGTCTCTACAGGGAATGCATGTATCAGTTTGCAAGTTTGAGTATCAGGCCTGTGGGCATCAGGATCAGTATTTGGGGAACCAGTTTTACCTGAGGGTATCAGCTTACAGGCAGAATTTTGGGACAGAATTCAGTAGGAGGCACAGTCATCCTAGTATGCTCATATCTGTTTTGGTGAAATCGGGTTGAGATGCTGTCTGTTTTTTCTTTTGCTAGGTAGTCTGGGAACCATAGCTTCAGAAGACTCTGATATCCCCCGGGTACATTGGACTAGTGCTGATAGACTTTGTTAGGTCAGAAATTCAATTTAAGGACAACCAATGTTCTTTCGCTGAGGCAAGGCAAAGAAAGGCCAGTCGGGGCTCACCGGTTCATCTGATCCATCAGTCGCCAGTCACATCACCTTTGTTCGAACTCAGCAGACCGTGATGGCACAGGGTTCAGAAGAATTTGTGGCCGTGATAGCAGCGTTAAATTAGGGAACTGCCATGCAGGCCGAGACCAGTATTGAAACGCAGCGCCTATTTGGGGCATCTGCCTCACATCCAGCTTTGGGACCCCAGCCGAACTTTGACCCACTTCCGCCACCTGAAGATTTGCAGGGTCCAGATCCTTGAGAAGGGTTGGCTCAAGCCCGAGTTTTCAGACCCCTGGTGCAGCCTAATGAGAGGCTTTATCCCCTTGATGTTAATGAGCTCAATCCGACTGCAGTGAAGATTGCGAACCTTGAGAAGCAATTCAAAAAGGTACATGGCCTTAACTCCATTCCCGACATTAA